>JBBPCS010000917.1:2604350-2635545 GCA_037974645.1 Hollardia meadi | reverse complement strand
TAACTCTTCTTGCTGTCATTATTTGAAGATACTACGACACCACAAATCCTTGTCGCCAATTTATGACATTCTTCTTCAGCCCGTCTTTAAAGATTTTTCCAGAGCCCCCCCAAAATTTTGCAGTTGAGGCTTTCAGGGGATCTCAAGTGACAATCAGGGGGGCTCAGCACCCCCGTATTTCGCACACAGGGTAGATCAGCAGTATTTCATTTTCATGTGCTTTTACAACATCTACTGTAATATTAAAGGGTCTTTTTCTGACCTGGTCCAGGGATTTGGAACAATCCCAGCTCCTTAGGACGACTATAGAGTGAAAACGCAGGAGTGCCGTCTCGGCCCGCTCGGGTGATGTTGGAGGGGATGAGGTATCTCGGTCCAGGGGAGCAGTCAGAATTGGCCTGATTGTGACGTGTGCCAAAGCTGAACATTGGTGCTTTGTATTTAGAAGGATCATGTTTAGAAATACCTTTATTGAATAAAAAAGGACGGACAATGTCAATTCTAATAATAATAATAATACAAATAATAATTGGTGTTGGTGGTGAATAAAGGCCAAATGATTTTGGTTATACCTGTGAGTCCAGGCAGTGCATATTTGGGTCCTGGGCTACTGTAGAGGGCAGCTATGGGCCCTCTCGGCTTGTGGGGCCTCCAGGTACCAACCCAAATTTCAGTGCTTGACATTATCCTGAGAGAGAGAGAGAGAGAGAGAGAGAGAGAGAGAGAGAGAGAGAGAGAGAGAGAGAGAGAGAGAGAGAGAGAGAGTAAACATTGGCTAGTACATTTCCTCCTCAGGGTTTCTTAACAGAAATGCAAATTAAATGCAAATGTAGCCTTCATTAGAATCGCTAACTGGTTTGTCTGGTGCTTGACGTATTTTCTAAACTTGGTAAATATTACTTTAGATGCTTGGATGAAAATAAGGAGATGCTTTGCAACAAGCCTTTAAAGATATGTTATTATGGGAAAGATTTGGGATGCAGGTTGAAACCAACTGAACTCCCCTTTTCTCACCCTCCCCTACATTGGCTGCTAAAAATGTGGAAAACACGAAAGGCCCTCTCTATAGCAGAGACATTTCAGAGACCGAGACGGTTTACTGACGAGTTATTTCCTGTATGTGTCTGAAGTCATTGTTTTTGGAGAAAAGGAAGAAAAGTCAGTAAAAGTAAAAGTCAAGTGAAAGTCAGTGCTCAGCTTCATTCGGTAAAGTTAAAGACCACAAACAAAGCCAGAAATCTTGGTGTCGTCATGGACTCAGACCTGAATTTGAACAGCCACATTAGGGCAATAACAAAGTCAGCTTACTATCACCTCAAGAACATATCGAGGATTAAAGGACTCATGTCGGAGCAGGATCTGGAAAAACTTGTGCATGTGTTGATCTTTAGTCGACTTGACTACTGTAATGGTGTGTTTGCAGGTCTCTGAAAAATCGATCAGACAGCTGCAGCTGACTCAGAACACTGCCGCTCAAGTCCTCACTAAGCCCAAGTAAGTGAACCATATTACTCCAGTACTCAGATCTTTACACTGGCTTCCTGTCTGTCAAAGAATTGAAGATATTAAGCTAGCAGATAAAAACGAGGGGCAAAATAAGGCAAAAAGATTAAATTTATGACTGTATCTAGAGTTATACAAGCAATAGTCCTCAGTAATGTGTTAGTGTTAGTGTTAAAAATGCCCAGTGGGGATGGGGTTTTTTTTAGTTCAAGTTCATTCTGTCACTTTTACCATGAAAATACATAGCTGAATGGCATATTCACGGTATAAAAACAAACAAAACACAAAAACATATAGGTCAAACACAATAAATTTACTACCTTTCTCTGTTTCTGTGGGTGATTATTCCCTACACTTTTCACACTTACATGAAACAGAGCACTTGCCATGTTAATCGGTTAAATAAAGCAACAGGCTAGTGAATCATAAATAATTTTTCCGGCCAATGTACTTGTACAATTTCTGTAACTTAATTACTGAGGTTACACATCAGTGAAGTAATATTGCATATACTACTGTTAGTCACTGTCACTTATTTATAGCTAATGTTAGACAATCTAATGAAATACATTTTGGTCAAGCTAATAGATATGTAAAAGATGTCTAGCAAGTGATAACAAACATATGAAATTAGTTAATTTAGTACAGTTACTGTCTTAAAATAAATATATACAAGTATTTTACCTTATAAAAACCCTGATCCTGCTGCGAGTTTCACTCTGTCAGGTTTTATCCCTGAAACTCAGCATGTGCACTGAACCCAAACACAGTGTTTAGTGCGTGTCAACTTCACTATGACAATGTTGCCATGGAGATCAGCATGCTTGTGTTGTGTGTGTGAACAGTGAAGGAATTTCCAATATGTGAATGCATAAAACACAGTATGCAGATGGAATTAATGATTTATTAGGTATGAAAGGTTTAAACAGGCCACAGGATCAAACTGTGGAGACACTATTTGGATATAATCTCCTACAGTACAGCTTACATACTACTGAACGTAGACATGACACAACATGTATTATCCTACAGTAAACACTACCATTGTCATTACTGAATTCTAATTTCTTTATTTCAAGTTTAACCACTGTTCCAGCAAAATATGCAGGACTGGCCCATGGCATAAGTGACCCTTTTATAGGTGCACCTACCTGTTTTTTTTTACTCAAAGCCTATTTAATTGTGGTTTCAAGGACACACCCATGTTCAAATATGAGGTGGTGAGGGATTTATCTTCTTTATCCACTTTAGCCACACAAGATTGACTTTGTAGGCTACCACTCATCACTCATTTATTGCCCTCTGTGAATGGTGGTAGTGTGTGGAAGTGTGCACAAGAAAAAAACAAAAAAAAAAAACATTTTAGTGTCAGAAAAGTTTAAGATAGACAGTTTCAGCTTAGGCTGAGACAGGAGTGGGAAGGTCATGCCTTTAATCTAACTTCCAGATGTCAGAAAGTCTTGTCATTGCAGGAAAAGCACATAGGAGCACAAAGGTGTTACTCATAACATTAACATGGCTCTGCTCTATTCAGGTATCCCAATAAGCCAACATGCACAATACCAGGACCCCGAACCTGAAGCAGTTAAATGTAATTAAAACATCATATATTGTATTATTTCCTACTGTGACTCGACAACATGTCTGCCGCCAGAAGGGCCTATTATTTTGCCCACAACCAGGTGCCCAGAATAAAATACCACTAAGTTTAAAAAAAAACAAAAAAACAACTGCTTTGTTTGTTGGACTCTGCTTTTCAAAGTGTAGCATTGGTGCTGCAGGCCCTTGTGAGGTATCTGTAGTTGTGGAAGGTTTCTCTCGAACTCGCCTTCAGGATCTTCATCAAAGTTGCAAGGCTTCCCATTTCCTCTTGGGGGCGCTGTTGGTTTTTAATACAAAAAGACAATTACTGAACTTGACTATACACTCTCTTATCTAAGGGTTTCCACTGGAGAAAGGGTGCACTCACACTTTAACTCCACATTTGTCTTACCCTTGTGAGTGTCCGCATCAGTCGCTGCAGCACTGCCTCCTCTCTGTGTGGACACAGGCTGGTCACCGTGCTCACACAGCTCAGTAGACAGTAGATGGTGTGTATTTGTGGCTGTAATGATGTAATATTGAAAATATATTTTCAAATCTTTCCCACAGAGTTTTAGAATGCAAAGGAAGAATAGAATCAGTTTCTCTACCTTCTTGAGGACAGTGAGAGGCTTCCTGTTGTTTGCTCTACAACTCAACCTTTCTACATCCTCTGCACTCAAAACAGGCTCCTGGATGAGGTTGGAGGAAACAGAGATAGGACTGAGAGAAAGATATCTACCACAGTATGTAAACTGAAATTCAAAACATCAAGGACAAATTGGGAACGCTGGCATTATGTCCTGTGTTTAATGCAACTGACCCTTAACTTATCCAGCCAGGTCCACAACAGACAACTGAGAACATGAGGATCTGACTCTGTGACCAGCAGAGCCCAGCCACAGTCGCTACTGTTCAGCTCCTCCTGTTGAAAAAGTGAGTTGACGGTATAAATTAAGCTGCCTCAGAGCTCAAAATCAAAGTGATATCTTCTTATGTGAAATCAGGTTTGCACCAGTGTTTTTCACCTCAAGCAGAGCTGATTTTTGCAGAATGGTCTCTCCTGGAGGACCCTGGTCTGCCAGTGCCTTAGCAACAACACGGGCGACTGAGGTTGGACCTGGATTATGTGGATTTCTGCACAACTTTATATGACAGAGATGACAAGGTTTCAAAGCATTCACATCAATGTATTCTTTATCATCAGCTTTCTTCACAGTGAGAATCACACTTACCTCAATGTTGGAGCTGTATTTGGTAAGTGCCTTCTTAGCTGTGCACTTAGACCTCTTAGCACAGTTGTTGCTTGTCCTCATGCTAGATATTGTGATGTTGAGTCTATGAGATTCCTTTTTCATGGTCTGGTGGCCTGGTGAAAGTGTGGCAAGGATCGGACTAACTGGTGTCAGATCAGTTCGTATCAGATCCTGCATACACCAGTGTCTCTCATTTCCAAGTACCAGGGTGCAGTATGGACTCAACTCCGGATCCTTCAAGACAGAATGCAACAAAGTGAGAAAACCTCTCGGACCAGTTTGATTTTACATTCAGAAACTTTATATAATTCTGGATGAATAATGAAATCGGACCTCCTCTACTCCGATCTTGCTGAGGTCAGATTCGCTGTAGCTGCGCTTGTCCAGCAGCACCTCTCGCTTCCTCTCCAAGAATCCCAACGGCTCGTCCCAGGAGGATACCGATCCCACCCATGAGCCCTTATGACCCTCCCTCAGTAAGGGCAAGTAATGTTTGGCCACCAGGGTCTCCCTCACAGTCTTGCTCAGGGTCTTCAGTGCTGACCTCTTCTCTAGCTCAGCAAGGACCTCTGGAGGAGCAGGGAGACCCAGGGCGAGGCAGGAGAGATGCACACACAGGAGGTACACCACCTAATGAGGTGGTCAAGAGGAGGTCAGAAAGGAGGAGGAGCTCAAGTGTTCTACAGTAAAGCCAGGTGTCTTCATGACACAGCATTAATGTAATATAACTATCATGTCCTGACCTTAGGTGTTTGTCTGAGGGTGCGTGCCTCCTGGCCATGCAGCAGTAGCGCCTGTCGATTTAGGTAGTGCTGCAGGGTGAAAGGGGCTCCATGCCGCAGGCTGAGGTCTGGGTATTGGACCAGCTGTGTGCCAAGCAAGCGAGCAAAATCAAACACCTGGCTGATCTGTGCCCGGGTTTGGATAGATCGAGGCCGTTTAATCCGCACGTAGTGGACGGCCTCACTTGGGCTGATGCGCAGGGTGTAGATCAGGTAACAGGCGATCAGGACACCTGTTGAGCAGCGAAACACAGGCAAACACACTGATCATACATGAGAGCATTACATATGCAGGCTGACACGCACTGTGTACATGAACAGTAGATAGAGGTGTGTTTATCGTACCTGTCCTGCCCAGGCCCGCATGGCAGTGCACAGCCACTCTCCCTTCTCTCACTGCAAAGGCCAAAACCTTCACCCCATCAATTATACCAACGAGAGAGGACACGCCAAAATCTGGCATCCCAAAGTTGTAAAAGAAAACTGAAAATATACAAATATGTACACACATGAAGGCCTTCAGCAATGTAATGAACATTCATAGGGATTAACTGTGGTGGTAGACATAATGTTGAAACACAGTATATTCTGTATTGTTGGCACAAACCACAACTGTCTTTCATCATATTTGTTCAAACCTTAACTGTTTCTAAGTGAGTGGTATAGAATTAAAAAAGGGCAGTCTTAAGGGTTTTAACCAGTCTCATCTGCAAATGTCCAAAAAATACCTAACAGACACTTTTTCATGGCAGGCATATTGAAATAAAATAGGTAACCACAGGTTTAATTCTTGAAATTAATTGAGGTTTTGTTCCATTGAGTGCAGCAGAGTCTTTCCAGTGAGCCAACATGCAAAATATGGTACAGAACCAATAAGTATCATTGGTAACACCTGTGTTACCAATGATATTTTAGTCAAAATGGCTGCTGGTTTATTGTATGTCGTGGCAGGTCAGTATAGTATATAGATCTCACTGTCATTGTCCATGAAGATCTGTGGAGAGTATGTGAAACCACTTTCAGGGTCTAGGTTTGGTCCACAGTGAGCATGCTCTCCTGGAAGCTGCATGTTGATGACTGATCTGATGTTTAACCTGGGAAAAAGTCATAAATTATGAAGACAACAGTGGACATGAGTGCTTTGTTTGTCTCAAAAGTAATATTTCTTGTCATTCATTTAAAATGTAATTTGCCCACAGTTGGAGGAATTAATTAAAAAGCAACTGTGTCAGGTGTCTTATCCTCATTTTACCCAATAACAGCAACAGAAGAATTTATAAAACATTTGTCATCTAGATGTTTCCTCACTTTATTTCCCACTAATAAACTGTACATGCACAGGTGGTTGCTAAATAAGGCGCCCTGATGTTGTCACACCTTTTAAGAAGGCTTATAAATCTTGCTACTACTCATGTATCATGCATACCTACATACTGCACACATACAGGACAATCATACAAACATTACAGGAGTAATAAGGAACAGTGATAACCTTCGAAATTGTTCTATGATGTTGTACTTCTCAATTAGATGATTGGATGGTCTTGCCATGGCAATAATGTCATCTGTGACCCTGCGATAGGAAGAAGTTCATAATAGGTAAACCACCACTTTGATACAGCACGTAACACAGCAATATCTATGAGACTGTGGGCACATAGTCTCACCAGGAGGAGAAAAGGCCTCGAATGACCTGCTGGTTTGCTTTCCAGCACTCGGGTCCTTCATAACGACAGTCTTTTCCTCCACAGGCCAGCAGACAGAGGAGCTTGGGTGGGATGGCCTTCACCAGGTTCTCCCTGGCCTGGGTGTATGAAGGCCGTGGTACTGGTACGTGCGAGGGCAAGGTCGGCATCATCCTGCACCGAGTGATGGAATGTAACTAAGTACATTTCCATTTTTTGATACTTTAGGCAAATGTTGTACTTTTTACTCCAATACACTTATTTCATCATTTTAGTTACTAGATACTTGGCAGATTGCATGCTGTATCAGAGCCAAAGTAGCGCATTTTCAAATTGATTTATTTAATCAGCAATCAGATTTTTTTTAAATGGTAATTGGAAAAATGCTGAATACTGGATCCAATAATCGGTTAGGCCAATAATTGGATGAACCCCTCGTATACTGTAAAAAATACCTGTATAATTTACTTTTACCTTTGAAACTTAAATACATTTTTGCCAAAAAATTACTTTTGATACTTACGTTTAATATCAGAATTTTAAAAATGAAAGTACTATTCATATGGTTGACATTCTCTTTTTATCAAAGTAATATTTGAGCACGATATTTTTACTTTTACTCAAGTATTACTTTTGGTTATTTTCTACAACATTGCCTGCACCAGGGGGTGCAGGTGCAGAGTAAGCTTCTTCTTCTGATGCATTTATTCTAAATGCACGGTACAAAGAAATGTAATAAAATAAGACATGGGGCTGGAAATTATATCAAAAATAGCTAAGTTTCCAAAATACAATGACTATATAATATTCTATATAATATTCCAATATAATACAATGCAATCAATCAAATTTAAAATGTACCTTGTTGATTATGTTCGACAGTGAAGCTGTAAATCCATCACATGTATTTTCAGCGTTTAAGAGTCCAAAAAACTGATGATAAAGGAGCAGAATACACATGTGCTCCGCAATGCTGACCAACCCTGCTGCTTACAGATACACAGATACACACACACATACGCACACGCACAAAACTGTGCTGACCCAGCTTCACTAAGCCTGATTAGCAATCATAAATACATTACAACACACATTATAGCAAGCCAATTATAATGCTCATACCCTCCCCCATGAATACTGTGTATGAAGGTCCTAATTACCTGGCACCAGCTCAAGCTTCATACATGATTTTACTGAGATTGCGATGCAGAGAAAATATGAACTGGTGATGTCACTATTGTAAATAAGCACCACAATAGGATTAATACGCATAATAGGGTTTGTGTTTATTCTAAAAGAACATCATGTTGTTTATGTTTCTTGGTCTAATATCCAAAAACACCAGCACTCTCTCTCCCTTCACCTCTTAGCAACTGTCTGAACAAATTTGAATAACTAAATAAATAACTGGAATAACAGCCCAAAAGCAAGTAGTTGTTGAAAAACAATTTAAAGACATGAATTCATAAAATCTATGAAAATTCACTGGAATGACCTTATTTTAAGACCAAGCATGCCAGAAAACTGACACGTAGGATTGCTCTTTTGTGCTATTGTAGATCACCCCATGTATGCTGGAGTGGCACTGGCCACATCGCCCCTTGCAGTGCAGCAAATAAAGGATATAACTCGCTAAGCCTTAGTCATGGCCTTTACTGTAGACGCAATTTAAATTCAAAAATTGCTTTACTTTACTGCTAATTGAATGAAACCAGAGACAGAGACATTTAAATTTTCCATGAGGAAGTGTGTGAAATACAAAGCTTGTTTTTCACCATTTGTTAGTGAATGTTAAAGGACCAGACTTACTTTCTTACCGTCTATAGGGTGTGTGTGTGTGTGTGTGTGTGTGTGTAGTACATGGTAAGGAAGAGTACATTCTCTACATCCCTTCATCAATGATTGGCACACTATCAGACCATTGTTTTTCTTCCTTATAGCTACACAAAATTAAAGTCTTTTATCATTTTGTTTTCTGCTTCTCTTTCCTTATCTACCTTGGCTGGATATCTACTTATCTTCCTTTGGACAATATGAATATTCTTTAATTATGCAGAGGATTTGTTATTGTAACATACTTACATAGTTTTCTCCAGACTTGACTATTGTACCTCCCTCCTTTCTGGCATAAACCAAAAGTCACTCTCACGCCTCAAACTAGTTCAGAATGCAGCTGCTAGGCTTCTTACTGGTTTTAACAGACAACATCACATTACCCAAATTATGGCCTCTCTCTATTGGATCTTAACTTTGACACTGACATTTGTTTTCACTAAAATGTTTGAGTTTGAACAGACAACTGTACATGACAAAAACATTTAATGAGTAAAATGAAAGAGCATCTTTTATACAGTGTTCTTTGTACTGTCTACTTCAACCTTAACTTCTGTGCAAACTGCTACAGACTTATTCAGTAAACAACTATTTACTGACCTGAACATGTAGCACAAATACACAGAATCATGTAGATTAACAACCTGTCATGTTCTCTCTGTATTTCTCTTCTCCAACATCGTATTGCTTTCAACTTCACTTGTAAGTTTGCAGCTGTAAGAAAGACACATGCCAGCTTGTTACACCCATAACTTTCTAGTCATTCAAAATAAGCTTTTCTGCCTTAACATGCAGTATATTTTGCTGTGCAGATTACTTCAGATAAAGATATATTAACAATTTTAAGATGCAAGCCCTTTTAGGAAGAGAAGTGGTTAGAAAGTGAATATTTAAAACAGGCCAGGGACCAAATCTGTGTCTTAACAGCCCTAAACACATCCTACACTTCCTCTTATCAGGCACAGTTCCTGATAGAAGATGCCAGTTGTTTCAGTGAGTTATTATGAAACAAAATTTGAATACCGTAGTCAGAAAATGTTTTAACAATTCGAGGTCTTCAAGTCGAGGTAAGATGACAAATGCCTGTCCTCCACAATGAGTCAACATTTTTTTTATTTAACATTGGCTTTATTCAGAGCTTTTTTGTAAAATATTTTAGCAAAAAATTTCAAGAGTGGCAGCTCCAGCACCTGCAAGCAAAGTTTGGAATGTATACACAAATTAATTGATGGGCAAATATTGTTTTGTTTCAAAAGGGGTATAGTAATTAAGAATATAACACAGTATTTGCTCTCAGACAGTACAACAATCTCAGAACCAACCCCGTGTCTAGACTGCAGCCATCACATTTGCGTGATGAGTGCTCATGCAATACTGAAGAGTCTGTCTATACCGGTTCCCTCTGTTCGCGAATTTCAAAGCAGCAGCAGCAAAGCAGCAGCTAAACCAATGTGGAGTTTTCCTTTGACGTGTCTGAGTATTCCTGATCTATTTTTCCATCAACACTGATGCATACGATTGTTACAAGATTAGCATGGCTCGTAGTGAGTGTGTGGTTGAGCATAAGCGTGCCAGTGGTTGCGCTCAGTGTGGACAGGTGTGCGTTGAGTGATCGGAGAGAGGTTAGCAGTGAAGTTGTCTAGTGGCAGTAAATGTACAGTGGAGGCTACATTAATTTGCCCATTAATAAACACTGCAGTTTCCTAATATTCAAGAAGTTCCCGTGTCACTTCTCAGCTGCTGGTCAAAAGTGAAGGGAGAATCTTTGGGATTAAACAGCAGCACACTCTGCTCTGCCAAGTTGCAAAATGTAGATTAATATATTTATACAGTGCCTTTTTATTGGCTCTCAACCCTCACATTTATGCGCGCCAAAAAATAGATTGAAAGTATAAATGTATGCTTCAGGTCACATTTACACTCGTAAGATGCAGCTGAGGCGCGAGCCTGCACGCAGCCAGTGCAGACAGCTGCATAGCTTAAAATGATAGCGATCTGTTGCATGAGATGTGCGAGTGAAAAAGGCTTCTGACTCACTTGCAGTCTAGACACGTGTTTAGCCAGTGCCAAAAAATAAAAATAATGGACAAAAAATAAAATACCAAAAACATGCTACAGAACTGTGTTACACTGACATTGGCCATGTGTCATCACTGAATAGATGCTTCCTTCTTTTATGATAAAACAAAAGATTTTCCAATTGAGTGGATAGAAGAACTGAACATTTTATTAATCCTTTTTTTCTTTGTGGTCATTAAAAAAAGGAAGAGGAGTGAATTCTCAAATACACAACCAGGATAAAATCCTGGTTAAGCTGAGGTCAAGTTGCAAAGAAACAATCAACACTCACACTGGTGAAGCTCTGCTGTACCACAGCATACATTGCAGCACAAAAAGAGGTGTCATATTGCATTATTTTGTCTTTCACGAGTCAAAGTATTATAGGAGGGAGCAAGGCGTAAGAATGAAATAAGGAAAGGATTACTGAGATCTGTGTAAAGAGGGAACAGAAGGTACAATGTTCCTTTTTGGATCCATATACTGAAGCGTCATGGTTCTACACTACTAACAAACCAATGTGTAAAATCACTGCAATCCTCATTTATCTCATTCCAGACTACAGGCCTTTCCAGCAATGAGTTGACATGATGTTGAGGACATAGCAGTGAAAAACAAAGGGTCAGTTCCTGCAAGGGAGTCAAATATCCATGAGGGGTTGTGGAGATGAACAGCTTGTGGCAGCCTACAAGTTGTCCTTCACCAAAGCTCTTGGGTTATATTATCATATCCCCCCAACCTACAAGGCTCCACCATGGCTACAAGTATGTCCGACAATTATACAAGTGGTTCATTACAGCAAATGCTGCCTGGACAAAGGTATTAAGTGGAAAAACAACTCCTATTACCGTATTCCTTGTTTCCACAAAATATCCCCAATGGGCTATTTGCTCATCATGCAACTTGATGTGTATTTACAACCTGCTGCAATTTAAGAGTTCTGGAAACCAAAGCAGAAAAATAAAGACTATGTCAAGAGATACAATGGTAATAGTATAGATAATAAAAGAAAAATATGAGATATTAAAACTTTCCCAAGATGATTAAATTGTCCACCAGCCTTGTCCTTTTTGTGTTGGAAGACCAAATGTTGGATCAAATGTCTGTGTCTTCTCTCCTGTCCTGTCGTGTTTAGTCTCTCTCTCTCTCTAATCTGTCCAGCTGATTCTTCATTTGGACAACTCTTTGGATAGCCAGTCAAGTCCTTCATACAGCCCATCGCCCTGGGTGGCGCAGGTTGACTGAATGTGCCACTGTGGGGTCAGACATTATATGGCCGCAGTTAGATATGAATGCAGATTTGCGCATGTTTACAGGATTGAATCTGAACTGCAGATCTAGGAAGAATGTTTCTTCTTATTACTTACAGATTTGTTGCGGAGGGAATGTAGGCTGAGTTTGTCTGTGAGTTCACTGACTGTTAAGGCATTGGGAAGGTCCTGTTTGTTAGCAAACACCAGCAAAACTGCGTCTTTCAACTCATCCTCTGTCAACTAGAGGGGGCAGAAAACAGATTAGAACATCAACGTTAAGGTTTCATATATTTAAGGCCAAAACAGTAACGACAGATTAAACTGTGATTTTGTTTTAATTACATGAATTTACAGGAAGATGAAGTTACTTGTTTGTTGTAAATCCTTACTGAGGTTTCTAAAATCACCAGAATTTCTCAAGAAGTCTGATTGACATTTCACAAAAACAGTTTTGGTGAAAAATCAAATCTAAACAAATGCAGCCAATTGCTACTTTAAAAGGGAACAACACATATATCTTAAATATCTGGCAACCAGTTTTAGCACAATTACCATATGAAATCTCAGATCTACTACAGAGGGGTGGATTAGCTTTCAGAATGAATCCCATTCCATTAAAACTGGTTTGAATTGAATTACAATTCCAGCCTTGTAATGCATGTTGTTAATGTTGTTATATACCGTAGCTGTGAGTCTCGATCTAGGTGCTGTCATCTTGGTGTCACTTGTGCGTTTTGAAAAACAATAAAATTTATCGGACAAAAAAGAAATGCAGCCAGAACATGTGCAGCAAAAACGCAAGTGATTGATTAAAAGGACAGCCAAAAGATGTTACACTGGTTGTGGTCCATATTCCTGATACAAACTAAATTTTTAAAAAGCCAGTTCCACATTTTTTAAAACTCTTGACAGTTTAAGAACCAGTGCAGCAAGAGTTATGACTAAACACAACCGTTTGCTCACATTTAACTAGAAAAACAGAACAAAACTCTACACTGGTGCTCATCCCCCTTTGGCCGATAGTACTTCAAAGTTAAAATAAAAATGGCAATTTATTTCATTGAGTGTACACTTTATTTCTTTAACCTCACCTAAGACTATTTTGTTGACTCCTCAACTTCTTGAGTTGAAGAGTCAACAAACCAACTACCAACTACTATGTCAGTCACACTGACATAACACAAGGCAATTATAACATCTGGATTAAATTCATGGGTTAACCATGCAACACACACGTAAACAGATACAGTTCTACTTGGATATAATGACAAATTTGAATTTTACTAAGGCATGACCAAATAGATACAGGTTTTAACTTGAATATATTTATATATTTCAGTGGTGTGAAGGATTGACATGCAGTGTAAAGTTTATACTGTGTTCTGTGGCAGAAATAACACACACAGAAAGAAAGGCCCGAGGAAGGAAATGTGACGTTTGAAGTACATCTTGCAAAAATTAGGTTTTGGCCTTAAACTGACGTCATAATGCGACTCTGCTGTTGCAAATGGTGTGGGAGCATCGTTCCACATTTGAGGAGCCAGGAGTGAGGAACAATAATGTTATTTGTTCTGATTGAACAACGCCACATTATGAGCCAACTCATAATGTGGTTAGAGACAGCTATTGCGCATGTCATGACAATAATGTCAAATTATTAAACTCTGCAATTCACCATTGCTCAGAAATCAGTATTCCTGCATTAAAGTCCCCTCTGAGCAGATCATATTAAATACCTACCATCTTTGAGAGCTCATCAGAAGACTCTGCCACTCTTTCTCTGTCATTACTGTCCACTACAAAGATGAGGCCCTAGATGAAAAAAAAAAAAACAACAGCATTTAAGTAGTTAGAGTTTAGCTTTTTTTTTATTATTTTAAAGATAATTTTGAACAATTAAAAAGCAACCATGTTGATAAATTATGATTGACTAATTTTTTTAAGAAAAAAAAAATTTAGTCTTATGTCTTAATATTTGCTACTTTCAGTTGTAAACTTAATATCTTTTGCACATTTGAAGATGTCACCTTGGACTCTAGGAAACCATGATGGACATATCTCCCATTTTATAGCCAAAACAATTTAATTGGTTAATTGTTGAAACATATAAAATACATAAAAAATCTACAATGCAAATAATCTTTAGAGCTACGTACTGTTGTTGCACTTATTATATTAAACACGGGTTTAGCTTTAGGATATGAAACCCAACGCTGCACAGCATTGATGCAGTCACACTCGTACCTGTGTGTTCTGGAAGTAATGTCTCCAGAGGGGTCTGATCTTGTCCTGGCCACCCACATCCCACACAGTGAAACTGATATTTTTATATTCTACGGTCTCCACATTGAAACCTTTACATGGGAAATAGAAGGGACAGAGCTCACATAACACTGTACACAAATTCCATGACTCAAACATGTTGAGGTACACATTAAACTATCAAAAGGACCATAACTGAAATTGAAATTAAGTGTTATTGTATCTCGTACCTATGGTTGGGATGGTGGTTACAATTTCACCGAGCTTCAATTTGTACAAGATAGTCGTTTTTCCGGCAGCATCCAGCCCAACTACGAGGAAAAGATGTGTGATTAAAGTCAACATGCTGTACATATAAGGAGAGGACAGACGTTACAGCTATAACAATCTGCTGTAAATTGCGCAACAGGCGTTTTTCTAAAGATCTAATCATCAGTACATGGGACATCAAAGAGAAAATCATATGTACTGACATATTTCCATCGATTGTATGAGTGTAAAAACAACCCACGATTATTACAGCTGATTTTAATATTAACAATAACTAACTTAATTGGTATGATATCACTCCGTCAACAGGGCGACGCAACGACACTTGCCCATCAAACGTCAAAGGGAGCTAGTTACCCAATAACAAGATAACCGAAGTACAAATCAGTCAAGATAGCGTTGTGTACTTCAATTAGACAATGAACGAATGAATTCCTAACTGAGATACTGTTATGAAGTAACTACGGCTAACGTTGTTCGATAAAAGGAACACTTGGCAATGGTAGCTAAATAAGAAAGGTACTATAAAACATTTTTGCTTTATTTTAAGCCGTTTTCGGGACAAAGTTCCCGTAAGCATACTTCATTGCCAAACTTTGGAGAAGAAAAAAAACATCTGAAAGCTAACGCTTGGTAAGAAAACCAGCTTCAAGTATTGTTTTGTTTTTGTTTGTTTGTTCAAAATAACAATAAAATTGCTTTCAGGTTTTGATTCCGCTTCAGTTCTGAGTTTATACATTGAAGGTTTGAGAACTACACTGCCATTAAAAGCTCATCAAGAACTAGCTTGGCTGGGTAACCAATAATCTAACGTTAGCTATATTAGCTCCATCTTAAGCTAAAAACCGTGCCACTAACAAACGTTGCCGTTAGCCAAACCCAGCCTTCACTCACCCATCAAAATCCTCATTTGTTTTTTGCCAAACAACTGGCTGAAAACTGACGAGATGGTGAGCCCCATGTCTAACCGAGGATGTTTCGACCTGCGAAAGAAGCACTGATATTTTTGCACTGCTCCGGTAATTCTGATGATTTCCACACATACAGCACTACTGCCGAGTGCCACGTCCGGGCCAACGTGGAATCCGCGACGTCATCAGTTTGAATCAACTTTATCAACACACGTCAACATCTGGTAACACTGACATTTTAATTTGTTTTTCATTCGGTTTTAGCTGTTTCTGCTTATAATATTTTATACCCTGAACCACAAATTCACTAGAAGCAGAAACCCGTCTTTAACACAAACCTTTTTTTTTCTTTTTTGCAAAAAGAAAAAGTTTTTATCACACGTCATAAAATGGAGGTCCCATTCCCACCACTAGAGGTCTCTGTAACACAGACGTTTTTAATCATGAGTGTGCTGTGTGAACCGAGGTTGGTCGTGCCGGAAATATTCCCATTCAACTGGGGATTCCCATTTAGAATTATTGCAGCGATACTAACCTGTAAACCACTCACTCACTCAAAGCAGGTGGAGTCAAAACAGCGGCATGTGACAAGGTGCAGATTTGCGGTGGGGGGAGGTGCGCTTTGATAAGAGAACACAGTTGTACATAGGCACGTTATGGAGGGAAGTTATTTAACTTTACCCAAACAGAGTGCAGGTTTTGAATAGGCTCATAATTGGATATTTACCATGGAGCTCAAGGGTATACTAAGCGGAGATCAGGTAGGCATTACATTTAATAGCCTACTTTTATATGCAGGAATAACTTTGAAAATGCAAACAGCGTCTTTGCATGCAAACTGTTAAGCACTGACATTTATGATAACATGTTTGAATATTGTTTTTCAGATTGATGTTCTCTCTACTGAGTACTTGGTGTTACTCACTCCCAGGTAATATACTTACTCATTGCCTTTTCACGCTTGATTTACCTTACCAGCAACGCATGCTATTTATTTAAATCAGGAGCTTAGTCAATACAGGCCCTAGCAACCAGATTCTGGCATATAAACATGTTTTAAAATTAGTCTTTTACATCAGCATAATAATAACCTTTTGATTTCAGTTTTTTTGGGAGGTTTGCCAAACTGGCAAGGCAATATGAAACAAGATGTGGTCTTATGTTTTCCTTCTGAATTCCTCCAGTGTTCTTACAGTTTCTGTTCTATTAATAATTGCCACATATGCAGCTTACTTAAAATGAAATATTCAGCACTGAGTTGTGGCCCACAGCACAGTTTTAGCTAATTTCCTTCAGTGGACTCAGTCACCCCGCCACTATCTTTTTTCTCTTTTTTTTTTGTATAAGTTTATCTGCTTCTTTCTTTTGCTTGTGAAAAATTAAGCAAAAACAAGAAGAGATAGCAAACTTGTGCTGGAGAAAATTCAAGGAGAATATCCTCTTTTTCCTCCTTTTTTTGTTTTTGTTTTTTTGTTGTTGTTTATGATTTCAAGTGTGTGTCATTTTGCAGCTTTTTATGCACTTGAGTTACATTGTTCTGAGATACCTACTATCTCATCCTCAAATTTTTTTTGCCCTGTTTAATTAACCCATCTTGGCTCGGGTTTAGTGTTTAAGTGGTGCCAAATTACTTCAGTTCACAACTGCATGTTCCTCATTTATTATAAAGTTAGACAAAGGGTCAACAAACTTTCTTCTTTTTTAAAAAAAAATTAATGCAGTGCTGATATCATTTTGCACCAGAATATGGTTTTATTTAATACTGCTATTTCTGATTAACTACAGTGTGATTGGGAGTTTTTCTGTCCTGGTGGTTTCCATAGTCAGATGGAGGCATCTCAATGAACAGGTTAGTCGGGTGTTATGTCAGTAATTGTGTATATGCATGACTGCATATGTGTATGTCTCTGCTTTTCAGTAGCAAGTGCATTTGCGTCGATGTTGTGGTTAATTTCTGGATTATATACTAGGGAAAGACCAATATGGTTTTATTAAGGGCTGATACCAATATTGATTATTAGTATCAAGGAGACCAATAACTAATATTTGGAACTGATACACATTTGAAAATAAAAATCTTAGTGTCAAAAGTTAGACTGATGGAGTGTACAGTAACTGTTATTCTTAAGTAAAACTTGTACTTTACTTATGTATTGCAATTTTCTGTGGCATTATAGGCCTACTTCCACTCCACTACATTTGATAACTTTAGTTACTAGTAACTTTGCAGATTTAAATTTATTTTATTCTATCAGCAATTAGACAAAAAAAAAACACACTGACACCAACAATTGAAAAAATGCTGACCCGATTATCGGCCGTTAGGTCTATCCCTATTATAAACACTCCCTGGCCACATTATTAGGTTCACTTATGAAGTCTAATGCAATGAAGTGCAACAGCTCTGCCACATATTTGACCTTTATGAAGCTAATGATGGCCAGTTTTTATTAAAACTTTTACGAGAGTTGTTAGTTCAACTTTATGTTTATTATTGAGGTTGCACTTATTGGTGGTGTTGTACAGGACTGCATTATATTGAAATGTGTTCCTAATGTTCTTCCCCTCTCATGTTTGTAAATGGGGTGGACAAAGCATCATAAACACTTCTCAATATAATGTAGTTCTGTTCAACACCACTTAAACTACAGCCTCAATAACAAACATACAGATAAATGAATACCCTGATAGTGTCAGTCAAAACTGAACATTATTATCTATAAAGGCAGAATTTATGGCAGAACAGTTGTGTTGGATTGCATCAGATTTTACCAGTGTACCCGATAAAGTGGCCACTGAGTGTATAATTTTGATAGTTTGTTTGATGTTAGTGTAGCTCTACACCTTGTCACTATCAGATCTAAGTGTTTTGCTACTGAATGTGTCACACAAAAGGCTACAGGAAATCTGTTCATTTTTGTTTTCTTATGCATATCACAGGTTTACAGTGAAGCAACATTCTTTACAGTATGTGTATTTGTTTCCAGGTGCACCTCCTGGTACAGCTCGCCCTGGCAGACCTCCTGGCTGCTGTGATCCTGATGTACACCAGTGCCATGAACTACGTCAACACTGAAAAGAGTGTAGCCATCTGTCAATACAGCCTGCCACTGTCATTGGTAAGGTTGTCACGATACCTGAGTTTAAACTTTTATACAATACTAGCATAATATACGATACTTAATATCTCTTTCAATACCATGGCAAAAAAAACTTTGAGCCACACAAAATATGAGTTTTTTCTTTCTTTTAAAAAATGTATAACGTGCACACAGTGCTGATACAGAAAATGTGACTGAACATATAGAGTCTTGAGAGCCACAAGTATTTCAACATCCCAGCTGATCACTGACACCAGGGCGGAAATGTGGCATATGTGAGTATTAACCGGCACGGCCGTCTGACACGCACAGCCATAGCCCCTCATCGAATCCAGCTAAGTTGGAGGGTGTGTGTGAGCGTACTTGATAGCCACAATTAACTTCACAAAGGAGTTGTTCCAAAACACTTTAAGTTTCACAAACAAAAAGAGAAACGTCACTTCACTGCTGCTAGCTTCACTCCAGAAGCTGTAATCTCAGGTAGAGCCGGGTAATCGGCACGCCTCCACTGTTCACCTGCTGCGTGTTGAATGTATGGGGGATGATTATTGCCACAGAGTACATGATTCACATTAAATAAAATGTTTCTGTGAATAGCTCCCTCTAATAGTGAATAGCCTCAATGCATACAAAAGTCTTGATGCTTGGTCATACTTCAAAGTAGCCGTTATAGCCATAGCCGATCTCTCAATGGCAGCCCATTTCCCTTCTTTGTCTCCATAAGGAGAGAAGATCCTCCCTTGGATGCAGATACAATGGCATATTAAGAAGAATTAAGAGACTATCTCTCAAGCCACAAGCTGCTCCAAAACATGTTCCAATCAAGGTTAACCAGAGAATCCACACATGCGTGGTCCTTATATACTGTAACTACGAGCGTAATCAGTGCGTGGCCACCACAGGTGGTGTGTCTTAAAGAGTATCCACGTCAACTGCCTACGTGGGGTCAGTCCCCATACATATGGAATACGCAACTGGGTGGAGAGATAGTCTCTTCACTCAGAGAACAACGGTTACAATTTAACCAAACAATATCTGAATTTTAATATTCTTATACAAGACAGGAAAGTTGAGAGAAGTACAGAAGAGGAGAGGAACCTTGGACACATCCACTTGGATTTTGGTACTTCTCAGCTGAAGTATCTGTAGTTTTTAGGGTTTACAATCAGATCACTATCTCAGTGTCTAATTACATCACTGCAGGAGTCAGGACTGTAACGTGTCATGTCATTCTAGCAGTAAAAACATTCAAAACCTTGTGTTGCTTATATTGCATCTATAAAGCAAAGTGGTAAGCAGTTTTGCTTTGCCATGTCATGGATATGTCTCTACATTGTTCCTCAGACTGAGAGGTGAAACTGCATGTTCAGTACTCCAATAACTGTTCACATTTAAAAGTGTACAAATGTTTCTGTAAGTCTCTTCTAAACTGTATCAAGTTAAATCTAAAGTTTCCTGATTTATCATTATACTTTACAGTGATACAGGAGTTATGAACAGAGTACTCGAGGATATTGACTTTACATAAAACAAACAAAGAAAAGAATGTAATGTAGGAACAAACAGTGTTAGGCAGTTTCATTCAGTCCAGAATGTGGAATTCTTTCAAAATGCAGATATGGAAAATATTTTGCCTTTTAAAAGTCCAATGTTTAATCAAAGCAAAAATATCTGTGTCAGTTTACTCAACAGAATTGGTGGAAATGAATACCAAGTGACCCCGAGACTAAAATCAAGAATTCCCGACCCTTTTAACATGGAGACTAAGATGCTAGTTTACACGTTCAACTAAGCTAGTTGCCTGAATTTATAGCAGAAGATCTATGACTTGCTTCCCACATGTGAATAAGCAGCTACTTTACAGTTTATATAGAGGAGAGAGTGACCCACTCTTATTCTGAATGCTATGGGTGTGATGATAAATCAACTCCCGGGACGATACACTCACAATATTTCGGACAAAGATGAAATGAAAACAAACAATGGCTGTACATAAAATACTGAATACTTGAATTCTAAGTGTAAAGTTAGGAAGTTTCACCATTATTACTTTTCAAATAGTTTTCCTTAAATGTTTTACTGCAAAATCCAAATAACAGAATGCCTCGAGCCTATGGTGTGTAATGTATGCAAACAGCCATAACTGATCAGATTGAAGTGATCCTTCTGTCAGCTTTATGTTACATATTTCTATTTGTGTGTTTGTCCGTTCTGTTCCAGACATTTTATTTAATTTCATTTCTGCTGGTTTTGGTTTACGCATGGAAGTCGAAGAGCGCAATCCAAGGGTGGAGAGCAAGACCCACAGAGGATGAGGGTGGTCAGGTGAGGTGTCTGCTGCATTTGGAGATTAGAAGGTGTTTAAAAACAGTCAGGACTAATTCGGTATTTTCTTGGCTTTACAGAGTCGGTGTAGAAAGACAATAATCAGTATACCTGTATATGCTATTGTATGGTGAGTTTGGTAACCGCATTCCTTTGAAATACCGTATCTTGAATAACCTCATCCCTGGCCTACATTTATTTTAATTCTGTATTTGTTTGTCTAATATCACAGGTTTACCCCCATCGCGATATACTTAGCATATGTGCTCACTCACTTCATAAAAGCTACTGTGCTGATTCCAGCCACTGACACATCAGTGAGCAGGTACATTCGAAATGACAGTAAATACTGCAACAGGTGAGCACACAACCTTCAGGATTAACTTTCCTTCAAAGTCAGTGCGTTCAAACAAGTTACATAAGTGAAACAGGTTTGTTCCCCTGCATTTTTGACGTCTGTGGTTCTTTTTTGTTCTCAGCTGTATATTGTTCTTGCACGTCTCGAGCGATTCCTGCTCTTATGCCGTGAGTATCAAACTGTCTCATGACACTTTTATAAATTAACCTGTAGTGTTTTATTTCACACAACCAATGAGCAACATACATTTGTGCTAACATGATGTTTTTTTCTTCCCAGGAGATAATGCATGACAATTTAATCAGAGTTTTTCTTTTCCTCGTTGTGATACCAGTGATGTTGTCCTGCTCTGTGAGTCATAATGTTATTTTAAGAGAAATGTGGACGTTTTTCATTTACAGTATTGTCTTGTGTAAAGGCTTAAAGCATCATTGTAAATATAGTTATGATTTATTTTTTACAAAACTATCTAAAGGCTTGAACACTATATTTACATGTGTATAAGCAGACTGTAATCTTTTTTTCCCCCCTGTTTCAGGTCATTTACTATAAGGTTGGTAAATGGTATGAACAAAACCACCAGGAGGGGCTTTTTCCCGTGGAGGGAGATGGACGTTCAAGAAGGAGATTCAAAACAGTGATTTCTACAGCAAGAAATATGATGATCGTCATCTTATTCTGCTGGACACCAGGTACGCACGCACGCACGCACATTTAAAGCTAATGTAACACTTTCCATCAATTTTGAATACATGTCAGATTGATGTCTTGCGTTTCTTCCTGCTGTAGTGCTTGTCCTCATTCTGCTGTCTAACTTGATATTCTGGACAAAAATTGAACAACACAACCTATTTGGCCTTTATGTGATACAGGTAAGCTTCAGAAGAACATGGGCTGATTTAATATGAGAAAAGAAAAATTTCTTCTGATGTCTGAGCAGCACTGTTTTTGTTTATTTCAGGCAGCCACTGTGTCCCTGCATGGCTTCCTGAACAGTATGGTTTACGCCTGGAGAAGGCCCAACTTCACAGATGCCATTCTTGGGGAGAATACGCCCCTGGTGGCACACGATCGCCTGGCCTTCTTTGACGAGTCACTGAGGAGCTCGCCTTGATTGTTGACTCTAAACACATTGAGAGACATTGTGCAACAACTCACTGGCCTGAGGAAGACTGACCGCATGCCTGCCATAAACACTTTATGATTCCTGCACACTTCATGACTTCACGCCAATTTAGACTTAAGCACAAAATATGCTCATCTGCGGACTGAGCATGAGAAGTAATTAAAAAAAGGTAAAGGAAACACAAACTCTTTAAACTAGCAACAACCAATGCAGTTTCTTTAATTACAGCTTTGTGTAACTAGTGACATAAACAACTTCTGGATAAATGATAGAATTTCATTGTAGTTATGTACAGTATATGCTATTAATGCACTGTTTTATTAAGACTTAAAAGATGTCATTGTGGTGTGTGATTTCTATCTTATTATGTTTTGTCACATATTTATATTGTTCAATAAGGCTCTTTTTAACCAATTGTTTATTATTGACTTGTTATTCAAAACTCACTCAGTACTCTGTGGTTAAAGACAAGAATGGTGGAAAACCTGTCAGGCTTGTACACTTTGCAGTCACCATTTCACTGCGTTATTTCAGAACCACGTCACCTATGATGAGATAAGAGTTCAGACTCAGGAACATTTATGTGTTGGAACAGTGATACATGCTGGGTTGTTGCAGACTAACGAAGAAACACAATTTTCTGCTGTGCAACCAGAACACTCAACGCTCAATCTCATAAAAATTGCTTGTGGAACTGAGGTCACACATGAGGCATTGCTGCTCTATTGTTCACCCACACCCACACACAAACACAGGTGCAAAGATGCGTGTATTCTCATTTTATATTATCCTAAACTCCATGTTAAAGCACGTGTCTGTCTCTGAGTTGAACTCTCTGTTAATGATCGGCAGACTGCAGGCCGACCTGTTGCTGCTTATGTAAGAGATCACCTGTACCTATCCACTGTACTGTAAAGTCAACTTGATGCTCAGTTGTGGCTGTGCCCAGTTCCTTTGCTGAAGTCCACACACAGTCACCTACACGTGCTGATGCATACAATAAAACATAAGGATTGTACAACACAGGACTTGTAACAATCTAACAGTAGTATTGTGCAGGCAGGAATACAACAGACATCGATTTGAGATATGTCTCTCTTTTTTGCCTGTTTAGAAATAACTTTTGTTCTGTTCTGCATAGCAGTGTGTTTCTCTATTGTATTCAAAATGAATGCAGTCGAGGAAAGAATGACAAACACCTTTGTTCGACGATAAGCTGAGCTATTATCACAGATCAAGATTGTTATAGAAAATCATACAGCATGCATCACCTGCGCCCATTGACCTAATTTTGATTTCCTTGGGGCAATCACTCATCTGATGTGTCCCAGATATCCTGCTGTTCATGTTAATTAAGTGATAAAAAGACTGTACTACAGTGTAACTGAAAAAGCAGGTATACTCAGCGAATATACAGTATCTGGGACAGACAAAGATTTGATAAATGCTGTTCCTTCTTATAATAATTATGAGTTAGCCATTTACACTATTGATCAGCTGTTTGGTCATATTTTTATGTGTGTAGAAGGTAGATAACCAGAGGAAATCCTTCATTATTGTATTAACCGTTCTTTAGCATATCAAATTATACTTAAAGGCTAACCACAAAGTGCATGACAGCCATACTGTAGCCACCTCGCTGCATGTTCTTGTGTTAGGCTGTGTGCTCGCATAGTTGCTCAATTAATTATGTGCCCAGTGAATTTTCTGAATATGATGAATAAAACCCACAGACTTGCTGACTAAACTGTGGAGCTGTGGCTTTCTGGATTTCTAAATGTGTTCTGTCTTGCAGCTCCGGGGTTATGCAAGTAGTTTGGAACGCCGATCACAAAGCTGTGCAAGAAGAATGAAAAGATGTGTGAGAAAATTAAAAGTAAAACATGCTTTTGGAGGAATTCCAAAAAATGTGTTTTCTGATCTCAGTATATGAACACACATAAGCACATCTAACCCTCATCGACATCATCATTACATATGTTAAAGCCATCTGTCACAGAAGTACATTGTGCACCTTTATTTGTGGTCCTGTGAATAAAAAGCCTTATCAGTTCAGTGTTTTGCAAGGTCATTACTGGCACTCACAATGTTCCATTTCTGATTTAGTTACTACATTTCTTTATATTGGCCTTGCCAATCATTAAGCTGTATACAAAATTTTGTTCCTCTACATTATACAAGTTAACAGCTGTTAACCCATCAGTTGTATTCAATGCCTAGGCCAGTGGCAAACAGTTTGGTACTTTTAGTGGTTATATAATTGGTTAATACAACACCACACTTTGACAATTAACTTTATGTGGGAAATTTCATCCAGCAAAGGCCTACCTGTGCAACACGCCTTTTTTTAAAGATTCCTCAGTGTACAGTCTACCTCCCTCTTGGGAATGAGCATGAGTGACTGCTAAGATGAAATGAAAAATGCCTTTCAACCATTTTAGATCACATCCCAAGATATATAGTGCCCCTATTTAACAATACATGCAAAAAAATCTTTGTATTCTTTTATAAAAATCCAATTATGTTTTCTTCCTATAAAAGCAAATACCACGTGTGGTGGGCATGAACCAACAAATTTCAACCAATAATATCATGACATCCGTCTATCAATCAATCTTAGACTTTTTGAACATTCATTAGTTAGCCAGCTAGCAAGAGCGTGGTATGTCGGTGTTGTCTTCAAGTGTTCGCCAATCTATGAGGGTTGTTGTGTAATGGTGTTCAAGAGGTATGTCTACCTGCTTGGGTAACGGGGGTGATGAAAGTGTTGGATAAGATCTTTAGGGGGGCTTTTCTTTTCTCAATTAAACTCTTTGTTTTGCCACTGTAACAATCTGGACTTCATGATCTGCCCACTTTCTCACCTGGTTCTTCATGCTCTTTCTCTTGATGATCTCTCTCTGTCCTGTTTCTCACCATCCTCCACCCACTCTCCCTCTTTGAAGTGACAATCCCACCCCTAAAAAGAGTCTAAAAATACCAGTGTGTCCCACCTGCCTATCCTGTTTCACTCAAAAACGATACGGAAGCTAGATAGTCTGGTAATGCCTTTTCATCTGGACTTTAACTGCTAATGGTAATTTTTTATCTGGTGTTAAAGCTGACTCTATATCAAAGGCAAGACAAGACTTTTCCTAAACCAGTGGTGCAGAAGTGTAGCTATTTATTCTTTAATACAGGTAATAACAGATTAAACAAAAACAGAGGTGATTTCTCCATTGCTTACTTAAAACGTAATCACTCTTCCTCTTAAAGCATTCTTGCAGAACCTAAACACATATTCAACAAAATACATTGAGAACAGGAACAATACACGGCATTATCATCTGTCTTCACACATACACTGATCGCAAACACGATAATGGCTCCCTGTCGGTTGTGTCAGTGTCCGAGAAGAGTCGGCAGTGCTGGAGCTCCTGGAGCATTGCTCTGTAACAGACCCTGTGTTTCCCAACCTCACTGAGAAGGAGGCGAGCAGAATAAGAGAAGTCAAGGATCACCTCTTTATAATTATTTTTATTATAAAGAAGGCAAGTCAGACACATTCACTCTGTGATGTTAAGTCTGTGAGTTCTGCCACCAAACTGTGGCACTGGTTGAAAAGTTGCTGCTGCAGGATTTACCATGCCAACCATTTCAGAAGTCCATGGACAAGGATCTTTGCTGGGCCATTTCAAAGTTCCCTCTTCGGCTTCCTGCTCTGCGTACATACACATCGTACCTTCCATCTTCCTCCTCCTCCTCTTCATCCTCTTCCATCACTCTATCCTGCCGCCCCAGTGCTCTATCGCCCATACCATGATGGCCCTGCATTCGGCCTGGTTTCACACTAGGCCAGCTCTTCTTCCGCAGGCTGCTGTTGAAGTCCCCGAGGGGAGGTAAGATGCTCTGGAATTCCCCTCTGAAAGGTGGAAGCTCCATTGATCCCCTGCCCATATTGTGTGCACCTTTAGTGGCTTTGATGGAGTTGACAGAAGCCTGAGAGCCACAGTGGTGTTCATGAATGCAGCGTGAACCTGATGAGGATCTTCTGAGTGTATGCAGGGACTGGAGTTCATCTGATAACTCCCCAAGGTCCCCTGACATCTCCTAGAGAGGATAATGTTGTTACATTTGTGATGTTAAAAGCAGATCACCACGTGCAGCTAATAAGGTATCAAAGTAATCAAACTAACCTTGTCTCTGAGAGTAAAGAGTTCATAATGCGGAGGGTCAAACACCTCCTGGAAGTCGCCCCGGTGGAACAGGTTATTCTTACGTACCAACACCTTCAAATTATGAATAAACACGTTTTATGAATTTGCTATTTCTACTCCCAACATTTCGTGGCATGACACTACATGTTTTCATTGTTACTTGTCTCAATTACCTTTTTTCGTGGCTGTTTGACTTGCACCAGGATGGAGAGGATGAGGAGCAATAGCACCACTCCAATAGACACACAGATCACCGTCCCATGAGTCTTTGTGATCTGGTGAAAAATACCTTTGCTCTTTTTCTCTGGATGATCAATATGAAGAGAGTGACAAAGAGAGATAAAATATGAGGGACATTTAGAGGTACCGACAGTCATTTACGTGTTGCCACGCTCCATCAGGACAGTCTGGATCTTTGGTTTCCAGGAACAATTCAGAGCCTTCACTGAAAGCCAAGGACGTGATTAACAGCCATTCAAACCAACTGAGGTGCCAATAAACAGCCTGAAGGCCTTGAAGGTCTTTTAGCCAGAGAGCTATTAAAGATGACAAGATCATTGTTTTCCTGCCAAGAGGAAATTTCGTAGGGATATTCTGTACTGTCCAACATTTACCAATATGAACTTCTCTGTGGTGTCAGGGTAAAAAATGACATAGAAGACGTGAGAAAAAGGAGAAAAGAAGGGGGGCTGGGTGAGTATCCGGTTGCAAAAATCTTGTAGCATTATAGCCGCAGATTCTCAAGGAGGCTCAATGTGACACAACAGAGCCAGACACGGCACGCATCATATTACATAATGTAAGTCATTGCAATACAATACAGCACAGCAGAGTTTCAAAGAAAAAATTACAAAGTGCTGTGGCACAACCAGAGTACCTTTGCAGTTGCTTTCATCCCAGGGAAAGACACAGTTTTGTATCCCGTTGCACACCAGGGAAGTGTTGATGCACATGTTGCTGTGGCAAAAGAATGCACTGCCTACACAGGGTGCTGAAATACAAACACAGGTGTATCAATGTGTGATGCAAAAAGGTTGTCCAACGCAACCAAAGCCATTAACAGGAACAGGAAATCCATCCATTTCTTTTAAACCTTGGCTAAAGTTGTGTAAAAATGATCCCTTGTTGAATTAAGGACACACTCTTTGTCCCTTTTCAAAAGTATACATGGAAACACAGCATTTTTTGTAATGTTTTAATACATAATGTAATTGAATGCATATTCTACAGCTGCTACCAAGACTCACAAAGAGGCTGCAGTTTTGAAGAGGAACCACAGGAGGTTGCTGTTACAGCACTGTGCTTGCCCTGTCACAGCTGCAGAAACTAAACAAAGGGGACGTTGCTGCAAATGTAGAATGACAGAAGTTAAGGATAATCTCAAGGAGAAACTCACGGTCTGCAAAAGAAGTAAACAGCATCCGGAAACGGCTGAGACGGCTTGTCTCATCGGCCCACATCCGCACTACTCCCACACCGGTGTCCAGCATGATGTCATTAGCTACTGTACTACAAAACTTGGCCTGCAAAGAAACCACACACCATTTTCTCTTTGTGTCGGATGTGGTGTCTCACTGATGCCAAGGTCTGTAGAGCAGTTGCTACATATTTATGATTCAAATACTATCAGCGTGTGTGACATGGAAAGAAAGGATGAACCCTGTTGTATAGCAGACGTAGTAATAATTCAGAACTGAGGGCAGAATGCAATATAATGTGCAATAAACAGTCTGGAGTAACATACTGTATATTACACATATTATAAATTGTATTACCTTTAGGTCCTCTATGGCATTACTGCCATCATAAACAGCCACAAAGTTCTTCTTACATTCATTCGAGTTTTCCATCTGGTATTCCAAGAATCGCAGGTAAATCTGGAATAAGCAGTGAGGAGGGGTTTATTGCACATTTTGTTCACTTTTCATGCAGTTCAGGGTCTTTTGCTTTGCTATATGAAGACCTGTCCTGTTTGAAGGCCTCTCTGAAAGGATCAAATCATTTCGAGCCAGCTTAACTATGTGCACTTGTGTTGGATTATCAATGCAAATGTTTTGCTTTATACTTCATGTGACCGTGTGTCAAGCTGCAGATGTACTGTCAGTGAATGTTTGATAACAAAGGGCTTAAAGCGCACTTCTCTCGGTTTAATTTCATATAAAGTTGAAATCCACGTAATTTGAAGGATATGGAACAAACACATCACAACATATTGTTGAGGCTAAAATGCACTGCAGGCTGGAGACTCATCATTTCAACCACTGTACTGTTTGACCCCAATGCATCACATCCCCTCTCTTCAACTTCATTTTGTAGACAAGTATTTTTTATATCTGTCCTCAACCTTTTTCCACCATACTTGTACCTTTATCGGCACTTTTTCCTTATATAAGCATGCAGTTATCATTAATTTGGATGAGGTAAGAAATTAAGGTTTTTCTTTTTGTGCATTAGATAACGGGCAAAAATGGAGAACTTGAACACATCACATGCCATACCCTGTTGTTTGTTGGTGCTCGTATAGTCCAGATGCAGTCCACTGCCTGGTCTGGCTTCACTTTATACTCCTCCTCCACCTGACTGGAACGGATCAGGCCGTCGGCTCCAGACAGCTCAAACTGACAGTCTGACCCACAGACAGCGACATGAGGGTAATACAGAGGCAGATAACAGGAAAACATAAGAGTTAAAGGGAGATTAGAGGTGATGGTGAAAGGAAGCTTTGCATCACATATACAACTAAAGGTATCTGAGTAGGCTGAGCAGTGTGGTTGCACTACCTGGGATAGGGTTTAAGAGTCCTCCCACATGTAGGTGAAATTCAGGGTCTTTGGGGGACAGACAGTGAGATATAACATGATCAGAGGCATCATCAGTGGAAATACAGATTTTTGATTGGCTAATAACAGCAGAGACATTGAATCAAAGCGTTATGTGTACCAGGATGGTATGTTGGGAACATTGCCGTCAATAAAAGATCCAAAGTGGGGTTTTTTTATCACCTGCAGTAAAGCTGTACTGGACCTGGAAGCCAATCCCCTCCAGCTCATCATCACTGAAGAAGCGGATCCACATGAAGCGCCCGCTGGAGAGGACCAGCCCGGGACCGGCGGAGCCACAGAAGCGATTGATGAGCGGTGAGAAGCTGAAGGGGCCATCCCGCACCTCGATGTGGTCGAAACGGCACTCGAATGAGGCCTCGATGTAGAATTTCTCATCGAACAGCAGCTCTATCCTCTGACGGGGCAGTGCTGAAGGAAGCAGAGCACTGCATCACATCTATAGCCACAGAGGTGATTCAGGGATACAGTTCTACTAGAGAATGGACTGTGCAGTGAAAAAATATTGTCTCCTTTTCAATTTTCCTTAGTGTTCTTGATGTTTTTACAGAGGAATTCTCCAAGCATTGACACTAATTACTGTAGGTCAGGCTGTTCTGGGGGCTCCAGCAGCAATTAAAGGGAAACTGATATATAAAATGATACCAAAGTTTGATGCATTCTTTAATGTGCAAAATAATGAGGAATGCACAGTGAAAAAGTTATTGCCTGCCAGCTTGTTTCTACTTTAAAGACCACAGAGGGTAAAACTTTTTAAAAGAGCATACAGTTCAAAATCCTTAAATATATCCAACTCATGATGAGCAATGTTGATGTTATTGTCGACAGAGACAACACAACAACAGATTGCATTCTTGAAGATCCTAAGTGTTATTTTGTTCCTCGGGATCCCTTTTTTTTTTTTTTTTTTACCAGAGCTCACAAAATAAAACTTGACCTATTGGAATATGAGCAGTGATCTTATTAGGCTTAGGTGCATGTTGTCGGTTACCTTCCAGTACGTACAGGCACTCCTTGTTGGGAGGGTACGTTTTCGGGTAATTCGGTGAGCTGAAGCTGCCACCATCTGTGTTTCGCACCCAGTTTCCACAGTGACGAGACCGGTGCGGCCGCAGAGAGGGTTGAACCCCTCTTGGTCCTGCACTTCCATCTGTATGAGTACGACAGACAAGAAATGAAAAATCATTGCAGTTCACACAGACACAGCGTGAAGACAACTGACACCGGAGAGTCAGATGTATAACTGAATGTGCAAAAACTTTGCTTATCTTTAATTAAATTATAATATGTGTCTTGATTTAATGATGTCCCTCTATCAACAATAGAGTGCAATCAATACATCAATCTCACCTTTACTCTTTTGTGCCAAAGCAAATCCTTCCTCAATGAACAGGAGAAATATCCAGACTGTGAAAGAAGAACAGAGCATGTGAGGAAGGGTACACTTAAGTAATAAAGGAAAACGAGACGAAGAGCTTAGCAGTATTTGTGTGTGTGTGTGTGTGTGTGTGTGTGTGTGTGTGTGTGTGTGTGTGTGTGTGTGTGTGTGTGTGCTTGTTGTGCACTCGGCTGAATCCCTGAATGTATACAGTTAGGTCCGTAAGTATTTGGACAGTGAAACAATTTTTGTTATTTTGCCTCTGTACACTACCACAATGGATTTGAAATGAAACAATCAGGATGTGGTTCAAGTGTAGACTTTCAGCTTTAATTCAAGGGGTTAAACGGAAATATCGCATTAACCTTTTAGGAATTACAGCCATTTTTATGCATAGTCTCCCATTTTCAGAGGCTCAAAAGTAATTGGACAATTGACTGACAAGCAGTTTCTTGGCCAGGTGTGGCCTATTCCCTC
>JBBPCS010000917.1:2551256-2604250 GCA_037974645.1 Hollardia meadi | reverse complement strand
ATTTCAAATCCATTGTGGTGGTGTACAGAGGCAAAATTACAAAAATTGTTTCACTGTCCAAATACTTATGGACCTAACTGTATAACAGGCCAAGGGTGGGGAGTTCAAAAAGCTTGACAGGGAAAGAATAAGAAGATGCTGCTTCTACCATCTGCTTCCTTAACCCTTCCTCCTATTTTTACATCCTCCTTATCCATCCAAGGTTTATATGTAACTGAGATGATGAGAATAGGAGCTGCTACCTACCATGACGCTGTGTAAGGTTGTCTCATGGTAAATTTAAAAAAAAGTCTCTGTGTCATGAAATCATATCTTGTGCCACATTTGTGTCTATTCCATAAAATATGACCTCAATGGAGCATAAAACCCAAGGGCACAGGCCACTAAAATTTTGCTTTGAGTTTTCACCAAAGTGGCATATTGCTGTGAATGTCCACTCACAAACTGCAAAACACACATCAGTGGTTATAATCACATCCGCTGTGCACATTTGTACAGTATGTTTGCTGAATTGGGACACAGGGAGGGAACAGTTTAAAATATTTTTTTTTCCAAGTATCACTAATATCTATGTTCTGGCACCTGACACAGAAAGTTGCATCACTTGTTGTTGATGGTTTCCTGGTTGACTTCTACTCACATGGGATTCTAAAGGCTTGTTTGTTATACATTCAAATGATCTAAAAATTTCATTTCTATAAAGAATCTGAAACCAGACGTCCAGAAAGCAACCTGAAGAAGACCTCCATGCATCAGCAGGGTGCCGTGTACAAATAATTTTCAGTCACTTTCTATAAATTAATGGCAAGTTTAAGTGTGAAATTTTGTCATTGTCAGACTCTAGAATGTCTCCAGCTGCCTCATTGATTCTATTCCATTGAACCACTTCTCATAGGCCTATTCTCTCTCTCTCTCTATCTATCTATCTATCTATCTATCTATCTCTCTATCTCTCTCTCTGTGTGTGTGTGTGTGTGTGTGTGTGTTTGTGTCACAAGCTGCTGATCCAAGAGAAGTCAAATAGATTATTATTTTCTTGTAAAAATTTGTCTTTAGTTTTATATCATTGAAGCAGTGAGCATGGAGAGCGTAAATGAGGAGCTGTCACTTAAGCACCATGGATCATTACAACCAAAAAACTGTTCAAAGCACAGACTTTTTAAAAAAAGTAAAAATATGCAGATGCAAAACTGTACAATACTGTTTTTTTTCTTTATGCAGCCTTGTTGTCATGGCAGTAATTATTTGGTGCGTATTTTGAGCAAAACAGGCAAATTGCAACTGGAAATATTAGAAGTTTGTGAACCATGTAGGCTGCATAAATGTACTGAGTCTGCCAAGAAAACATGTTTGATAAAGATGATCAAAGATTAGAAACTCCCGCCTCTCTTACACTATTATGTTTTTTCTTTACTGTACAGTTAAGAAAAAGAACCTTCATCAATCGCGCCAACATGGATCATCGCACTCACCTACGAGCATCCTCTCAGCTGAAGTCCGTTCCCTTTGGTTTGATTTCAAACTTGACCAAATTGTGTATCCCTCACATCCCTCTGCCCGTGATCCGGATTAGCGCATGTTAGAAGCGCTGACTGAAAAAAAAAAAAAAGAAAAATCACCTTTTTATCTTAATCCAGCGGGTCAAGATGGGAGAAGCTTCTGTGGCACAAAAAATGAGCGGATGAACTTGTGATTCGTCGTGAAGAACTGTCAAGATGAGCACACTTTTCCAGTGTGAGAGGGAGAGTGAGAGAGAGAGATCCGTCCTTACAAATAAGGGGATCATCTGTCTGCGGCGGCTCGCGGTTTTAAGATTGGGCTGAGTTGGCGCGAGAAGGTGGGGGGCGGCAGCTCATTGCGCATGTGCATCTTCATAAATTAGCAATAAATTATATGATAATCCCCTCATAGCCTGTTTGTCATATTTAGGAAACAGGCTTCATGAGGAATTCACTTTTTTAAGTTTAATAAACTGATACTGGGCAAGTGTCCAGAAGTCAAATGCGCGCACGCACACACACACACACACACACACACACACACACACACACGCAGGCTACTCTCACACACAGGACATCAGTGCCAAAAGGCTCTACCTAAATCAGTCAACATGTGCACATTAATGCAGAGCAGAGAGCAGGACACATCCCCTGTTGTCTTTTCTCATTTGTCGTAAAGGACACATGGCGCCTAAAGCCTTAAAAAAGCTGGCGAGAGCTGCAGAAAGATGAAAATGGGAGCCAAGAGTTGGTGGGATGGAGATTTTCCTTTGATGTGTTGCCTTTTAACCACAGAACCTGTCACCGCCGTCCGCAGGCAGATTTATGCCTCTTCAGCTGATTGTAATTGCTTTAAATCAGCGGCTTTGCTCACAGACACAGACAAGGTGCTCTTGGCAGCCGAAGACACTCTCTCCTTGACAGATGCCTCAGTGCAAATGACTGATATATCCTGATATCCAAGTTCTATCCTTGTCTTTTACACTTGGATGGTCATAGGGCTCAGGTGTCCATAGCCTATAGGCTTAGTTTTAGTTTCTGAACAAACTGACATTTATCGGACAAGAAGCGTGGGCCTAAGTAGGCCTATGACCTATAAAACAGCAGGCATTTTAATTTCCATTAGTATGACTTTAGATTGATCACCATATTGTCATTCATGACAACAACAAAAAATGCTAACATTAGCAAAAATTAGTCCCTCTGAGCTACTGGTCATACCAGGCCAAGTGAGGTATCAAAACACTTGAGTGCATTGAATTGAGCACTGCTGCGTTTCAGTACTTTAGATTAGCAAATGAACGTTATTTATTCTTTCAACATTTTTCATGGTGTTGCCTTGAGTAAAAATAGGCCACAGAAGTATTATCAGCTATCAGCAAATTATTATTTTACCAATAAGTGAGTGGGGGGGCTCTGCATGCAAACTGGAAGGAGTTCAACACTATTCATTTGCACGTACCATTGTAATAATACAAAGCTGGTTGAAAATCAGCAAAGTTTCCCTTTTTTATAGGAATTGGGCGTCATAGCCTGATCATACAGTATATAAAAAGAAAGTCACTACTATTGTCATCAGATAGGCCTAAATGCATTTGAGTGAAGAGTACAATATTTCCCTCCATAATGCAGTGCAGTGAAGGTATAAAGTAGACGTTAATGTACTTAATTACATTCCACCACTGTTTCCCAGCTGCTCACACTAATGGAAAATGTGGTGAGATTAGTTTTATGTTGAAAAAAGTCTAACCTATAGCTGTATTAGTTGTGTTACTTTTTCAGATAATAACTATCTTATTTCCTTTCCTGCATCTTTGATTCTGTTTCTCACATGAAATTTATGAAACAAGTAAAAGACAGAAGAAAAACAGGAGTCACCAATCCGCACAAACAACCAGCAGAGCACAGAGCAACACATCCTATCAGAAGGCCCAGGAACCGCATTTCAAAGTCTCTGAGGCCATCATTATTCAGCAAGGTGGGACCGGTTTGTCTTCTGCGGTAACAACCTCGGGGTAATTCGATTCAGCGGCAGACGAACAAGCTCACCCATAAAATATATGCACGATCATAAAGTTGCATCATCTGGGCCTGGGCCTTAAAACAAGACTATTCCTTCGTGGATGACTATAAAATGAAAGTGTCTCAGAGATATGAATCATGCATTTTCCAGGCTGTGGTTGGCTTGGAGGGACTTCTGCTGTGTGACATATGAACTGAAGCGAGGAGGTGCAGAGTGACAGGTTGTCGACAAGCCCTCTGTGAATACCAGCTGTTACAGATGACCAATCGCCACATTTGGCAACTATTGCCGTTTGTTACTCTCTGTCCGTCACTCAGTCAGTCAACACACATGCAAACTGACACATGCACACCTTTGGATACTGCACATCAAAGAGGTTACAATCTGCATCTGTTGCCATAGCAACTAAGCCAGTGTCTTACCGGTGTTTCTTTTGAGGCAATCAGGGACCTAGAAAGCAGAGGTTTTAGGGGGTTTGACAGAGACAGGGATCAAAGTGGGACAAAAGACAAAAAATCTCCCCAGAATGTCTACCTGTGCTGCTGCTGCTGCTACGCTTTGTGTTGTAACCCCGAAGCCAATGGAAATACTGTCTTTTCTTTGAAACCTTAGTAAATTAGGGAAAGCTTTTGGAATACTGAGGTGTCCTTGAAGTCTTAAATCTGCTTCCCCTTTGCAAAGTACCACAGCCCTGTTTTTATTTTAATTACAAAAACAGTCTTCAGTGCGCTGCATGTGGGCGGGCTCTGGCTGTATTCAACAAGCTGAGGAAAAAGAATATTCAATTATGTGAGTTTTGTACTTACTGAAATGAAACTAAACTTTGTTTAGCAAAGCATCTCATCTCATCTTGATTAAAAGCTGATACTGGTCCTCGTGGTGAGATTGTTTTGCCAACTCTCATTCTTAACTTCATTGCTGTATAAAAGAGCTTTCTCTTTTATACAGCAATGAAGTTAAAAACACTAGAAGGGGTGCCCACTAGCTTACCTGGTTAAGCAGGCACCCCATCCTTGCTGCAGCAGTCGCAGGTTCGACTCCCACCTGCAGCCAGTCTTTGCTGTGTATCATACCCCTCTTTCTGCACTCTCTCATTCCAATAAAGCCGACTACAGCCAAGAAAAACACTAGAAAACTTCTTTGTCTCTCAAATTTTCCAGGGAATAATGCATGGATCTTGATTTAAAAAAATAAATAAAATCTGGCATATTTAGAGGGCTGGTATCTATGAGTGTGTACAATTTAGTGTGGATCCAAATAAAAATCCAGATCTAGCGGATTTAAAAGTGTTTTCATAGGGGGGTAGTCTTTTCCTTGCTGCTGTACGGTAACAAGAAACCTGCAACTATCACCAATGTGTAGCTAAGTTAATAGAGATTCAGTAAGGTACTAACAGAGTGTCACCAGTTGCTGCAGTTGGTGCTAAGGCTTAAATAAGAGGGCTGTTGGGCCTTGGCAGAGAGGTATGTTGTGTCCTGAGTGCCATTTTATAGTTATTTATTGCTTTTTTATTGATGCTTATTTCCATTTTGCTATCCCTGTTGCTGCTGTTGTGAGACTAATAAAGGATCATCTTATCTTATCTTATCTTAGAGCCGAAGTTTGCCAATATGTATGTTTTTAAAACGCTTCTGATGTTTTGTTCATAAGGAATCAAATATTGGCATTTTTTGCTTTTTGGCACATGAAAGAGTTGCATGCATTCATTAAACCATGCCAGTTCTTATAACAATGTCAATCCCCCAAATCACATCACACTTAACGGTAGGACCGTTGCTCCAACAGCTGTCGATTAGATTCATGCGTTACATAAGAAAAAAAAATCAACTGTAATGTGAAGATAATTGGACATATTTTGCAATGTCCAACCTTTTTTGGCAAATGGGATGCATAACCACCTAAAGGAAGGCGGAGAGAGAAAAGTAGAAGTAAAGGAGAATAATGAATCCTCAACTGTTATTTTGCAGCACCAGGATTGTAATTAGCATTTTGATTGGACTCTCAACCAGGCAAGTGATTGGTCTTATTAGCTTGTGCTTAAGGATTAATTGAACATCTTTAATTTGGCAGAGTCTACGCTTGAGTGAGCCAGGTGACACTGCTGGGTGAAAACAACTTCCACTCCCTCCCTCGTTGTGAAAGAATACATGCATGTACAGTACTGTCTGCATGAGTGCATGTGCCTGTCTAAAACTGGAAATAAATTTGACTTTCAAGGAAAGGGTCAGGAATTACACAGTAGGACATGCGGTTCAGCAGCAACATGCAACAATAGAGTTAAGAAGTTCAGACTCCCAGGGGCTCTTCCACTATTACCATTAGCACATTACCACTAATAATAAACTATCTGGACTTGCTTTGAACCCGGGCCATGGGTTGCTTGATCTGCTCAGTGCAGTAAAACACAACAGATTGACGAATTTACACGGAAAGCACTTTTATCAGCTTCCGAGGAAAAGTAATTAAGATACTACCACGAGCCTGTGATTGGCAGGAAATCCCTGTGGATTTGGCCTATTACTGTTGATGAGGCAGCACAGTGGCCAACGTACATGTCCCAACTTTAACAGGGTGGAACAGATCACAGCGTCCCACTGACTTCTCATTTATCATCATATTGATTTGTCTGGCTGTTTTATTAAGCAGGACAGATTTTATTGCCTTTGCTCACGCCATGTTACAGCTGTGTGTCACAACTATCCTCACCCTCATGCACAGGCTGCTGTCTTATAAATCCTACACTTGGCTGAGGAGACAAACACCGGTCAGTGAAGCACTGAAAGCCTTGACTTCAGTTTACCAACAGCATAATGTACCATCGTCCCTTCTTTTTCTTTAAGATACTAAAGACAGTTCATCAAAAACATACGTGGAACTTTGACACTAATTTAATCATCCACATAGATGATTCCTTACATAATAGTCAGATTAAGGTTCAAAGCCACTGAGAGTAAACACAAATATCCTATTGCTGGACAGATTTAGACATATGGGATATCATGCAGCAGGAACAAGTGACCCTAAACTCCATATCCTTATCTCTGGCCTGTGACAACAGATTAGACCGAGATAGAAAAGAAGACTTATTAGAAAAATGTCAGAAAAACAACTCTACCATCATACCATCATCCACCACCATATCTAGCCATCAAAAGCAACTTTTCTTTCCTGAAAAAAAATGTACACAGGAAGTTATGGGCTTTACATTTCTGTATCAGTCAAAATAAAAGTTTGATTGATTACTACCAACCCTGTGTCTTTAGGTAATTTAGAGTATATTCCTTCTTCTTATCTTTACAATCTACACACATATGTTTATGTTCGTTCCCTGCTCCCATGGACAGCATGCATCTTTTTCTGTATTATTAAATTCACACATGGATTGTTATTACCTCCGCCAAGGAGGTTATGTTTTCGGTGCCGTTTGTTTGTCTGTCAGCAGGATCACACAAAACCTTCTGAATCGATTTTCCTGAAACTTGGTGGAAGGATGGGGCATGGGCCGAGGAAGAACCCATCAAATTTTGGCGCGGATCCATGCATTATTCCCTGGATAATGCATGGATGTTGGGCTGTTGGGCCTTGGCGGAGGTATGCGCTCTACTGAGTGCCATTCTAGTTGTGTATGATGTTCGCCTGAAATCTTCTAAGAAAGACCAATTAATCAGTGACAACAATCACAACAACCACACACATACACACAGTTACACTGAAACCTCTGGTTCCCACCAACCTGCCATTTTCTATTCTTCAGTGTTATGCAACTACATGCAAAAGGATTTACTTCCTTTACTTCCGTCCTAGTCTTTTGTTCCTTTTGAGATCAAACCCAAACTGCCTGCATCCTAACACAAATTAATGTTTTGAGGGAAACAATGCTTTTTTTGTTTTAGTTTTTTTTACTTGGATGTGTCTTTTGGGAATTTTTTTCCTGAAAGAATTTCCCTCATTTAAAAAAATGTGAAGTAAACAGAAGTGAAGTAACCGTATAGCAAAAAAGACGTTTTTGCCATCTCATCGGTGAGGAGAGGGGACTTGTAGGATGTTGATGAGCTCATTTTGGATGCACTGCTCACTGGTAAAACTGCTTTTTTTTAAAAAAAATTTATTAATTGTCCAATAGATTATCTCTACCAAGCCATACATTGTGTTTTATACTATATTACTTCATAAAGAAGGCCTGCTCTTTAATGGCCATATTGTGTGTTTTTCTTCTCTGTTGCCAACTGACATTGAGATTTGCTGATAATTTGCTTTTACATTTACTTTGGTCAACATCCAGTGTCAAACGTATCTTTCCGGAAAACAAAATGTGCACAGGAAGTGATGGGCTTTGAATTTGTATATCAGTAAGACGTTAACCAAAATGCCACAGATTAATGTAAGTAAATGTAACCACATGACCATCATGCACACCGTCTAACAATAAACAGACTGAACGAGTGTGAAGACTGTGCTTAACAGTGTTGTTGCGTTTATACTCAGAATAATTGGCTCCCATGTGCTTTACAGCAACCAAAACCAAGTGGGAGCTAAAAGACTCTTTCAAGGCAAATTACTTCCTATTTTCCTCAGGTGTCAGACTGCGTGTCTAAACTTGAAGTTGTTTGTGGGTCCTTTGTGTTTTGCAACAAAAGAAAGACATTTTTGCTCATATCAAGAGGCTGCATCTGTGAATGTGTATGTGCAGTCATAAACGTGCACACACAAACACTAACATGATGCTGGTTAACGTAACGAGACGATGTCACAGACCAAATATCTTATATCATTCAATTGAAACATTCTACTCTTCCTAAATCTTGCTCTCTCTTACGCCATATGGCCAATCACAAGGGGCGTTTCTGGGACAGATGGCCAATGGTAATAACCCTTACTCAAAGCAGGGTTAAGCCGAGGAAGACAACTAGAAGATTATTCTGGTTCTCACCAATTAGGGCCCTCAGAGTAAGAAGAACATGTGAAGAGGGAAACGAGAGAAGATATAGATTAGATAAGGCAAAAGATCCCTCACTGAAGTTTCCAGAGCAGGTCGTTTATGTCCAATCCAACTTCTGGTTTCTCCACAATAGCTTCTCATCTTTACATCAAGCACAACGCTGCAGCACATGTCTTATTCACAATGTATGCATGGTTTAATTATGAACCAATGCGTTTTTGCAATTCTAAATATTATTTTAAAAATGAGGCATCAACATCAGGTCAGCGTTAAACAAAACCGCAGCGCTGATGCTGTCATATTTAGCAGACACTTTGGCCATGTTTGACCCACAAATTCAGCAGCAAGTCAAGCAGTGACAAGCTTTACTCCATTAGCACACAGAAATCTTCTTAGCATGGCCTGATCTGGGGATGTGGCAGAAAGCCTGGAGGAGGACGAGTTCAATGCCATTTTAGGTTTTAGGTTCTTTCTTTTAGGTTTCTGGATGTTTAAATCATTTTTTTTAAATAATTAGATTTGACAACAATGAGTTAATGATGATGATGAGTTAAATATATATATATTTTCATTTTGGTTTATAGTAACAAATAAACAAAAAGATGGACCAATGAACCAGTTTATTCTTGTCTATTAATCGGTGGGATTTTCTGTTTTCCAGTGGTGTTACAGAACAAGAAGTACACAACAAAATGTAGGTCAGTAATACAGTTATTTTTCAAAACAGCTTCTGTTCACTTCTGTTGTAAATAATCATAGTATGGTAGGAGATTTTGAGGCTTTTTGACCGCTTGATACCACTTCATCCCTCTGATTACGTGTCGTTCCTGAAATGCACTGAAATTTAGAGCTTTAGGGAAAGTGACATTGTGCGTGCATCTGGCTGTTAACATGCTCTTTGCTTTGAGATTTTTTTCCCCCTTCCCTTTTCCCTACTTTTTAATTTAGTCAAATAAACAAAGCTGGTATTTGCAATCAAGCCCTAAGCACTGGTGGGATGGGGGCTTTAGAGACATAATTAAAAGGCCTGAGTGAGAGAAGGCAGCTCTGGGTACAAAGTGACAGAAAGTGAGAGTCTGATAGAAGGTCGTTCTGAACATCGGAGATTGAAAGAGGGTGATAAAAGGATAGAAAGATGAGAAAAAAAAGTGTCATATGGGAATAGACTAGCATGCATGTTGGCCAGAATAACAGGACTATAATTCATCACAACAGAATAACAATTATTATTTTCTGAGCATATCTTGAAAATTGGGACTAAAAAATAGGGAAAAAATGGTGCTGGTGATCAAACAGATTTTTATGTATTTTTAAGGCAATGTTGCTTTGTGTTACTGCCATGAGACTCAATATGCAAATTAAAATATGTGACAGGGAAGCGAGAAATATGAAAATAATATCCTCAAGGTAGAATACTGCAAACAACTTTAAGTGACAGCAAATATGGATGAGCTGAGACATTAGAAAGAGCAGACTGACAGACGTGAATTTGGACCATCAGACTGTGAAACACAGTTTTGATTACACAGCACACCACTGCAGCCCTGATTAATTCCGACAACGACAAACTGTAGCCTACACTGTGTGTGTGTGTGTGCGTGTAAGCGTGTGTGTGTGTGTTTATGTAAGCATGCTAGTACATTTGTTGGAAAGGGAAGTGGAGGAGGATAGAGAGAGAGAGAGAGACTGAGAAAGATTTGGAAACCATAGTTGAACTTTGAAATGTGAATTTATTGCATCTTATACATTCAGGCATTTTTTAAACTACATTTTTATATATTATACAAATGAATATAATCCTTTAAATATAAACAAAGATTCATTTGAATGTTGAATGAAACAAGGCCCATCAGCAGTAATGTCTTTAACATCGATTTGAGCATGCAGGTTAGGTCACAGAATAATCTGTGATTTCAGTAATATTTTCAGATTCAATACAGACCGTGTAGCTAAATGTGGTATCAAAGTATATTTAGTCTAGTAATAGAACTGATTGGAGTACATGTTCATGAGCGTTTTAAATTGCTACTACTCCTTTGCATTTGAGAGGGAAATATTACACTTTTTACATTACAAGGTTACATTTTCTGGAGAGCTTTAGTTAGGCCCTCTACTTTGCAGATTCAGTTACATACAAAACATTTTATCGACGTGTGAAATGTGACTCAGTAGGTGGGGCCTAAAAAATATAAAATATGTTTTTAAGGGTGGATTTTTAAAATACCCGAAGAGCCATAATGCCGCCTAATGGACTGACTTAAACTAATACAACACAAAACATCAATTAAAAGTTAAAAACAGTAACTGTTTTACTGAAAACAAAGCGTTTAGTGTTTTTGTTTACACATTTTCTTTTGGCGCATCGTGTTGTTTGTCCGCTAAGTGTCGCCGTCAACAAGCGTCATCACGTGACTTCACCAAAATGCAGACTTTCTCTGCATTTCTCTTTACACATCCACAGTGTTTCCCATTCACCGAACGGTATGTGTAATATGCACCCCAGTAACTATTGTGCAGATGTACAAACGATGTGATACAGGGCCAACATGGCAGAAAGGCACCGGACGCTGCCGTCATGGATGGCGAAGAAGGAAGAGAAAGTGAGAGAGGAGCCGCTGAAGAGCAGGAGAAAACGGAAAACAGCAAGGTAACTAACGTTAAAAAAACTAAAAAAAACTTAAGTCTCTGGTTTTATGCTTCAGTTAAAAATCCTTAAGTCGTTTTGACTAACGCATCCGTACTGACGTGTTTTCAGGGCTGTTTTCTACTGTATGAACGAGAAGGAGCTGGTAGAGACGGCTCTTACATTTCTTACCAACGCTGCCTGCGAGGACGTGGCTCTCCTGACCGACCAAAAGGTGGCGCTGTTTCTCCATTTTTTTTTTTAAACGTTTGACGTTATATAGACGAGTGATTCCCAACCGGGAGTACTTAATCTAGGTGTTAATGCAATTAAGAGTGTTGAAACTAGTTAGCAAGTGAACACGAATGCAAGCTTGACCAAACTAACCTAAACATTAACAGTTAAATATTATGAATTTACAATTTAACATTCACAATTATGGCCTCTTTTATATGATTAATAGTAAAATACCATCCGGTTGGAAATTAATTCAAATTAACATATTTAGAGCATTGCCAGTGCTGTTAATGAAGGGGTACTTGTTTTCATAAGGCTGGACTGTCAGGGTAGGGTCTTCCAATAAATGTTGGGAAGCCCTGCCACAAAATCAGAATGCTAATTGAATGCATTATATGTGAAAATCAAATATTAATCTTCATACAGGCCTCTTTTTTTTCTTTTACGTACAACATATTTGCCCTCTTATAGTATACCAGCATGTAGCCCCACTTTGTGCCTCTCAACTAACTTAGAAAAGCAAAAAACCTTTTAAAACGTTAAAATCATATCTCGCTCCATTTTTCGTTGGGATGTGAAATTAAACAGGAGTGATTGACTCCTCCCACATAGGTTGAAGACAAGGTAGCAAACACCACTGTGAGGATGAAGGAGAGACCTGCCACTTCAAAGACTAGAGCAAAGCTGGTGAAGGAGGAGTTCTCAGACTGCAGTGATGCCCAGGAGATGGCGTATGTTTCAGAAACAGACTTGGACATTACAGAGTTGGAAACAGTGCCGTACACCGGGAGCCCACAGCGTCAGGGACCTGAGGGTCAGAGGTCAGGACCAGTTCAGGATCACGGCGGTCTCAGGAATATTGGACTGGAGGCTGAGAGAAAAGTGGAGCACTCACAGGTGCCAGCAGATGCAGAGGAGGAGGATGATGCCTTACAGCTCGTGCGAGAAATTTTCTTCAGCTGATAATGAACAGAAATGTGTACACTCAGCCTTGTAAAGTGTCACCAATGGAAAATATTCTCTTTGAGAGGAATGCCATCCAAATTACTTTTATTACTTGTGAGTGCACACAGCTCCTCCATAAAGGTCTGAATTGAAAATCTTACCCTTAAATTGATGTCATTGTAGGGAAAATTTTGCACAGCACCATAAACAGTGGAATACCAATAATTAAAAGTTTCTGCATCGAAAGGAGGTGTAAATGCCAGTGTATACTTTTTAATGGCAGCATCTAAAATCCCATTTTGGTGAGATAACTCAATTTAGCATCTTACAGTGTGGCTTCACAAAGTCTGAGGTCCCTACAGTATTCATTAGTTAGTATTCACTGAGAGGAATTATGAGGAATTCCTCTTACACAGATCACTGGTATTTTGTGCCTTTGTAATTTTACAGTATTTCACCAGAGAGTTTTAGCGGTTAGAGAGATATATCTCTGAGGGAAGCACACTTAACACTGGCTTTGTACTAATTTATGGCATGAACATTATACTGTAGCCAGGGTGGGGCAGTAAAAGATTATGTGTGATTGGGACGAATATGAATATGCTGAATGTATTCTACTATATATTAAGGTAAGTTACTCCTCTCAGGTTGTCAGTTTTTTTTAAATAATGACTTAACTAATATTTGTATTGTTTTTAATAATGATATGGGGTTTTTTTCCTTTCTATTAAAGGAAGATGAACATTGATGAGTAAGTGCTCCTCCTGTTTCAAGAGCAAAGTCCTCAATGTGGCCTTTGATTAAAAAACAGCCGCAACAAAAACTTACACAAAAGAAACAGCATCTCTCGTGTTGTAGAACACACACAGTACACCTGTAGTTTGTTCCAGTACTGTTTTTTTTTAAGGGTAGTTTGATTTGACCAGCTGTAAAGGCTAAATATGCAAAATGCATTGTGTTTGCATTGAAAATGTTTGACATGTTTAAAAGAATATTTGTAGAACTCAAAATTTTGTGACGGCTTCCATTTGTTTTAGAATAAGGTGCAATATTTTCAACGTTTGATTTTAAAGTAATCCAAAAGTTTTCAGATTTGATTTTTTTTGTTTTTCAGATCACATTTTTGTTTTTCATAAACATTGCCATGTAGTTTGTATTCAGTAACAACCCTGACTGCAGCTGTGCACCTGTGGCCTGTTTGCGTTGGCACAAACAAAAAGATTATTTCCTTACAAGAATCACTGTCATTCAAGCAGTTCGATTGAAAACCTAACATTGTTACTTGAAGATTTATTTGTACATACTAAGGGATTATTTTCTTGAAAGAGCATTGTCAAAACGGCAACTGTCGGCATTAACTCTAATGAAGTAAGTTCAATCAGGAAGATTATCTTTACACTCATTAATTCTCTCCCTGTTTCCTTCTTCATCAGCTGACTGTGGCCGTTTAGTCTTTTCCGTTAAACTAACCAGATTTTGGCACAGTTCCAATCAGCAATCATGTCCTTGTTGATGTCAAACTTTAAATCTGGTCTCCTCTCTGCTGCTGTCAAAAGGAGTCCTGTCTAGTCTACTACCTTTTTACTTTTAATTTCATTTTCACATATCCACCAGCTGTGCATGTCAGAGAAAGCAGGCCATATTTCTGCTTTTTATAGCAAGATTATTTATTTACACATATGGATTGCACTGTTACAGTACACTAAATCAGGTACAGTTTCATCCAGTTAATTCAACAAAAGACAAGGTAAACTGAAATGCATAATGAAATCTGTCATAACACTCTTTGTTTTCATAGGCATGTGCCCCAAAGCAAAGATTTTACCAGTGTTTAGTGAAAACATAACAAAGAACATGTAACAAAATAATTATAATTGTCAAAAGAAATAGTTCTGATTGTCCCTTCATCAAGAACTTTTTTTTTGGTTTCTCAATTCAAGCTTCTCCAGTTAACAGGGCAAGGATGACTTTTCATTTGGATGAATCTATTCCCAGTCAGATGGCAGCCTCTTCCCTGACACAAGGGTCAGTGCCGTTACGATAACCAGCTGAACTTGCACACCCACACAGACATAAAACCAGGGGGTCATGTGTTCCCAGCTCACATACAACTGGTTGAGCAGCAAAAAGGCAAAAACGCCAGTCAGGATGAGTAGGCTTGATGCAACCTGTAAGGCCATGCTAAACCAGAGTGCTGCTCTGTCTTTGGCGTAAGCTGCTAACAGCATGGAGAGCAGGGCAAAGGCCACAAGCACCAGTGGAACGTACAGACAGAGGGTAACGATTGTTGTGAGGTTGTTAATTTTTATCTCAGAATCAGCTCCACTGGTAGGGATCCTGTGCCAGTTGTCACAGGACAGTTCTCCATGTTGATGGATTAGACAAAAGAGAGTGGGGCTGATGAGGATTTCGTTGGAGAGGATGAACACACCACCAAATAGCACCAAGGAGGTTAACATCTGGATGAGGATGAGCAGGAGAAGCACTGAAATCCAAGTCCAGGGCCCAATGGGTCTCCTCGCAGAGAGAGCAGCCATAACTAAAGGCACAGCCTTATTTCCTCCACCTATTCATGTGGACAGAAATCAAATACAATCATATGGGGGGGGGGGGGGGTACTAACAATCAGAATTTTTAGTATACACATATTAATTGACATTAAATGTAAATGAAATATAGCATATCAACATTTGTTCATGAACTTACTCCAGAATCATGCGATTGCTCTTCAAGAACGAGCCTTGAACGAGATGGTTGTCAACAACTCAGCCTTAACACACTTTCGCTTTCATTATAAATGTGTCAGGATTTCATATTTATCTACAGTGGGATCAGCTGATCAGTCAGCTGTTTAGAAGCTTGCCCGCAATGATCACATTACATTAAAATGAAATTAAATGGTCAACATTGAAATCACCGGCTTTCATTAATATACAAATATCAGTTTAAAAAGCTCTAGTAAAATGGTTATTTTTGAAATATGATCCAAGTGGTGGGTGACCATTCTGAAACATGGCACAAGTGTAGCAGGTTTGTTCAGAATAAATAACAACTAATAAATAAAGTTTGAAAAGACAGATGTGTAGTTTAATTTTGCCTTTTGCGATTTACTTACGTTTTTTAACCGCGAGACAACGCGACGCAGTTATTGTAGCTCAGGAAGCGGTCTCTGGGGGTTGGTGTACGGCGCGCGCAGACCATGGACGCGCACGGTGCGCAGCAGCAGCGTGTGCAGAACTCTGCTCCGCAGTTTGACGTGCGGACTTCTCCAAGTTGAGAGTGCGAGATCACCCGCGACTTTTTCCACTTTTACCACCACCAAAAAAGGGGTTCAGCAGGTTGGTTACGGTTATCTATTTTTTTAACGTTATAACCGGAGTGTTTGTTTGTTTTTTACTTCTGCACATTTTATGATTGTTTTTAATTCAGCATGAGAGGGGAGGCGGGGTCGTCTGCAAGAGTTTCTTTGTTTCTTTTTGCTTTCACCAGAAATGAATTATATTTAGCACAGAGATTGTTAATGACTATAAACGGGATAGTTTTCGTGTCATTATGATAAAAAACAAAAAACGGTTTCAACTGCATGCGAATCAACGGTCCCGACAGACAGCACAACTGGAACAAAGTTGTTTTACAGAATAATTCCATATTGCAAACAAATGTTTTCGGTAAACAAACTAATTTTCCTTAAGGGGGGGGGGGGGGTACTGTTAACGAGATATGAAGTGGCAAACTACCTGCCTAAACTTGTCCAGACGTTATTTCCAATTGGAGCTAAGGCCTGAGGGTGGCATGAGGTGCAAAGCAGACAAAGAATCAAACAAATGCTTTAAATCTTCTTTGGGCACTCTAGAAATATTCACTATATAGACATGTCCAAATCTATAACAGCACATTCTGTAGACGCAGTCCGGGAAGGGCAGGCCTACAAGAGAACACAATGTACCATTATACACAAGCTGCAATATTTTTTGCTCAGCCAGTTTTGTGAGTCCTGTCAAATTTAAGAATGTTTTTATATTTACTTTTTGTTGTTTCTGTAACCTTGAACTGCAGCTCAAATAATGCAAATAATCCTGCAACAAGAATCATGACTACATGAAGTTAAAAATAGTTTGAATTATCTTTACCACTTAAAGAATATATAGATTTGGACATTCAGTAATTTTAAATCATTTTGTTCTCATTTTGGAACTTTTGTGCAGGTTCATCATGGGAAACAGGTTCAGCAGAAGGCGAGACGCCCCAGTCAGCAGTGCTGAAACTGCTGCCACTGAGCAGAAGACTGCAGAGGAGCCAGCAGTGACACAACCAGCACAAGACTCTGGGACAACGCCGGCTCAGGAGGCCGTTGACACAGAGGATCTAGATGTGGTAGTCAGGGAGTCGGTAGCAGTAGTGGCATCTTTACCCTCTGAAGAATGTGTATCAGAGATTAAGGAGGTAAAGGCTCCTGAATCGGAGCCTGTGGCAAAGGACACCCCAGCTCCAGTCCAACCTGAGCCCGTGGTCTTAGTCAGTGAACCATCACCTCCAGAACCAGAACCTGTCGCTGAAGCTCAGGTTGCTCCAGAACCAGATCCAGAGCCTGTTCCTGAACCAGAGCCTACCTCAAATCTAGAGGCAGAAGTTGAGGCAGACCCTGAGCTCATCTCTGAGTCCGTACCAGCCTCAGCTGAGGATCTGGAGCAGCAGACAGACGTGCTTACCCAAGAGCCTCTCCCTGACCCAGTGATTTCTTCACCCACTATGATCGACCTGGGTGTCTCTGACGCAACTCCCCAACCTATCGACACTCCTCCCTCCCCAGATCCCACCCCCGCCCTAGTCGATGCAGACGGGCCCTCAGACATTGCAGTGACTGACGAGTGCCAAGACGGTGCCGAGGTTTCTATCATTTCTACACTTGTGCCGCAAAAGTCTGAGGAAACATCAGAATCTCTGGAGAAGCCGATGGATGTGGAGGCTGCGGGGAATATGGAGCAGGTTGTGAGTGATGTCAATGAGGAAACTGTTAGCGGACTCCTACAGAACTTAGCGCTGAAAGGAAATGACCTTGTTGTTGACCTCATTCCCACTGATGTCAAGATCCCCGATGACGCTCTCGTCACAGACATGAGCACTTGAGCTGATGTGAATCCACAGAAGTGAATGGATTTTTTTTTTCTTTTCTGTGAAACCCTCTTAACCTTTTACATGAAATCTAAAATGAGATGAATTGCATAACAATGTTTTTTTTTCACACTTTAAATGGCCTAATAAAGGTAAAGAGCAATTTTTTTCTTCCAGCATGATCCAAAGTGCCTTTGGAACAAACTGATGCCTTGTCACACCCCCAAAAAAACCAACAACCACAAAATAGTCATAAATATGTTTTTTATAAATTTATACAGCCAGCGGGTATGTAGGTGGGGGGTAAAAATGCAACTGAGTGTATTTTTGGACAACAGAGGTATTTCTCTATGCAAATTCAAGAAGATTCAAACAAGAATTTAAACATTTCTTGGAGGGACTTGAAAGAAAAAGGAAGCACTGCTGTGTAACAACCCTTTACAAGGGAAGATAAGTGGGGGAAAAAAACTTGTGGATAAAGTACAAAGAGAAAACTAAAAACTGGTGAATATGAGTTGATGCAAAATGACAGGCGTGGGACAGTAGCAATGCAGTGTATATGTATATATATGTATACCGCTATGTGTCAGGATACAAGTGCCCAATAAACATTTATGTCTTAACATACTGTAGTCATGTTTGGACCTTTAATATTCTTCTATCATTATTTTATTGTATTTTTTAATACAATAATGAGATATTTTAACCCAAGTAGTGTCTTGCTTTTAAAAATAAAAATATTATTCCACGTGTTACAGTCATGGTCATGTGATTTATTTTCTTGTAGAAATATTACCATATGTTGGAGATTTTTGAGAATGGAAAGTAGGAAAAATGAGCAGAACAAGATCAAGGCGAGCTGGCGTGAGCATCAAACATTCATTAGCTGTGATGTGCAAAGCTACAGCGGCTGTAGGCTCTCACCATTACCTTACACCAGCACACATATGGAACACAGTGTACACATGGAAATCAAACTCCAGGCAACACAGCAAGGACCATTTAAGAGAGACAGTGCCTTCTCACAGTCTCGTGGGAGAGAGGAGGAAGGAGGTTTTCGGGGGGCCTGGGTCAAAAGTCTTCAGTGACTGCATTTCAGTCCATGAGAACTCTGCTCCTCACATGCCTCTCCCACCACACTCCCCCTGCCCTCACTGCATTCCTATCCCAACATCTCCACAAAGTACTCAGTGGATTGGTATGAGAGGCCACTTCTGCCTGCTGAAAAATAAAGCTTAGAAAAAGAACTATTGACTTTGCCACGACAGGAATACTAACTCAGGACAGGAAGACTATTCTGCGATGTCAGTTCCATAATTCATAATCCATAAATCCTACTCTCAAACATTTTGTCTTGTCCAGCCACACCTAACTTTAACAGGCTACGCCTCAGGGCATGGCAAGCAGTTAATTCCCAGGATTTTGGCAACACACTGATGAGTCTCCGTGGAGTGGGAGAGGCACTTTTCAGACAGTCATTTCAGTAAAGCTAGTCTTTAGTAAGGGATACAGTTAGCGCAGTGAGCTGCTTCTTGATGCACACTGAGAATAGATAAACAACATTTGTGATTCCTGTCATACCAGAGGCTTTCAGCTCAATAAACAAAAACGCTGGCCTTGAGTCCCCACTCTCCTTTGTGATTTCCTGTCTCGGCTATGGAAACTGACAGTCAAAACACAATTTCAATGAAATGACAAAAACGCTTGATGGTAACACAACCAAATTTACAGAATGTTCTGGCTTATAACTGCTAATATCATGGATTCATTTGGTCAAATTACATCCAAATTGTTGTGACATTTCTGATGGTCTAGATATTCTGACATTTCTGCCAAGTAGAAAAAAATATTATCTAAACTGGTACACTGGCCTAAAAAATGGTTGCCAAAGCGTTTAGGGCTGGGCCTTTTTTACTGACGCAACTCATGAACACACTGTGCTGTTGCAATACAATGTGCCAGATGGACATGTAACAACACAGTGGTGGTGATTCAAGTGGTGCTACAACAAAACAAGGACTTTAAAATGGCTATTACTCAACTTTGGCACAATTCATCCTTACGAAGTAGTAGTGGTGTCTGATTTAGTCTCAAGTAACACTTTGTACAGTGTGAACATGTAGTAAACAGTGTCTGCAGCTACATTTCTAATTTGGTTTATGAAAACATGTTTGAATTAATCACATTCGAAAATGTATTTGAAAATGAAGAGGCTGAGAGATTTAAGATTTGCAAACACCTGTTTTAATATATATCAACAAACAATGAACAATATCTGTCAAATTTTAAGACAATATAAATATATAAATAAATAGAATAAATAGAAATAACTTAAAATATATTGTGAATATATGAAGTAAATGCCTCTTTGTGTTTTGAACTGAAGAGAGTGAAGCTCTTTTAGAGGAAACAAAGTTATTATTTACAGAAGGCCATTAAGAGGGGGCTGGCCCAGGATCTCAGGACCAGGATTATGTGCAGTCAGCATCCTGGGTTTTATCTTTCTGAAGGCAAAAAACATCAGGGAGTTCATCTAACTGACATTTATCTGTTATGATGAAAATATCACATATCTTGCTTAAATGAGATTTTCTCTTGTTACCATTAGCTGCCTGTATTTCTTGGCCAGGCCGACATTGGTGCGTCCGGGTTTGAAGGGGTATGACCACAAAATGTTGTTCCAGGAGAAACCGTAAGTCTTCACCCCGCTCAGTAGGTAGTACACCTCCTCATGGCTGAAGTCTTTCCTCTTCCTTCTCTAAGAATAATGAGAAGAAAAGTGAGGCAACGCTTTGACAGAGACATGGATTCAACATTTGGCAGCCCTCAGTACAACAGCAGAGTAAAATACATTTTGAACTGTTATGCCTTCTCCACTGACACATGGCCTTCTTACTAAAGCTCAGCTTAATAGAATGATTACATCTCAAATACTGTTAATGAAATATGAGAAAATGTGCTTGCAAAACATCATTTTTCAGTTAGTTTTTCCTTTTTAAAATCATCTGGTAAACATGCCTCTGTGATTAATGTTAATATATTGTACTAGTGGTTTTGCAAAAATCACACAGCAACTGGTTTCAGCTTCTTTCCATACACTGTCAAAATCAACGTGTTGAGACCTGACGTTACATTACAGCTGCATGGCACTAGAGTTGGAAGCACTGGTTTTAAAGTTCATTTGCTGGTATGGACACTCCGACATCTGTGTTTTAAGATGACTTTGCAGCCCTTTTCAGATAGGACGCGGTGTGCGGCGGTGCGCGGACCTTTCCCCATTCATTGTGTATGTGTTTTCGCCGTGCAAGAGCGGGCCTGAGCCACGCAGAGCTGAGCGCAGCGCGGTGGTTGCGCGTGCTGTCTTTGCGCGCTGCGCGGAAGTTCAACCAGATTCAACTTGGGCGCAGCGCTCTGTGACGACACCTCGGCGCGTCCAATCTGGCAGATCACAACAAACTACTTCCTGGCTACCGTTTTGGTCGCCTAGCAACTTGCGGCCAAGATGGGCGTGATTTGCGCGCTGTAACATGGTCTGACCGCGGCCTATCTGAAAGGGGCACGCCGTACCCAGCCGTACCCAGCAGCGAGCGCAGAAAACACAGCGTCCTATCTGAAAAGGGCTTAACAACTCAGTCAGCTGTTTACTTTGTGCCTTGAGCAAATTTTTTGTTGATTTTCATATCACAATGAAATTAAGTTCAACCTTTACCTGCCAAGAAAGCACTAGAAAATTAGTCTTAATTACAATAAACTGCATTTTATAGTAAATTGGAAATAAAAACCTGCAATTAACAAATGCATTAACAAAACTATAACACTATAATTCTGAAACATAACTTTAACATTTTAATTTCACCATACAGTAGGTAATGACTGCACTTGTACTAGCCTGAGGAGACACTGCAGCAATAACCTACAGCAAGTGTCAAAAAAGCATCATATCTGAAAATAAAATGTCTTTTGTTTGTTTTTCAGTATTGTTGTTTGCAGCGTGCATAATATGAGGAAGCTGTGCCAGAGCTAAATGATTCACAGCAACTGCTCAAACTGAAATCTAAAGAGGAACCGATCCTTAAATCTCATCTCATTTTTTTCACCACTTCATTGCACTGTAGCTTAAAATCGTGGCATTAAAAAGATGTTGGAAAACTTGGCAGGCCATATAAATTACAATACATACATTTTTTTTTTTTTACAGAAAATATTCTTCTTTCAAACTCTTACAGTGGAACAGGGATCTGTGCTAGTCTTCGGCTCATCAACTAAATCACGATGTCTACTCTTATTCCCTCCTCTTCTCTCTGCATTTGAAACATAAAGCAGTTTGCATGTGTGTATGTGTGGAAAGACTGAGAGGATTCCAGGTTTTTATACTCATCCTATTAATCAACAACACATCAACTGGCTTCAGACTTAATACTGTATAAGAGAAACAATTTCTTTTTTCTCTCTTGCCCTGCTCCTCATTAGAGTGATAATGCATCACCAATTATGACTGACACATCTGCTGTACAAACATCAATACAGGATGAGAAGAATGACGAATGATGAAGGAAGAGGAGGCAAGAGAATAGAAGAGAGTGGACAAAAATTAAGGGGGTCTTATGTTTCCATATGTTGCTGTGTAAATGTTAAAAAGTTTTGGAATTGGTCCAGTAGATTGTCTCAGCTGTTGACATTCACAGATTGTTACTCCAAGTGATTGGCAACATTACGGAAAGGATCCCTGCAGAGATAGTCCTAAAAGTAAAATACTTTTTGTTTAAACAGAAGTGAGGTGAGTTATTGCAGGAAGATGATGGTAGAGAGAGGAGTCTGAAGTTTACCAAGAGGAACTGCCAGCAATATTATATTTCCAAGGTCATTGCTTAATTTTAAGCCGATTTTGACAACCTTGATGAGGAAACAACTGCAATTCCAAAATTGGACCAATTACAAAACTTGTGGTAACAAAGTATTTGGCACCATAATATGTAAACAAAGGGCCCAGGTTTGAAAATGCATAAATTCCCTTTTAAGAGAAAAAAACAAGCAAGAAGAGAATGCTGGAAAAAACAGAGACAGAGAAAGAATGAAAATTTGGACTGTGCAGTGGAAGAAATAAATATTCAAAGTGTAGACTCGCACAAAGTGAGCAATGGAAAATGCATTTGGCTGAGACGTATAAAGATACAGTAGATCTCAGCATGACAGCACAGAGAGACACTCCAGTGCCACTGAGTCCATGTTGCAACACTACAGTAACTTTTAGGCTACAGAAAGTCTGACTGAGGTCATGTGAACTGTCAAATTGGGAGGATGGATGGCAAATATAACCACAAAATATATAAACATATACCTTCAATATAAAGTATAGTGAATTTGATGCAAGTACAGAACAAGCAAAATCATAATATTGAACAGACTAAAATGCCTCTCCTTTTTACTAACATGTCACTGGCATAACACAATAGCATCAGAACACACCCTTTCAATCACACACGCACGCACACACACAGGGTGTTATACAGAGTGTGAAACAGCTTAAATACAGCTGTGCTGCTCTGAACCACCACTGGCAGCAGTTCAACATTCCTTCTGCTCTTTGGTGTCTCTTCTGCCAAGAACACACTGCAGTGGACAGTTCCCACCACAGGCTCTCAATCATAACATTCACACACACTTAAAATAATCTAAAGTAACTAACCACATCTGATGTCACATATTTACCTTCAGGAAGGTGAGTCAAGGTTGAATCTGGGAAGAGAAGTGATGAGATCAATTATGTTGATTGTGACAAACATAAATGACAACAATAAATATTATATTGCTGTGATAACATCACATACTGCACATACCGGATGTGTGATAAGAGGTCAGTGTATCCTTTTTAGCTCCTCTGTGCAGTGGAGTCAAAGTGAAGCCTATGATAGCTGGAAGAAGACACCCAGATTACACAATTAAAGAATATTGTGCATGCATTTTAGTTTAGTTCCTTACATCTAATAATATCAGGCATATTTGTTTTTTGAATTTATTGTAGGCTCATTCCCTACATTGAGACATTGGTGTGCTATATAAAAATACTCTTGTTGCATAATTCTCACCATTGTGCTTCTTCCATTGGTGTTCTGGTAGGGAGTTCTTGCCTTTCCCTGCTCCTTTATGTATTGGAGTCATGCAGACCTCTTCTAGAGTGGAGTAGAAATCAGACATTTTTATAGCAGTAGTTAAATACAATAATGTGTATTTCATAATGATATGTAATGGAAAAGGAAAATGAAATTGATTGTACCATTAAAAACAATTTGGAACAACAGTAAAAATGGTATGTTTACTGTCTGAAAGCTTGTCTCATATTTATATGAGTCCAGAGGGGATTTCACATATTCATTGGTTAAGTTTTAACATTTATTTTGACTGTGGTATTGAGCTATGATGGAGTTAAGAGGAGATGTTACTAGTCTCCATACTTTACAAATACAACTTGAGCGCTAATACAGTGTAAAACTAGAATGGCTGCCTCGAGGTTATATGTATGTTTTCTGTTCAGACTCATATAATATATGTAGTGACTGATAAAGAGCTTGGTCACATGGTGCAACAACAATCACCTGAAGCTCAGTATGAACAAAATCAACGAGCTTGTGGTGGACTACAATGCTTCAAATATGGATGTTGCTGCAAAGAAGCTCTAAATTCTGAAACATGAATTCTTCACACACATGTTCAACCTGGCAGCACAGAAGATCTGTACAATCAGCACAGTTTGTGTAAAATGTTGTCATAATTAGCATATGAATTCTTGAGTTATGACTAAAAATTAGTTTAATGAGTCAAAGTAACCTTGACCTTTGACCACCAAAATCTAATAATTTCATCCTTGGGTCCAAGTGGACATTTGCACCACATTTGAAGACATTTCCTTAAAGCGTTCCAGAGATCGCGTTCATGAGCATGGGACTGATCTGAGGTCACAGTGACCTTTGAACCTTTGACCTCTGAACACCAAAATCTAATTGGTTCATCCTTGAATCCAAGTGAATGTTTGTGCCAAATTTTCCGTCAAGGTGTTCCTCAGATATCACGTTCACAAGAATGGGATGAACAGACGTACAAATGTATGGGCAACCCGAAAACATAATGCCTCCGTCGCGGCTATCACTGCTGCAGAGGAGTAAAAAAAACCTACAAAACAACTCAGTAGAACATGCACTCACACATACTACATGTATATGTGCCTTGTAATTGAGAGGTCCCACAGGAAAATACTTTAGGGTGAACATATGGAAGATAGCATTGAGTTTTAACTGTGAGAAAAATGTGTCCATTTCTATATTTAACTTTGATTTTAAAAAAATATAAAAAACTTTAAAAAACGATATGTGTTTAATAAAACATAAAAAGGCCACACATAGAAACTGTAGCAATTTGTGACAAGTGACACTGAAATCAACACATTAGTAAGTAAGCCTCATGGTAGCTACGGGCCTATTTGGGGCAAAGTTGGTGGTTTTGAAGGACGAATTCATTGACTTAATATTCTACTGTGATGTAACAAAAATAATCTGCAGTAAACCAAAAAATAAAGTAAATTTTGCTAAACCCTAAAACACTTTTACCAGATTTAGGAAGCTGCAAATGATAATAATACAAAATATATTTGCTCTAGTCAGCACAAGAATCGATTCCATAATCCTGCATGCTTTACAGGAACTAGTCATGTGGCTAGTATGCACTCTTTGACCAATAAGATTGTGAGAATGGAGTTCCATCTTTCAATCAGATGGGTTTACAGTGCACTTGAAGTGTTGAAGCCTCTTACTGCTAGAGCTTTTCCAGCTTCTCTGTGGCTCTGCTGCTGAAACTGTCTCGGAGTCTAAGTCTGTCTGCTCCTCAGTTTTGTCTTGGCACCCTCTCCTGAACAGAAGGTCGCAGTAACGAGTCCTGAACCGCTCTGTGGCCTCCTGGAGAACCTTGTGCATGTCACAGCTGTGGTGGCAGGAGCTTTGCAGAGACGTAAACGTGTGACTGGTCACCTCCTCAAAAGACAACACACAACCTAAAGGAGACAAAAAACAGGGATAGAGGGCATTAAATTATGAAAATCCAGTGTTAGCTTTACAATAATCTAACTGCATGATCAAGATTAAGTTTAGAAGTATAAATATAATGTCTATTATTTGAGTGGCCTTATTACAAGCCTAGAAAGTAGGTCTAGACATGTAGAGGACAGAGAAACACAAAATGTGCTTGAAATAACATATTACACTGGCACAGAACTTTATATGTCTGGATCTACTATTACTTTCAAAATGTACTTTTCACCTCAGAAAAATAATTAGGCAGGTAAAAGAAGTAACCAAGATTCTCTGCACCCAAACATCTACAAAAACTTACTTTTCACATTAAGGTAAAAAAAAAAGATTGAAGAAACATTCCTGTTTGCTAAAATACAGGACAGTGAAGGCAGCCCATACACTATGTTTGTTTTAATTCTCGACAGTCATTTGATACAATAAGATGGAAAGCATTTCACTGAGGGGCAGAATCATGTTCTTCTACCTGCACAGCGGATATGTGAGAGTGAGTGTTCCTCCGCTGGGATTTTCTCCACCTTACTCATCTTGCGGCCCTCCAACCCTTTTCATAATAAAAATTTTACTTGAAAAACATGTTAGATACTAACACATCTGCTGAAAACAAAAAATATCAAAGTTGTCACAAATCTTTTTTAGAATTGTGATAAAAACCATGAAGCTATGACTCTTACTTTTTTCAGTACAACTAATTTCTTTTGGTACACTGTGCCTCAATGGTGCTGGGGGCTTTAAGAACTGGCTAAACATGAAACAAACAAAAACAGAAGAAAAATTGTTACAGTAGACATCATTTCATTAGAGTTTTTCTGATTTATAAGAAATCAACCCCGAGGAACTCCACTGACTTGTCTGCTGGATGAGGCTCTCTACCTCCCTCTAGTGACTGCTGATGGGAAGACATTAGGGCTCCAGTACCCTTGCACACTGAACACCACACACCCCCTCCCCTGGTTTTAGCCTTCTCTTCCTGCATACTTAATTTGGAGCTCACGTTCATCAGTTCACTCTCATTCTCTTTCTTGATAGTGGTTTTGGCAGTTTGAAGTTTAATGTTGTTGTCACCCCCTGCTTCTACATATGGTTGACCTGGCCCTTCAGATGAAGCTGATGGGTCTACGTCTCCCTGCTCATCCTTATCTTCCTAAAGATGACCATAAGCACACATTACAAGTCACCATGGTACAAGCTGCTTATACCGTAGCCATATGTGTGAATATACAGTATGTCTGACCTTTTCCTGTCTCTTCTCTAGGAGGTCAAGCCTGCGCAGTAACTCTCTGGCTGAGCTCCTGAAGCCTTCCATGGTTGTATGGGGCTCCACATTTTCACCTTCATCCTGTCTAGCTATCAGATCAGGCACTCCCAAGGACATGGCTTCACAGACAAAGACAAACAAGTCATTATGAAAGTACATTTCACCCATGTATTATTCATTCGCTTAATTTCTTTTCATTTGATCTCACTTTCAATCTCAGAAAAGTAGAAGAAACCTACTGAACTTATTTAAATATGTAATAATTAAGTGAAGGGGGTGCTAACACTTCTATAATACACATAATACACAAAGAAAGAGTTTTAATGCTTTAAGGCTATCCATGGTATCTATCATTTCTCTTTAACATGCATTATGCTTAGGATTATGGTCTTTAAAATCTTATATGATAAAACTACAATTATTGTTCATCTATTATGATATAAACAAGAATGCTTTGACTTACTGGCCTGTTTGCAGGTCTGCAATATGAATGTAGCAGTCTTCCTAACCTCCTCACTTGTATCCTCTGTCAGTAGGGTTATGATAAGAGGCAGGCCTCCACACTGCACCAACTGGGACTGGTGCTCCTCTGCAGACAGGATGATACAAAGTACAGGATAGTATAAGTAAGGTTGTACTCTCGAGGGAAGGAAGACTGCTGAAGACTGTAGTGGTGGGTAACACTTGCTTAAATGTTTAGAATGTAAATTGAAAACGCATTCAAACGCTACCAGACAATATTAGACCCAAACAGCACACTACTGTGCAGTCTTACCAGACGCCTCAGTGCAGTGGCACAGGGTGAGTAAAACAGAGAGCCTGTCCTCAGGCTCCAGATGTGGGCTAGTCAGCACAGAGAAGAGGTGGGAAACCACAGCATACTGAGCCAGACCTGAAGCCAGAGAAGCTTCAAAGAATAGGTTGTGATTGGAGAAGGAAACACTTTGGTTGTTTAAGTGAACTGTTAAAAGGTTTATGTATGTGTCTAAGAGTGATACGCACAGTTATCTGTGATGCAAGCTGACAGAGTCTTTGATATAGTGACAGAAAGCTTGCACGACAACAAACTTGTATCTGCTGCAGAAGCTTGACAAACCAATGCAAGAGAGAGAGTATCCAGACCCCCTGAGGCAGAAAAACTCTCCTGAACACAGGCTGCAAAAACAAAGCGATGAACATTTAATGATTTGGATTTTAAGAGACGGTTTAAATGTTTTACATGAACACAAAAAAATCACAGGTTTAGCATTAGCCATTCTGCCTCTTTCACCTACAGTTGTTGGCAACTGTCATTGCTATGAAGGAACAAATGGGTTGAAAAATCTCAGTTCGTGGCAAAGCAATCTGCTGAAGCCAGATTTTTATTATGGGAAAGACTGCCACACAAACACGCTGACCCTCTTCTGGAAGACAAAATAAAGACACAATTGAGCCAAAACTGTTTTCACTCTTACTCCAGATATAAACTTAATGGAGTATATCATGATTTGACTTGAAAGTAGTTGCTGGGATGAAGAAAGCATTATTTTTTTTTCATATTAACTGTTCAGTAGAACGCAAATACACAGATGACACTACCATTCTGTGGGTTGTTGACACATCCACAGAGAGCACTAGACACAGACGCCCAAAGTTGATAGGTTTGAGTAGTATTAGCTGTTCTCGTGGTAGCCTCGGTGGAGAGGGGGAAAGTGGTCCTGCAAAAATATATATTGATAAACTTATATGTATGTGCTTATGATTTTTAAATAATTTTTTTTGGCATGCCTATTTAAACTTGATATGTCTGGCTACATAACCTTACAGTGCTTTTAGCATTGTAAAGTACCTGAAGAGGTCTAGTAGAATATCCAGGCAGCCAGTGGTTTGTGCTAAAGTCTGTCCTGATTCTGCAATAGCACAGAGACACATGAGAGCTACAAAGGTCTGTAAAACATAAGCAAGCTCATCATACTCTTAAAAATATGACATATTTCTTTTTTTCCCCCTCACAACATTTTTTCCACATATTGTATATAAAAAGCCTTTCATGAGCTTGACACTAAACCAAGAAAATGGAATGTAATGTGACAGAATTGCACATAAATGGGATAACTGACCCTGTAGCTCTAACTCATTATGTCAATTGAGGAGCCTTGATCTTACTGTTGTTGGCTATCAACACAGACAGCAAATAGACAGACACTCTCTTCTGTGTCAGTGGGATGTCTTCTTTCATCAACAACCCAGCAAGCTGTGCAAATGTCTCCTTTCTGCACAGAGAATTCTTGCAATACACTATCAGAAAGAACCACAAGTAGTGTATTATGAATACGTGAAAATGTTATTTACTTCAAAATGACACTGCACTTGAAAAAAACACATTATACCAACAGTGATGTTATTCACATATGAATGAATACAAGTTTGTAGTACACTAAATACATCAATGCTGCATCTCAATTCAGGACCACAGTCTCTGAAGCCCAAATTTCAAAAGTGAACATGGCAGAAAGCTGTGTCCTTTGCAGCTTTAAGTATCCCACCATATACAGAAAAAAGGTGGTGGTGTTTGCCAAATTATTTGTTCCAGTAATAATTCCACCAATATTTACAACTTTGCCAGCTGTTTAGGGTTATTTCTGCCCGTAAATCTGAAAAATTTCAACTTAACAAGTTGACGAGGGCCACCTAAAACACAGTTTTGGTCCCTATAAAGCCACCCGCTTTCTCATTTGTCTAATTTGGGGAGGACATGTACATTCATCGTAGGCTTCAACTACTGCAAAGGACACAACTTTTTGGATTGCATCCTTCACAAGATGCGCACCTGAATTGGGATTCAGCAACCATTACACACACATGCCTACCATTGGCCTCCGCAAGCGTGCCAAGTGTAAAAAGTGCAGTCTCCTTAACATCTGAATGAACAATACTGGATTTGGAGAGGTTATAAACAAATGCCACACCCCCCATTTCTCTCAGCATGTCCACAGTATCCTCTGAAATAATAAAAAAATTAAAGTGAAACAGACAGTGGAAAGGTCTCATGTCAAGGTGTTATGCTGAATATGAAAATGTATCACTGATTTAATTTATTACAATGTATTCATCAACAAGACGTGCTTCCAAACAACAAATCTGACTGATGGGGGCTGTAGGAGATGGTTAGTATGTGTAAGAGATTAAGGGGCCAGGGCATGGTATGTTTCTGTCATTACTGGTTTACCTCTCTTTTCACAGATTGAATGAATGGTGAGAAGAGCTTGTTTCTGCAAATCAGGACATTTCATCTGAAACTTCATGCATTCAAGTAGCAAACTGAGATCTGTCCTTATGGCTGAAAACAGAACAATGAAATCAAATCAGTGACGTTAACCAGACAGTTATACATTTGTAAATGTGCATTACATTCGTTATATCCATCTACAAATAGCTACCTAAACAAAATGTGCACATGTGGAGTAAGGACCAATGTCACTTACTATTACGGCTGTTCCTGCAAACCACTTTGTTATCCATTTTACTCTCGAAATGACGCAGTGGTTGAAATGCCTAAATTGACATTACAAGAAAACCATTTCTTCTTCACCACATCTAACTAATCGGACGTTATTTTGTGCTAGTTAACATTAAGAAATGCTATTTTCAGAACTAGCCACCTAGCTAGTTAGCTAACAAAAATTACCAAACATTTTCTAAGTACAATTTTTCTTCAAACTAATGTCCAAAATTTTACTTCAGGAGTAGCTAATCCCCATGTCCCACTTATCAAAAGTTAACGCAACAGTAGAGACTTCTTGAAAAGAGACAACAATGCTAGCTAGTTAACGCTTCGCTTCAGTTTGGCTCTAATTACCTCTTACGGCTAACTACGGAACTTCACGTTCCGTTACCATAGAAACAAGGGGCGTGGCCCACTGCAAATAAACTGCATATTTAGAGAGAGCCATAAGTATTGTGAATAAAAGTAACATATATTTTCTGATATATGATTATACACAATCAGAAATCCAGCAGAAAAATGTGTATAGATATGGGAAGGGGGCTTCCCAAACTTGTGAAGAGATAGACCAGATAGACGCAAAACGCACAGCTTCCATTGAGCTATATCAAGATGCTCTAGAATAAAGATAACGCATCACAAGCTACGCCAGTGGTATGAAATAGTATAAACTTCCGGTCTCCTAAATCAGCGTGGTCGCCTCTCCCGCCCATCCCCACTGGTATATTAGTGTTAAAACATAGAGAAGGACTATTGCTTGTCCATGTCAAAACAAATAACCACTGTACAAGTCTGTAACTGTATGTTTTTGCCGCTCATTTTTATCTGCGAATTTAATATGGTCGCTTCAGATCTCGAGATCTCGCGAGAGTGTCATGCTGAGGCAAAGACAGGTCTTGAACAAAGTTAGTTTTCTCCTGAATTGTCTGACTGAGAAATGCCATTTCAGTGTCAGAATGTTTGGAAGATATATGGCTTGTGAAAAATAGGTCAAATGCTTGATTTGGTGACTACTGAGCGAAAGAGTCGGTCATAATTCGTGCTCTCGTTCACTTCTCCCATTGAATGAGTAGACTCAGTCAGGAGGACCTGCCGCTCATATGCTGCCACTAGTCTCCCAAAGGGGAGGGGCAGTGGCAAAACCCACGTGACAAAGATACATGAAATAGATCCAGTAGACTTTTTCAAGCAAACAAACAACTTATGTTGAGAAAGAATACAACTTAACTAATACATGGCATTAAAACACACAATTAGCTAAAGATCTAAGACATAGATCGTCTATTTAGATTTCGCCAACATTTTTTTCTCACACTATTCCTTGCGTCTGATAGAAACGTCATACGTCGTAGTTCGTCATCGCCGTCATATATGGAAGTGATGTCTGACGGATCGACGTTAATTCATTCGCAATTTTACTAAGTTTGTACGTATTTTATTAACTAAGCGTAGTTAAAATGTGTATCATATTAACCGGTGTGTAAACGTTTAGCTCATGTGTAGGTTTTGGTTTAAAGTTAGTCGCTAATACTGTACGTTAAACGTGACGTGAGGTAGCTAGCTAGCTAACTACTTTTTATATGTTCAATGTTATGTACCCATCATGCACCTACTAACGCCACGGAAATGTCACATGGAGAAATTAAGTACTTGGTATCGGCTAAACGTTAACGTTATAACGTTTTGATTATTTTGTTAATTTAAAGCTGGCTAACTCACGATATCTAGCTGGCTGTGTATTTACGTTAGTTCCTATATTGTCAAGTGTCTTCACAATAATCGTGCTGATATCACTATGACCGTAATAGTTTCCCTTTCCCCTAGACACCAGGTTCATTAAGTGGCACAACACCCTACCAACAGCGTCGTATTAGAGATGTCTGGACGTGTGTACGCCAGCATCCTTCAAAGAGCTTCAAGCTACAGTCGGACACTTCCTTTTACTTCCCCCTTCCAGGTTTGCATCCTGATCGACCTCTTGTTTTTGTTTTATTTATATCAATATGTTTATCATATTCTAATGTTGTCATCACTCCTTTTTCAAACAGTATACTCACCTTGTAGCAATTCCCTCTTCTCAGCCTCAACCAGCCCACCATTGTCACTTCTCATCCTGGGGTACCTCCAGGTCAGACCAGCTGTGCTTCAGAGGTGAGGAATCAGGAGTTAGGTCTCAAAGTGGACGACACCTGTCGACTCATCAGGATCTAGACTTCCAGCTCAGCCAAGTCCAAATCAATAGTATTCTGCGATCTAATGAGCAGGTAATTGATATGAAAGTGTCCATCTTCTGAATGAGGAAGGATCTACTGCAACATGTTGAATATGAAAACACACAGTAGCCAAGCATGTTTCTGGGGTCGGAGCTGGATGAAAATGGTTGTTTTATTTCTAGCCAGATATATCATTGTTTCACATAGAATAGCTTTGCGGTTATGAGTAACCCTCTTTATCTGTATATCTGTGCATCTGTGTCTCAGACTGTGAGTGTCCCAGAGTTTGATGGCAGAGGACTCAGTGCTGTGAGAAAGTTTGAGAGCAACCAGCTGGCTGCTAACACTCCTAATGAGGACCGCCGCAGTGCAGCCACCTGCTTACAGGTATGCATCTCCTCCCCTCTGTCAGTACACCCATCACCTTACTTTTCTCCCCCTTGTAAAATTTAATGCAAGTTTTCTTCGTGTTCTCCAGTCAAAGGGCATGCTCTTTGGAGTGTTTGACGGCCATGGGGGCTGGGCGTGTGCACAGGCTGTCAGCGAGCGGCTGCTGTACTACATTGCAGTTGCAATGATGCCAAAGAAGAGCCTGGAGGAGCTAGAGAAATGCATGGAGCATGGCAGACCTGTTCCTCCCATCTTGCAGTGGTACAAACACCATGCAGACTTTAACTATCGTGAATCTGCTTCACTCTACATTGATCACCTCAGAGTCTTCTGGCAAGAATTACTAGACAGTGAGGAACATGGTGAAGGCATGAGGTAAGAAAGTATGTATGTCCATATAGTTATCTACATAAACATGTATACCTGCATGTGATTGGTTTTCCTTTTACATCCCTTAATCATCTTTTTTTAGTCCTCCAGATGCTCTGGATTATGCTTTCAAACGGCTGGATGCTGACATCTCCTTGGAGGCTCAAGTCCCTCTTTCCAATGACCTGATGAAAAGCACAGCCATCCAGGTAATAAGATATACCTTTCTTTGTGTCTTCCACGTATTCAAGGTCACACAGTGTTGATACACAGGTATCATTATCTGTCCAGGTTGCGTTTGCTGGTTGCACTGCCTGTGTGGCTCATGTTGGCACAGATGGGATCCACGTGGCGAATGCCGGTGACTGCCGAGTGGTACTGGGTGTGCAGGAGGAGGACGGGTCATGGAGCGCCTTGCCCCTTTCTCAGGACCACAACTCAGAGAACCAGGCAGAGGTGGAGCGGATCAAGGCCCAGCACCCACCCTCAGAGAGAGACACAGTGGTCACAGATGACAGGCTGCTCGGGGTGAGAGTTCTATCACACCAACAAGCACTGTAATATGAGTTGACTGCTGAATTTAGAAAATAAGTCACCGGTCCAAAACTTGTATCGCTCTGTCAGGTTCTGATGCCCCTGCGTGCATTCGGTGACGTAAGATTCAAGTGGAGCCTTGAGTTGCAGCAGAGCATTTTAGCCAGCCTGGAGTCTGGAGTGGACCTAGACTCTCTCAACCTGTACCAGTACACTCCACCTAACTACCTAACCCCGCCCTATTTGGATGTGGCACCCGAGATAATATATCACAAGCTGAGACCTCAGGACCGCTTCCTGATCCTCGGCACTGATGGGCTGTGGGATGAACTAGGGAGCGATGAGGCTGTAAGGCTCGTTGGAGAGCACCTGAGTGGGATTCATCTACAGGTTTGTGTGTGGAGTGAAAGTGACGTGTATTTTTCTTCCCGATTTACAGCACACAACTTGTGCACACTTCCAGTAAATCCTGTAAAAATGGTTTCTAATTGTCCTCTCTTTTTACCAGGCTCCAGTTTCTCCATCTGAGAGAAAGCTGAAATTGGGTCAGATGCATGAACTCTTGCTGAAACGCCAGGTCCGTGTCTCTCCTGCTTTTGACACCAATGCTGCCACGCACCTTGTCAGACATGCTCTTGGCACCAGGGACTATGGAGAACTCTGTCAGGAGAGACTGGCCTCTATGCTCGCTTTGCCAGAAGACCTGGCTCGAATGTACAGGGATGATATCACAGCTACTGTGGTGTATCTGAACTCTGACCTAGCCAAACCTCACCACAGCTAACAGGCAGTTTTTTTTATGATGCAGAGATGAAAAAAATCATAACATTCATCTATGTAGAGATCATAGCCAATGTCAGCTTCTGGATATTTTGGGACAAAATTACAACCTGTTACATAAATAGATTTTATAAATATAGTGACATGAAAAGACAGTTTTCAGTGTTATACTATGCACAAAAACCCGGATGCATTAACATACTCATAATTGTAGCATCAGTCAGGTCAGAATACAGATTTTGTGTATACTTTTAATTTTGTTTAAATGTACTTTGTGATTGTTAGATGTATTTAAATTGACTCTACTCACTGGGAGAAAGTTGCAGATGCGTCATATTAAACTATTGCGAGATGATTTTGTTTTGCTCATGTTTTATTAATCATATTTGAATTTAAAAAATGAATATATATGTTCTTTCAGTAAGTAGTAATCTAGGAAGACAGCTTTAAGATATCTTGCCTCATTCCTCTTGAATAATTTACAGAGTAGACTGAAACTTGACACTGATATCAATAGGGCATTTCAAAAATTTGGTTAGAGATTTTTTATATTTTAAGTAACTCAATATGCTTGTATTTTTTTAATACCATGTCAATGATATTTAAATATTCATTTATTTATAATTTTGTTATGCTGTTGTCTATATGGATGTTACTTTAAATCTTGTTATTATTGTATTCCTACGTGTCATTACCATTATTTATTTATATTATTCAATTTTTACTCTGCACTCAGCTCTCTCTTGTAAATAAGATCTTTATCTCAATGTGACTTCCTGATTAAATGAACTGAATGAATGAAATGCAGAGGCCAGCGAGAGAGTTCGACATCCAACGCTGTGTGGGAAGACGAGTTTTCAAAACAAACGGCTCATAACATATCAGTTGCTGAGCGTCATGAGAGCCAATCTGATCCTCCAGTGTTATGTAAACACTGCATCCCTGCACTGGCCAAAAGGTGAGGGTGGAAAGCTTCACTGCATAAACACACACCTGACAGTGCCTTTGGTCACCTCTGCTTCTTAGTTTTTCACCATCCTTTCACTGATAAAATCAAACTACTCGGCATGGTAAAGAGCGAAGTAAAGCAGAGTAAACACACGATTACTGTAGCCACAGGCAGTTAAAAGAGCAAACACTTAGTCTGAGGAAGATGATCCATTAATCAACTGAAGGTGAAAAACTCTCAACAAGGAGCACCAGTAAATGCCACTAACTTGGCACGCTGCACTTGGAACAAAGCAGCAGATCCAGTCCAGACGGTGACGGTGGAGGGAAGATCTGTGGGTTTTCTAAAGGAGATGATGGCAAACTGCACAACTTTGAGGATGATCTTTTTGCTGTACCAAGTGCAGGTGAGTGCAGACTCTTTATTATACTTGTATATCGTTCATTTTATATTTATAATGTATATCCATTGTCTTTTGTTCTTCATTAGATATATTTTTGTCTTTATTGTTAACAATCTTTGCTCTGTCTGAACAGCTCTGTGTGTTTTTCTTTTCTGAAAAGAGTTTATATTGAATAATACTGTTTGAAAAGTGCAATATAAGCAAAGTTCATTATTATTTCATCCTCAAAACATGTACAGTATACCTTCCTACCTCCAAGCAGCTCTGCCCTCCCATTACATGAATATACAGTTAGTATTCTAAAGTCTCCTGTTGGATTGGATGATATTAGAATAATGTTTGTTCCTCAGTGTTTTGCCTTCCTGGCTGCAGCAGAAATTCATCCGTGCCGCTTGAATAACAGAATCACCTACTCGAATAATGAAACGCCAAGAAGAGAAAATTTAGAGGTAAATTTGCAAGTAACTTTGTAATCCTAAATTTGGTTTATCGATGAGATTTCAGTTGTACATCTGACTTGACACGGTGAGTCCTGATTTGAACAGAACAAGCTCCCAACCATTGAGTTTCCACTCGTGTCTGGCAGTCGGAAGCGGATGAAGAGGGAGTGGGTTATTCCAGCAATTAACTTCCCAGAAAATGACAGGGGTCCATATCCTAAATTCATGGTGAAGGTAACCACAATCAGATCAATCAAATTAAATGGTGCTGAATGCATTTTCTCTAAATCTATCTGCTATGTCTGACCGAAATATCTGTATTATTGTGCTTTAGATTAAGTCAAACAATGACGAAAAGGTGGCGATAACCTACAAGATCAGCGGGCCAGGGGCCGATCAGCCCCCCGAGGGTCTCTTTACTGTTGACCGGCGATCTGGGGTCCTGTATGTGACCCAGCCACTTGACAGGGAGAAGACGGCTAAATACAGTGTGAGCTGAGAAAAGAAGCATATTCTCACTTTTTTACACTTAATCCCATAACTGTTGTCATCCTTATGCACAATAACTGTTGCACATGGGGTGTGTGTTACAGCTGTGGGCCCATGCACTGAATGAGGGCCTTAAGGCTGAGGAGCCCATGGAGCTCGTTATCAACGTAATAGACCAGAACGACAATGCTCCAGTATTCACTCAGAACCCTGTCTATGGGGGAGTGAGCGAAAGCGCTGACATTGGTGAGAGAGATTCAGAAACCTTTACTTAATGTGACTTCATGTCAAGGCCTAATAGTTGTATTGTTTGTTTTTTTTCAACAGATGACTCCATCATCAAGGTAACAGCAGTCGATAAAGATGACTCAGAGACAAACAATGCTATAATAAGGTATAGGATAAAGGCTCAGATGCCCAAAGAGGACATGTTTGCCATAAACCCAGTGAGTGGAATGATCAGTGTGAAGGCAGGTGGACTGGACAGAGAGGTAATCATACAGTGAGAACACCACTCTTCTCTTTCCGAGACTTTCACTGTCATTTCTCATCACCTCTGCAACTCACCTCCCTGTGTCAGACTCAGCCAGGGTACAAGCTGATCGTTGAAGCCGCTGACATGGAGGGGGAGGGGCTGACAGCCACCTGCACTGTCATCATTAGCGTTACTGACAGCAACGATAATGCGCCACTTTTCACTGTCACATCCGTGAGTTGAAAATGCCCAAATACTCCATACTAATATTGAAGTTTTTATATGAAACTGCATTTAGCGGAGTTTCTTCATTTTCCCTCCCCCCCTCAGATATCCACATCAGTCCCTGAGAACGAGGTTGGAGTGGAGATCATAAGGATAAAGGTCACTGACAAAGATGAGTTAGGATCTCCAAACACCAACACCAAATACTCACTAATCAAAGGCAACGAGGGCGGAGAGTTCAGCATCACCACAGGCTCCAATAAAATGGAGGGGATCCTCAAAACAGCCAAGGTGGGAAAACATCTGTCCATCTTTATTAATGAGTTGTTTTAGTCAACATGCAGACAGTACATCATGCTTTGCCCTCTCCACCGCTTCCAAGGAGCTGGATTTTGAGAGCATTCCTGTCTTCACTCTGCTGGTGGTGGTGACAAATGAGGCGCCGTTTTCTGCACCGGTGACGACCTCCACAGCCACGGTCACTGTAGAAGTCGTGGACAAGAACGAGCCTCCTGCTTTCAGTCCAGCAGAGATCTATGCAAGCATCTCGGAAGATGCCAAAAAAGGGGGTTCTGTTGCTGACCTCAGAGCTCATGACCCAGACACAGTGAGGAGACAGAGCGTTAGGTAATAATAACACATACACACTATTTGAATGCGCCCACAGCATTCTGTTTTAGTTATAATCAGGTTGTTTCTCTTGCTTTCAGATACGAACTGCACAATGACACCGTCAGGTGGCTGAGCGTTGACAAAGACACGGGATCAGTTAAAGTTAAAAGCAGCATGGACAGAGAATCACACTATGTAAAAGACAGCAGATACACAGTGTTAGTTCTGGCTTACGACAATGGTACATTTATCATTTAAGTCTTACTGTGTCACAGCCTTCTTTCCCCTTTACCTGCCTGATCTATAACCCTGCCATGTCTCTATCTTTACATCCCCCTAGACTCTGTCCCAGCCACAGGGACAGGCACTCTGGTTGTGAGTTTGTTAGATGTGAATGACCATCGTCCTGTGATCAAGCAGAGGAAAGCAACTCTATGCAGTAGCGACCCTCTTCCTGCCCTGCTTGATATTGTGGACCTTGACGGACCAGGTCATGCTGGACCGTTTACTGTGGAACTTCAAGGAGAGCACAGGATCAACTGGACTATTAGCACCAATTCCACAAGTGAGAGAGGGTCCATTAACAGCATACATATACACAGTCACAAAATGAGTAGCTTGTAGAGTAGCTAAACTAATTTAAAAAAGATTTAATGAATAATCTGAGTTTAAAAAAAAATACATCCATTGATGTGCTTAAGGATGTCCAGCTGTTCATGACACATAAACATATATTTACTCAAAACTTAAACCAAAGCACTCTTCAAGTGCTAATTCCGCATCTTTCCCCCCATGCAGGCAACGTAGCAGCCCTGGCCCCCAAACGGGAGTTGTCACCAGGGGACTATAATGTACTGATGCGTATCTATGATGTTGGCATGCTCTACCAAGACAGCACACTGGATATAGAAGTGTGCCAATGTCAAGGGGCTGTCTCTGCCTGCTTCATCTCACGATCTGCCCCTCATCTGCACGTTCCTTCTCTCGCGACCTCAGTTCTGGGAGCAATTTTTGGTCTTTTGTGTATGTGGCAAGTCTTTCTTTGTCACATGATGTCATGAATTTGTTTTTGGTTTCCTTGTCCTGTCTTTAATTGCTCAGATTTTTCTGTCAACCACAGTGCTGCTCTTGCTGCTGCTGCTGTTGCTGAGGAGGAGGAGGTCGGAGAAGGATGTCGCTCTTCTTGAAGAAGTACCCAGAGAAAATATCTTTTACTACAACGAGGAGGGAGGAGGAGAGGAGGACCAGGTAGGAGCAGGGTTTTTTTTCTCTTTTTAATCCAGTTGTTATTACAAGACACGCTTCGTTAGATGTGTTCCACACTGGGTGATGAATATTTTATCTGTATAAAATGAAAGTATTAAATCAGCAAACTGATCCAAAGATATGCAGAAGATGGACATAAAGCAACATGTGAAGCTCAAGTCACGCTAAAGTCAGAAACAAATGTTCTTGAGGCTACTCTATATTTTTGTGTCAGAATTCCTTCAGTGGGATCTTTACAAATGATTTCTATAGGAGTATGACCTGAGTCAGCTCCACCGAGGGCTTGATAACCGTCCTGAAGTCTTCTGCACTGAAGTGTTTCCTACAGCCCAGAGCCGTCCATGCTACCGCCTACAACTCCAGGCCAATGAAGAAATTGGCAAATTCCTTGAGGAGGTGAGTAATGTCAGATTTTATATTTTAGACCTATTGTATGTTTACAAGATTTCTTGGTATATGAGTGTGTGATGTGTCAGTGCAATATTTATTGTAACAATATGTTTTCTTCTGGTTTCCCATGTAGAACCTGCATGCTGCAGACAATGACACCACAGCTCCTCCTTACGATTGTCTTCTGGTGTTTGACTACGAGGGTGTCGGTTCAGAGGCGGGTTCTCTCAGTTCTGTCTCCTCAGACTCGGATGAGGAGCTGAACTTTCATAGACTGGCCCACTGGGGGCCACGTTTCAGTAAACTGGCTGACATGTACACAGGCAGGACAGAGGAGGACGATGACACAGAAACACTGCCGGGAAAAACAGAATGGGTCTGACGTGGCCTGAGGGAGTTCCAACCCTGATTCCCAAAAAGTTGCAGGGAGCTCTGTGAAACAGGATGTGATCATTTGCTAATCCTTTTTGACATATACTCAATTGAAATTGTGCATGTCTTAAGCTTACTGAATATCTAATGTTCCACACATGATTGTCTACATGATGTTATAATTTTGTTACACTTACAATGACTTACTGCATTGGCAGACCTGTGGTGACAGGGCATAAGACTCAACCTCAGCATGTATGAAGAAATGGTCTCATTAAATGTAGAATGATGCAATTATACCATTAAAAATGAGTAAAAATGTGTTTGTGTCAAGACTCAATGAACACTCACTGAAACACTGAGAATACAACTCCTTTTTAATGAGCATACTACCCATGGAATTCCTCATGGCTCGATCATAAGTCCTCTTTTTCCATTCTAATGCTCCTCTTGGTCACATTTAATTATTAATAATGTATTGACAATGTATATAATTTAAATAATCATAAATATATATAATTATTATGAATAATTAACACATTTTGTGTAAGTCCAGTATCCTTTTCTATTGCTACATACTGTATGTAGATGAGACATTGATCCTCTATACTGTACCTTTAAATATAAATGGCTTTAATGGTCTTAGGACATCGTTATAATCCTGTTTTTTCATACCTACTGTATTATACTGTGTATATATGTTCCAATGTCAATTTATTATGTGTTTTTAACCTTATTTTGTGGCCCCTTGTCTTTATTTGTTATATTTTCTGATTTTACTTTTTCATTTAATTTTGTTTGTCAAAAACATTTTGAGTGTGTTTACATTTTGCCTCACAAACAAAATTTGTTTTTATTTGTAAACTTTGAAGTTTGTGTTATCATAATAACTTGTATGTATTTTGGCTCTTGTACTTTGTGAATGTGAGGGTTCGAGTACATTTAGACACAAACATCTCAGTCTGTCTCTATGAAACCAGTCCTCTCATGCTGGTAAGTCAGCACTGCCTACAAGCTGATAAGCTCTTCAGTCAAGACCAATGATCTCTCTCAATCACTTCCTCCTGAGTGGACTTTAATCACATATTATCTTCCAACTCAAGTGAACTTTAACCTTATGTTTAATCTCATGTACTGCACAGAGGAATACCAGCAGCAGAGAGAAACATTGTTGGAATGTTTCCTGTGTCGGTTACAGACATTTTCTGATGATATGAGGGCCTGTGGATAAATTATTTATATCATCTGAGGAAGGTAAGCAGTCACACACTGAAATCAAGTGTGACACCTGAATCAAAGATGCATGTGTGTGTGTAATAAAGTGTGGGTTTGCGGATGAGATTTTTAAACATCCATATTGTTTTTCTACAAGTTAACTTTCTTCTTCCACAACAGATGACGCAGAACATGTTTCACGAGGGGCTATATCATGTGTTTTTTAAAGAGACACCTTCAACCCGCCCGCTGACTCAAGTTACCAATCAGGGGGAGCTGATCAATGTCAGGATTCATCGTTGGTTTGGGACTGTGGTGAGCACCAGGCTTTTAGTCACTGGGGTAAGACGCTACCTTCGTGTGCTTGTCCAAACTCATTGGTTTTTAGTTTTTTGAGCTTTTAATCTACCTGCTTCATACCCTGTGTTTCCCCTCAGATGGTGCAGATCCTCAGTGCCGTAGCTTGCATACTAACCACAGTCACCCATGCGTGTGTGAGCTACAACTGCTCTGTTTCCATGTCAACACCTGTGTGGTCAAGCCTATTTGTGAGTCCACATCTGCCTCGACAGATAGACACTCAGTGCAAAGAGAGAGACAAATCCTGGGTCATAATTGTTTGTGTGGTTACAGTATGTGGCTGCTGGGTGTTTGGCAATGGCGGTGCAGAGGAAAGCTAATAAATTAAAGGTAAGTAACTCTGAGTAATCATTTTCTAATGTCACTTATTCACTTATGGCATCAGCTTAATTGCTTAATTTTGTGCTAATCTTGAACAGATCATCACTCTGATGGGTCTGAACGTCTTTAGTCTGCTGTTTGGCTTCTCTGCTCTCCTGGCCAACAGCCTCACACCTACAAAGCCTGTTGCACTCAGCACAAGCCAACAGGTAACTCTGCATTCCTATAGTTACATCATTACCTTCAGTTGTTACATGGAGACTGTGTAATGTCTAATTCTTCTAACTATTATTACAAAAACTTGCTTCAGCTTCTAGTTTTATATATTGTATGTGTTGGACCAAATGCTGTCTGAGCTGTGAGTGAAGTGTCTTCCTCACTCTAACCCCAGTGACTTCTTCTCACTAGCGTATTGGTTCATACATTGCAAAGGGGAGCTCCATTACATTTACTGTAAAGTGTCTTCTGGCATCAATCTACATACTGTTCCTGTCCTGGAGAGGCCTACGCCGCTACAGCACTCCCCACATTCAGGCCTACAGCCGCCTCTCACAGGTAGATATAATAGGATTGGATATAGTCTGGGCATAAGGGAGAGGTTGGTTTACCATTAACTTGGACTTTCTTCTGTGTCTTTTTTTTGGGACAGGATGCAGATGAAACCAATGGGCCTCTACTGGAACAAGTGGAATTCAATCTGTGAAAGTCAAAGACCTGAAAAGACACACTCCTGCCTGCAGAGCAGTTTGTAAACTCAGGTCACTGTTGGTGCTCAGGTTCTGACTGGTAGCTTGTGCAATCCTGATTGAGGAAATAGTTTTAAATATTGTAAAATCATATCATGTCACCTGATTGTCGACTCAGTATCACTTCTCTTTTGGGATTCCCAAACACTTGAAATTCACTTTCCCCAAACAAAGTGCAACAGCAAAGTTAAAACCACCCAAAAAAATAAACAGCATGCTAAACAAGTAATGATGTATACAACACACTAATAACTGATTAAATTAAATCTTTATTTTTATTTTTTTATTTGATGCATGTTTTCACAGCTGAGAAGTCTCATTATCTTGCAGAACATGGTTAAAACTGATGAGTTTTCCAGTTTTCCTCAGTTTCACTGATGCTGCTCTGTGATCAACACTAGAGGGCAGCATTACCACTGATTTGATATGTTTTACCATCTGATAGTGTTAGAGGCTGAAATTGTTTCACTTCAGTTGCCAAATATACATACATAAACATTTCTATCACATCATATTTTTGACACCAAGAGACACGGCGCAATGAGAATGTCCCAAAAATATTAAAATGTCTCAAAAAACAATCTTAAGGCTTGTAAGCTAAACAAGTGAATATAGAGACCAAATAGAGACATACCATGTTGTACAAACCACATTAAAAGATCATTTGATCATCAATGAATCAATATACTCATATTTATATAACACATACATATGTAGGCCTATGTAAGTACATATCAGATGTTAACTTATAATTTAGAGACGATTCTGATTAACCATCGCTAGGAGGGTATGTATATACTGTACATTAGGTCCATAATATAAATGAGCAAGGCTCTATTTGACACTTGTATTGAACTTCTCTTGAGATATTGGTAATAAAATCATTGCAGCTTGGTGTACGGTCATCTTCTCTTCAAAATCTAAACTTGTCAGCAGAGCGTGAATGTGAAGATTGTGAACTCACTGTTTTAACTTGATCACTGAGAGTAAATAAATATTCTGTTTGAGTAAGCTTGCACTGAGCTCTTCAGTTATCCAACTGATCCAGACATTTATGTCAGCTTTACCCTTACCCTAAGCTCAACCTGAGCCTAATACTAACATTAACCCTGAAACCAAGTCCAAGCCCTACAACTCTGCAACAGAATGCCAAAACGTCCTCTCTTGTTAAACTCAAACTGGGCCTCAAAAAGATAGATGGCCAAGAGTACATGGAGTCCAGACACAGTGAGGGGTGTGGTGTGTTTAAATGTATTAAATGATGGAGGACTTCATTAAGAATATAAAGCAAGGTCATGCACCACTCTCCTGTAGCAAGCAAGCAAGAATGCACGCACACACACGCACGCACGCACACACACACACGCACACACTGGTGCAAGTGAAACAGAGAAGCTAGTTTCTCACGGCAAGTCTGGCTAACAGCTTCCAGCTGTTGCCTGGTTGGGAGAGCTGCTATGGGAACACACTGAGTACAAAGAGTAACATGGGATTCATTAGCAAATGGACACAGAAGGAGAATGAAAGAAAGCCGGGTGACAAGGTTTGGTGTCTGCACAGAAACTGACAGCTGATTCCTCTGGTAGAAACCGCTTTTCCATGTGGTTAGGTATCTATATACAGGATGGTGTGTGTTTGCAGTCTGTGTTGTGAGTGTTTCATGATGTGAGCATACATGCTAAGTTGCATAAACAATTCTTTTGTTCAAATGTCTGCATCTCTTGCCAGTACACTCAAATGACTCTGTGTTGCATTCACATGAAGTAAGATTTTTCAATGAGAGCTAGCAGCCAAAAGACATGCAAGTGAAAAACAGTCAAATGTGTGATATAAACCTGCCTGAATGTGTGCGTGCAGCTGCTCAATCTTGCTGCTGGGTGATGAGTAATATCTTTTATCTTTGCAGTGTTTCTTTGTTTGAATCCACAGGAAATCCTCCTGCTCCTTCTCCTGGAGGCCAGAATGTGAGAGGGAAGTGAGTGAGGCCTGGATGTGATGACAGGACAGTGAGTGTGTCCGGAGGAGTGGAAGTGGTGACTACATGTGGGGATTCCCTTTGATAAGTCTGACTGATACTCTGACCTTTCAGCAGACTCACCAGGAGGGATTTGATATGAGCCACCTGTGAACGACTAAATAACTTCACGTTTTTGATTGAGAGAAAAAAAAACAAAGGCATAATCTTTAGAACATTCATCAATAATTTATTTTTCTTAATCTGAAGAACCACCACGGCTTCTCATCTTGAAAATTCATCAATTTCCAACAACACAGTTTTGAAAAATGTAAAGTTACTATACAAATTTTTAATAGAAAAAAGAATAAATTAACTGTGGAATTCAGTTATTTATTTTTTTGCAATTCCACATTTTTTTTCTACAACACCTTTAATGTATTGTTACAGTTGAACAGAACTGATAAAATCAAGTTACATGCTCTATCGTCTGGTAGGGGAAGTGTTCTACTATTAAATTGCCTGTTAAAATGAGCTCCATTTTGCACATCTGGTATTGAATCTATCGGTAACAACGAAGAGATGTCTAAATCCTACGTGACAGAGCAGTAACTGTAGTCATTTTGTAGCACCTGAAAGGGTTGTTACAATGTCCGAACAAAAAAAAAAAAACCCCCCAAAAAACAAACAATACTGCTTCATATAAAATGGAACATTGTTAAAACGATGAATGTGAATGTTAAAAACCCCACAAAACCTTACAGTACCCCTCCGTACATACAGGAAAAGACTGATTAAAGAGCTCATCACTCTTGGAGTATTACAAAAACCTCATACATTTCTAAGGAGCATAGAGAATATGGTATGTTTGGAGCTACAGAGGGAGGGCACGTCATACTTCTTCACATCGGGCTCAAAGGTCAGAGATTACCACATATTCAAAACGGGTGAGGACACACTATGGAGCAAGACGTGTTAATGTTAGCGTATAGAAGTCGGATGCTGAATGTCTTTGGGGTCTTTACTTGTCAGCGGATCTGCTGGGCATGCATGGGATTGAGTCTTTAGCACACAAACTGTGGGCAAATACTCTTTGAGTGAGCAAAGCAGGGTCAAACCTGTACAATAATAGGTGACTTAGATACACTAGAGTAATTGAATCCTATGAGATGGTAACCAGGGAGTGCTCATTCCAATCCTGGGAAAAGACTGATCAAATGTGACCAGGCATGGAAGAATAACCAACCATGCAGGGAGTGGGTTTAACCTCCAGATTACATATAGTGCATACAGGAAAACACAACACTGTGAGTGACAGAGTAAGATAAGGTCCACTCTTCCCACCCATGCCATACAGCATGTTAAACCTTTTATCCAGGCATACTGGTGCTATAAGACTGAAAATATAACAGCAACTTCTCTCTTTCACCGAGGTGTAGAATCTGTCATAATCTTGCTATAATTAAAATTTGATGAATTCAGACTTTGTGCAACAAGGAAACAATCATTTTCAACATAATCTGTGGTGAGGGGAATATGAGGGAAACTTGATTCAGGCGCAGCTAAAACATGCAAAGTTCTACTGTATTTCCTTCGTACAAAACTAGGTGTGCTTTTCTAACCCTGTACTGAATATTTGATTGTTGATTGGGATGTGTGAGAAAATATTGTGTCCATTTAAAAGGGTTAAAGAATTGTTTGTTTAATTTCTGGCTATGGCTTCTCTTCTGCCCCCGACAGTGGGCTATTAATTATTGTCAACCTGAAATTCATCGATGACAATAAAACTCGTAAAAAGGGCACTATTGTGTAAAATCTTTGTTTGTGGTTCTTGCTTTTCCAGTTCCCTCTTTTGCACTTCAATACAACTCATTATTGAAATATTGAGAGCGGAAATGAACACACTAATTGTAGGTCCAGCCCTCATAGATACTGCTGTGCTTTTCAAAGTATGTCTGAATAATCCCTATTACACCTGATGCCAAATCATAGAGAAGTCTATTGAGTGTTTTCTGTCTACTCTGCCTTGCTGTTGTTTTATACAACAGCTATAGACTGTAGGCGTTTACTCTTGGGATTTGAAAGGGTTTGTAGCTTGTTTCAGCGCTGAATTACAGTAACAAAAAAGTAAAGCATCAACATGTTTGGCACTGATACTTGCACTCACGTGTACCTATAACATGAAGCATTGTGACTATCAGTGTGTGTGTTCTAGCCAGCAGAGTTCAGACTATGTGTTGAGCTTGATATTCGGCATGGTGAGAACCTGTAGAGCCAAGATTAAAGGAGGAGGAGGGAAACCAGTGATACAAAATATGATTCGCTGCAGAGATTTATCACTAATCAGCCTCAATATCAACCACAAGTAACAGCAAACAGATGTCAAGAGCCAATCATCTTTAACTTTCAGGGGTGGAATTGAAAAATGTGAAAAAGTGGAATCAGAATGTGATCTGATCACAATGCAACTGAACAAAATGTTGTGGACAGAGAAATCTTGTAAAGACCAAAGACATTAAATAAACATGAAGTATGAAGTCACTGAAATAAGCATAGATTAATGCCAAACCCAATACCCCAAAACTCAAAATTCTCCCTATGATGCACTAATAATTCTTTACTCCAACCATCACAAACACCAGCGTCGATTCTCTCTGTAGATTCAAACCAGTTCATATACTTGTACAATGTTTGTTATTGCTATAGTCCTCTTCAATATCCCAGATAGAGTCCCATGAACCATCCTGATATTGTCACTGTGAATTCATACAGTTGCAGTTACTTCTCTGCTGGGGCACTGTCGCAGGGACCCTGGTGTGACCAGTCAATCCAGTTGTGGTCTTTGGTTGTGGGTTAAATGGAGAGGATGTGAATTTGTCATCTAAATGTTTATTAGTATAATTTTTTTTTAAATTCTGTCTCATCTTCTCTTTTTATAAATATGCACGGAGAAATAAACAAAAACAAAAAAACACAATAATGGAAATAATGACGTCCAACACATTTCATTTGGGCATGGAAATGGGTTTTTAACTGGTGGCTCAAATCCAGCAGGTATCCTCCGATTGGGCAGCAGCGCACTGGAGTTGGTAAGGTCCAGGGACCGAAGATGAGATATGAAACAGATCCTTACCGATGTTTCTGTTGAGTTTGAGTTGTATGTCTGATATTTTTCTGTGCTCTCTCTCTCTCTCTCTCTTCCCATCGCTCCTTCCTCCATTGCCCCATTGCTTGTGTGCTAAGGGTGAGTAAAGAACAGGCTCTGTGGTGCAACAGTTCAACAACCGAGGTGGCACTTCTCAGTCTGTCCCTGTGAAATCAGATCTTATTGGAGCCCAGCGAGTGTGTCCCTGTCGAGCTGAGCTGTGATAGAGGGGTATAATGAAGGGGTGATGTGATGGATGGAGTGCAGGATTTAGGGAGGGGAGAGGCTCATATCCAGCCAGCCAGTCTGGTGAGGGCAGGGTTTTTGTAGGGCCTTATGGATGAGGTTGTTGGTTGTCGATGGATAGTAGTGAGAGACAGTGGAGAGGCAGTAGGAGTGGGCAATGGGACTTTTCTGGGCCCTTTACGAAGGTCTCAGACCAGGGTTCCAGGTTTGGCCTTGTCGTGTCCGTACCACTGCACATCTGCCAGCTCTGAACACAGGGGGCTGCTGAGAAAACAGCTGTCACTGAAAGACCTGCAGAGGAAGACACGAGGATAGGAGTGACTCCAGAGAAAAGGGTTTCATTCCAAAAAGCAAATCAACCAGATACCGTCATCTACATGGTTTCAAGTGCTCCTGAGAGTGTTTGCTTGTTAAAGAATGCTTGTTAAAGTTTTCTATTAGTAAATCCTGTAATTGACCACACTATCAGTGTCATACCACAGAGCGGAGCACATGCAGAGATCAGATACAAACACAGCCAGAGAAGGAGTACATGACACAGATACCACCACCATCAAAGAACAAGAATTTGTGCACATTCCCCATTTGTCAGCCCCCCACAGTTGTTGATGTGACTAGTAAACATGTTGCATGAGTATCTTTATTTTTAGATTTTTAGAATTGTGTACTGACAGATCTCTATGAATAACAGTCTGATTGTGAGTAAATGTGGCACTGCCGTCACATTATATTGTTGCTTAAAGGTTGTTTTCTATCTGTTATGCTGCTGCTGTTTTCCCGACAGTACACTTTAGGTGTAGAACACTGGCAGGCCGAGAGCACAGACAGTACCTCTATGCATCAGAGCTGGGCTGAGGGGGAGACTGACAGACGTCCTCAGTAGGAGAGCTGTCTGCTGTGCCTCTAAACCAGGAGAGAGGACACACACACAGGAAAGGAGGGTTAGTCCAGACAGAAAGAGAGAGAAGTTAATATTAGGTAATAAGAGAATTTTCAGAGGGTGTGAGGAATAATAGGAAAAACAGAAGGACAAAGGTGAAGACACAAGGAACAAAGATGTAGTGAGTGAAACATTAACACAAACCAGCAGAATACAGTGAAAAGAGTGACATAATTTGGTTATGAGTATGAAAAGAGGTTTCAAAACAGAACCCGAATCACATTAAAAATCATTCTTTGGGATTAGTTTAATGGTGAGAAACAATATCAGCCCTCACAGCTACAACAGACAGTCGAAGCTCTGGAGGAGTGTGATTTGGTTAATGATTGAAAGATAGAAGCTGAGTAGCCAAGATGCAGTTTGTCCGAAATCAACCTGAATTCATATCTGACCTCAAACATCTCGTCACCCCGAGCTGCTGCTGAGTGTGTGTGTCTCTTACCCGCTCTGCCAGTTGAGGATGTGCTGTGGGCTACAGGGGGGTGTGGGTGTGGCTGCTTGTTCGCTGGAGGGCGTCATACTCCTCTGGCTGTGAGGGGATGCAGCTACAGGGAAACCCTACAGTTAGTCGTGCTACTTAAGATAACACATGAAGCATGAGACAGAGACACACAAGAAACAAATACAGTACATATACAGACTCGTGGAAACACAGACACAGAGAAAACACACATAATTGAGGCTACATTAAGGTGAGAAGCAAAGGAATTTCAACAATGCTCCATATATGGGATTAGGGGTGTGTCCCCAGTGTCCAAAGGCTATTTGACTCAGGGGTCAGGACACACAAAGATCACATGACAAGAGGGGAAGCAAGCCTTGTTGGCGCAGTAGGCAGCGCGTCAGTCTCATAATCTGAAGGTCGTGAGTTCGAGCCTCACACGGGGCACATGTTTTTTTTCCCACACTTTGTATATTTGCCATCACAAAGTTGAAATTTATTCATCTACGATGCCCTGTGTTATTATTTTAGGGACAAAATAGATAAGTCAGTGTTCTAAATATAAATATAAATTCATGGACCCCTGACACATTAGACCAAGGATCCCCATCTGATGAATTTGATATTTTATTACAGGTGTATGAAACCCATGACCAAAATAGTCTTACTGTACATTGTCATTGTGTTACTTATGGAAGTAATTAAACTGAAAATTGATTATTCTCCTTTTTGCGAGGGACCTCCTGGAACCATCTCATGGACCCCCTTTAGAACTATTGTTCTAAAAACAAACTAGTTCTTCTAACAAGCCTCGTTGGCGCATTAGGCACCGCGTCATGCTCAAAATCTGGAGGTTTGAGCTTCACGTGGTGTCTGTTTTCTCAGACACAGCCTGACTCTGTTTACTTCAACAAACAGTTTAAAGCTTTCATCTAAAACACATAACGATACTCTTTACTCATATGAGACAGGGTGTAATGTAAACAGATGAAGACCCACCTGGTGAGCCCTTGGCGAGTGTCCCTACTCTACTCCCTCGACCATGTCCCAGGGTGCCTTGCTGTGACCCTGTCTCGGAGGAAGTAGACCCCGAATGTGAGTGACTCCTATCTTTCAGGCTCCCTGAGGACCTCTGGTACCAGCACCGCAACTCCTCAGACACTGCTGCCCTCCCACCTCCTCCTCCTCCACCACCCTCTCGCCCCAATGACGGAGTCCGTACGATCTGAGAGCGTGACGGTGTGAGTCGGCCGCTCCCCTCTCCTCCCTCCTCTCCCCCCCAGGCCTCTTTGTACAGTCCCCCGGCCGTGTAGGAGCTGGAGGTCTTGAACTGGGCCTTCACGCTGTAGTGGCCCTCCTGGTCGCTCTCTAGGCTGCGCACCACCACGGGGTTGGGGCTGCCCTCCACGTAAAGCGGGTACTCCTTGATGCGATACTGGGAGGAGGGCTGGCTCTGGCTGTGGAGGTAGACTCCGTGGTGTCCCCCTCCCATCCCACTGCCGCCAGAGCCTCCACCAGAACCGTTCTTAGCTGCCAGGTTTGGCATGGAGCCGGAGTTAGAGGAACCCAGGTGACCTGCAGACCTGGAGAGAAAAACACACAACACATACAGCAATCTCACTACTTAGCTGTTCATATCTTTATATACATAGGGTACATATTGCTAAGCTGTGTACACCCTTACCTGTGCCTTTGCCTCTGCCTCTGCCTGGCTTTGGAGGGTGAGTCCTCTCCTAGAGTAGAGTAGTTAGGGTTGCTGCCAGGGGGTCCACCAGAGGGGTAGTAATGCTCTGAGCTGCTTTGGCTGGTGCAGGATGAGCAGTCGTCCAGTGGGTCAGAGCCATTGGAGCTGCGCACTGGACCCAGGAAGAAGTCAGGGCTGCCCAGTGTGCCCAGGGCGTGAGGGTGTGTGTCGGTGTCGGACGCCAACAGTTTGCCCTGGGACTCAAGGCTTGAGCTGCGGTTTCTAAAGTGCTGAGCGAGACTGTGCAGACGTGTTGGACTGATGTCCACTGACCTGTAAGATGCAGAATCACAAAAAAATGTTGAATATACTGGCTGAACTGGAAAAGATCTACAGACCTATATCTCTTTGTTTACCAAAGAGATTTACAGTAGGTCTTGAATAACCAGTGAACAACTGAAGATATAAAAACTGACCTAGTGGAATGTACGTAGTGTGGGGTCCTGGTCTTAAGGTCCGGGGTGGACGGCATGCTGGACTGTGAATTCCAGTGAGGGAGGCTCCTGATGGGGCTGCTCTGCAGAGAGTTACTACCCCCTGCTTCTGCACTACCAGAGCTTGGGAAACGCCTGTGACTTGACAAAGAGGCAAAGAAAATAAGCGTAATTTCTAATATGTCTTATTACATATTTACTTCTTTCACACAGGCAACCTGTGCATGATGTGCTTTTCTGAGTAGTTCCACACACATTACTGCTAATTTTGATCGATTGCTGCTGATTATATTTGAGATGAATAAAAATAACCTTAAATGTATTTGTGGATGATCAAAACTTGACCAAAACCATTCTGGACTGCTTCACACATTTACATTAATATAAAGTAGCTCTATTCTAAAGGGCTAGCTGAGATAAACTCCCTCATACCTTGAGTGTGAGGACCGTTTCTTCACTTTTTCATAGGGCTCATCCAGTGATGATTCACTCCACATCTTGGGTTTTATGGGTGATTTATCGTAGTCAGAGCGCGTGTAGTGCAGGTGTCGCAGGCCATCCAAGGACTGCGGTGGAGGGGGCCGACTGTGAGATGGTGGTCGAGGAGGGAGGCCCTTGTGAGGCGATGCTACTGGAGAGAAGGTGGGGGTACCTGTAACTTGAGGATCATCTGAAATAGAGCAATCATTGAAATAAGTTAGAGCACTTAAGATAGGATAACATTAAATAAAATCAGTCTCATGAGCAACAAAAAACCACATGTATCAGCGAGTTATCACTCTAATCTTGGGGAGTAACATGAAGGATAGAGACTCACCATCATCCAAGACCAGTGCGTCAGACAATGAGCTGTCTTCAGAACCAATATTTGCCTCTATAGGACAAAGAAACAAAGATGTTAGAGCCTCATGTTTAAAAATATTTTTTTTTAGCACACTAAGCAGTGAGTGAGTGGAGTACTGCTGTGGGTGGTGGTAACCACAGCTGATAGAAATAAAGAGATAAGAGGAGTTTATTGGTACCCTCTATGATAAGTGACGCCCTCTGCGTGGGCTTCTTGCCAGAGCGAACCCGGTACTCATTGATGGAGTTCTCAATTTCCTGAAGCTTCTTCAATGCATTCAGATAAGAAGTCTTCCTCTGTTTCTTCAGCTTCTTACTGCTCACGTGAGGATCGCTGGCAAGACGCCTGGCTGCCTCTGTAATCTGGGACTGAATGGCAAACTCCCGCTCCAAACGCTCTAGCTCCTCTTCCTGGAATAAGCAGATCCACACACACACACACACACACACACACACACACACACACACACACACACACACACACACACACACACACACA
>JBBPCS010000917.1:2507195-2518986 GCA_037974645.1 Hollardia meadi | reverse complement strand
ACACACACACACACACACACACACACACACACACACACACACACACACACACACACACACACACACACACAAACCCACACACAACTAGTGGCCTAAACTCAAGGGCACTCTGTACTGCATAGTGGTTGAACTCCAGTGGCCTCTTTCCCCTGTCCAGTAACTGGCTAGAATACCAAACACTAACCATTTAGCATACTGAATATTAAACAGTCCTGTCTGCAAACTCCTATGCGTGTGTGTATGTGTGTGTGTGACAGTCCTAATGTATTCTACCAGCCTATTAAACATGTATCCTAAAACCAGAACAGCAGGGGAGAGGAGAAAAGGGGTTTGGGGCAAAATGGGCCCAAATCCTCACTGTTATTTGCTAATTTCACCCTGTGTGTGTGTGTGTCCAAAGCTCCAAAGACCCTCCAGGCTAATTAGGGAGACACAGAGCAACATCCTTCAAGGCACTGGCTTTACAAGAGCTTGGTGGGCTTCCATTCACATAATAATTCTTAGGTTTTAAAAGCACTTACTTCCTACGCTGAGGGGGCATGGACACAACCTGCGCTGTCAAGCACACACACACACGCTCGAACACACACACACACACACACACACACACACACACACACACACACACGGATGCACATGAATGTTTGACCAGCCTAATTCCCCTGTGCTCTCTAACATAACATACAAACAAAAAAACAAAAAAAAACTCTCTAAGAGATCTAGTGTAGGGCAGTGCAAGACAATGCTAAGACACTGTGACAGGCAAAGGTATGAGCCAGGGGTATAAACTTAAAGTAAAAAGAAAGCAATGAAGGTTTCCCTCACAAAGTGAATCCAGCTGACGACAGGATGGCAAAGGCAAGGGAATCCTTCGCTCTATAAAGTAAACATACACTCGCAACTTTACAAAGACAGAACCCCCCCACCCCCTCCCCCTCCATCATACCTCCCCCTGCTCCGCCTGGGGCTGTACTGACTCAGGTGACGTAAGAGGTTTTCTGTCCAAGAACAGTATAGGGACAGGTATATAGAGAAACACAAACACATACTTTGACAGTGAAGGCAGCGAGGCAAAGAATTCTCGGGGGAAGAGTCTGAAAAAGGAAAAGCGGGCAGGTAGGACAGAAAGTGGGAATAAACTGGAGTTTAGGCAGGCAGACAAACAGAGGCAGCATAATAAAAAAAACAGAAGAAAGGGAGAGATAAGAGGAGATGGTGTGAACATGCAGCAGCCTCTGAACTTTCTCTCATCTTCCATCAGTAACTAGTCTGAGGTATTCTAATGACAAATGGGGTGAAAAACTGTTATATGCCCCTCCACAGGCTCTGACCAGCAGCCTGCCTGGTCTGCCGCCACTATGCTCTACAGTGGGGACTTATCCCTCCACAGCTTTGGCTGAATGTGACTATGCTCACTACACGCTGGATTCCTCTGAGCCAGGAAAATGAAAAATGACCCAGCTCATCTGCAGGGAGAGCCCTTTGGCAAGTATGTGTGGTCTGTCTGTGTGTGTTGTGTGTGTGCAATTCCTCCTGTCCAAAGGGAATACCGTCATTGTAAAGGTATTGAATGTCTTCCATTTGGCCATCTTGCCATGGGGAGAGCCAGAATCTGAAGGTAGGAGGTGGCTGGCTTTTTGCTCAAAAAATAAAAACACCTGATCAATCACATGCCAGTCACAGATGGGAGCTGGGTTTGTTTTGTAGCTTTAGTGAGTGAATTAGTTGTTGAAAGCTTGTTACGGTCTGTGAAAACCTTTACACACACATACACACAAAAAAAAAACAGGCAATTGAGAGCTGCAGAGCCTACATGATTGTGCACACATTATATTATATTTTCTATAGTTTTGTGTGTGTCAAATTTAGCATTCAGTTGTACATACTTAAGCGAGACAAAGAGTTGGAGGGCATTTTCATTGTTAAAGGATGTATAATAAAAAAAATCACGAGACCCAACATGGTCTGAAATTCATCTTTTCTTTTCAGACTCTCATATTTTCTACTCTCATTTAGCATCATGTGACTGTACCTTCACAGGGAAATTATGGCTGAGACGAGCCTTCTAAACTGAAGTGAATTTTTGAATATTTTGTTTCGGGGGAAATGATGATGTTTCCTCACCTTTCTCCAGAAGTTAATGCAAGCATGCACACAAAACTTTAAACCTCTGTTCGGTAAACACATGTGGACACAATGTTAGAGGCTATGATATCCATACAAACAGAGGATCTGAGAGTCCCTGAGAGGGATTTCCTCAGATATTCACCAGATTCCCCTTGTAATCCTTTGGGATTACCATTCTATACTGAGGCCCGTAACCTCTGAATTTAAAACATTATTAGCCCTTATATCCCCATCACTAATGCCACAGTTAAACCACCATCACTTCAGTTAATAGAGGAGGACCAAAAACACCAAAAACCTTATACCATGGCAACTCAGATGTGACTCTGGCCACGACTCAGACACACGTAGAGGATTTAGAGGGATACCAGCCAGATTTATCAAGTAGGCTCAACCGTGGCCCAATAAAACATTGCAGCTAGAATGTTTTATCATGTTTAACATCTGAATGGTCTCCAACACAGCAAGTGATATCTGGGAAAGTGTTCATATTTGGCTTTTGTATGAAAACAAAAAACGCTGTCAGTAAGGCTTGTAACATGATCATTTCATGCAACAATATGTGATGCCCTTCATAACTTTGCTGGAAATGCCAAATTAGATTCTGTTTTAATTCAACTACATGCCTTAAATCAGAGAATCAGATGAGTCCTTTGGGGCGACAGTGTGGTACACGTGTGAGGAAGTGAGCGTGTGAACGCCTGTGCTTAATCAAATGAGTAGCCATCATATCAAGTAGTGTGCCACATTCTCACATTACCAGAGAAATTAGATTCTGGTTAAGAAGCTTATGGCGCACAGTGACTAAAGGACATGGCACATGAGGGAGGAGGGGTGCCGTGCTTTAAATGTTTCACATGTAACAAGACTGATGCCAAAATTTGCGTCAAACACATTAATATTAAGAAAATATGAACAACAGATAAAAATTTGATCATGATTTATGATTTATGGAGTGGCGAGAAAATTGATTCCCATGGTTGAACTCTTGATGAATCTGTATAGGAACCCTTAAGTTCAGACATCACCAGGCCTTGCCCCTTCTTCTTTTTTCTCTTTCTCACACACGTTTACAGTCACACACTGAGTATTTGATAAACCTGGGAATGGAGCAGTGGAAATGTTTTCCAGACGAACTATGCAAATAAGACCTTATCCCCAGGGAGACACTGTAAACGGCTTCAACCACCAACAGAATCTACAGAGGGGTGTTTGTGTGTGTGTGAGTGTGTGCGCCTACGCAAGGGTATCAAACACAAACATGCCTCCAGCTAGTTGCAAACAAATTGGACAATTACAAAAAAATAAAATAAAATAAAATAAATAAACAAAGCGCTGGAAAAATTTGAGACAATGTCCGTTCTGGCCCTCTACCCCTCCCATCACCAAACATCTCCCTGCCAGTTCTGGGAAAATATTTTCTCACATACAGATCCTGACTTTGGCAATGAGAACAAATATGGCTGCCAAACAGTGATAGTGATGAAATTCTTCAGTAGGGTGTCACAAGTTCAACTTCAACCTCTATCCAATAAATACTTGGCTGGAAAACAGGGGGGAAAAAGGACTGAAGCTGGGAATTAGCAAGGACACGCAGATTTCCTATTCTGGATATTTGCCTGCTGAGTCTATCTATTTACATCTGTTTCAAGGGAATATGAGAACAAAATGACAATAACATCAACATGAGAGTCAAAGAGGGGAAGCTGCTCGCAATCACAGTAGACTGGACTTTCAAGAAATCCACTTTCTTGAAAACAGTGTGGTTTGACTGAGAGCCCGTAGATGATCAGACCACAAAAAAAAAGTGACACAAATGAAGCAACTCTTAGACAGAGGGAGGATTGTGTATCTTGGTTATTTTAGGGGTGTGCTGCTGTGTCTCTGCTTTGTATCATAATGGGCTGGGACTCGTCAATGGGAAAGGAATATAATAAGCGACAGAGCTATTCTCACAGTAAACTGGCCCGGGTTTCAATCCTGAGTATGATGCAGCAGAGCCCACAAGCTAACAGAGAAGTGAGCTGTGGTGAATATGTATGACGGATGTGACATAATGCGAGAGTTTAAATATGTATAAAACTTTTCAGTGGAATCCCATTGCTAGGAAACAGCTTGGATCTAAGTTTATTTGACATCTAGGAGAACCGGCTTCCTGTCAGCTACTGTTATTAGCAGGCACTGTGACAGGAAATAAACTTGGCATATCTGGGATGTTTATCTTGTCAAGTCTGCAGGGATGCTGAACACACTGAGGATGAGTTTTGCTTAACAACATGTCACTTCACATGCTGCAGAACAAAATGATGGCTTGTAGTTAGTCTTTGGGACGGTGATGATTGCAAAAAAAAAGAAAAGAAAAGAAAATCGTGCAACTCAGGGGAAGTCCAACCACCGGCTGAACACACTGCAACTTAAGAAAACACATGCAAATAGGAAAAACAGCAGAAAATTAAGAAAACATCTTCATCAATTTGACAACTCGTACGCTGCAAACACTCACAACACAACCAAATAGAGAAATGCAATGCAAGTAGCACAGAAGACAACATAAATGGATGTTTCCTGGGGACACTAAAAAGTGATGGACCGTGTCTTACTGAAGTTTTTTTCCTCTTTCATGATGATGGCATCATGATGGCATGAACCAGATATTAGCTGGTGGCAGATATCCATCACCTAAATGCCCACAAAGAACAAACCGAGCCATCACGATAATAAAATAGAAAGAAAAACTTACTAAAAACTAAAACTAACTTTGAGAGTCATAAATGGTTGCAATACAAGCCCCTAGAAACATCAATATCTGTTGTCATTTGTGCTACTTGCATCACGTTTCTCTATTTGGTTGTGTTGTGAGTGTTTGCAGCGCACGTGTGGTCAAATTGATGAAGACGTTTTCTTAATTTGCCAGTGTTTTGTCTATTTGCATGTGTTTTCTTGAGTTGCACTGCGCTGAGCTCTCTTGGCCACCGTAGTGTTTGCTATTTACCCCTGCTTCTTCCCCATGCAGGATATCCTGCCTTTGGGATGGTGTGAGGTGCCATGCTGGTAGTAGAAAATGAAAGGCGAAAAGATCCAATGTGGATAGCAACATGAAAAGTGACAAAAAAAAAAATTCTGAGACACTGTCTAACACACCACAGCAGAGCATTGCCCTCACATGCCATTCAGTACTAACCCTATTTAAAGGGTCATACCACCAGAGGAAAATGTGTGACTAGAGGCTGTTGAGTCAATACTACTCAGCCTGATGTATAAAAGTGTGAACATGTGGCTGTGTCCTCTCATGAGAGAAATAAGAGCACGTCCATGTAAGCAAATAGCATTTAATAAATGTTGCAGTCTGCTGCTTTCTGTAATGCCACAGTTCAATCACACAGGGTTCTGCTTCTAGCAACATGCAAAGTACTTTGCATGTAAAATTAGCACCTTGACATATGTCACACACTGGAGAGCAGTAAAATATCTGGGCTGGTGTCCTGATTGAGTATGTAGGATGGAAGAAGTCTTCTCCAGGGAGATTTGAAAAGAGAGTAGAGAAAGTTAAATAAGAAATGAAGAAGTAATTTAAGTTGGGGAAAATGCAAAAAATAGAGTGTCAGAGAGGAAAAAGAGACATGGGGGAACAGTTAGGTCAGAGCACTGGAGTGGAAATGTATTTTAATTTCAGGGTGAAAGGAGAAGGTGCAAAAGAGTGGAGGAAGTCAAATCAGGTTGATAAAATGTAAAGACAAAATCTCTCTCTTTTCATTGTGTGTCTGCCAGTTGTGTGAGGCTGGGTATCTCATTAACAGAGGAAGCCAGGCAGGGATATCCCCATCCTGCAGCCTGACACACTGACCCCTCCTTCCCTGATTTAACAACTCCCCCCTCTATTAACTGCTCCACCTTGGACCATACCACCTCGTCCAGGCCAGGGGGGAGATTCTGTTTGCAGCTCATCAAAGCACACGTCCACGGGATGTTTGGGGAAAGTATAGGGCTGCATGATATTATCCTTTCAGCATCAACATCGAATCGAACAGCAATGTGTGCATGTGCAATAGTCACATCGCAGGGCGTGCGATATCGAGCAGTGAGCAGTGTTTTGTAGTGCATACAGTGTCCAGCTAGGTGGAAATGGTAGCAGGGGGTGGGGGGGCTGCGATCGGCTGACAAGTCAGGAACACAACTTCTGATTGGTCAACAGACTCAGCCAAAGGCACCATGGGATTGTCGGTTAACAAATATTCTAACAACAACACATTTTCAACAAGTAAAAATGGATAAATTATCACAGAAGACATTCAGTGTCAGATTTATCATTATGGATTTATCTTTTAGTCACACTGCAGTTCAAGGCTGGATTACAAAGGTTCTTAAAGGGACTGTTAGCTTTTGGGCAAAACAAGTAAGTCTTTCACATGCAAAGTTCCAGAGATATTTAACGAAAGATTTTTCTTATCAGCCCTGTTTAATGATTGGTGGCAAGGCAGACTCACACACGCAGCTCAGCTAGAAAAGCTTGGCGAGCTTTCAAGCGAGACAGTACGCAGTTTACTTTCAGACACACCCAAACACAGAGATTACTTGGCCGGGGCATGTGTTAATATCGTTTCACGTTAAAAATCAGTGTTTCTCCGACGCTCTTTGGCAGACTCAGGACATCTGGGGGAGCTGCAAACCGAGCTGCCGCTAAAGCTAGCTTAGCTTGTTTCTCTGGTAACATCCAGACGTCCGATGACTAAAATACTTCATCTGGTGAAAAGATACAGCTTTAGTTAAAACAACCAACGGCAGGTTAATCTTCAGGAGGTCTGGTATAGTATTTCAGTTTCCTCTGATTGTGTTGCCCTCCCTCAGGATGCTTTAACTTAGGAGTCACATAAAAACACATCTGAAGACAATGGATAGAATAACAATCCAGCTTATTCTCCTCTTGAGAATAGAAAGGGAATCAGAGCAAAAAGACAGGAAAAGGCATGGTGTGTGTTGTGTGCATGTACATGTATTTATATTACTCCACTGATGCTGTATGTTTTTCTTGCTATACAGCCCATTGTGTGCTTTTTTTTTTTATCTAGCAACAGGCCTGAGTGTTTCTCTCTGAGCCTGTTGGGTTTGTCCTGGTGGTGCCAGCTGCACACAGGGCAGGTGCGACGCATGGGGAATACTAATGGCTCCATGAAAAAGCCAGACATGGGGAAGTGAATACTGATCGACCATTTTGCTGAATCACAACTCGAAAAACACACGGACCTGAAGAAACAGTTGCTTTTAATAAAACTATTAAAATAAGCCATTCACTAGTGAAACTGTTATTTTGCAGCAAATTAGATTAAACGTGTAAAAAGACAGCCTATAATACAGTATTTGTGTGTGTTTTGTGTGCAAGCATGCCCCCTTCACATATCCACAGAAACACTTAAAGGCTTAACAGCTTAGTTTACGGCTCCTTTATAGTGACCCTAGCAACATGACTTCCTGTTAAGGCTCTGCATCCTGAGCACGACAACAACAACAAAAGAACTCCACACAGGGGGAAACAACGTAAAACAAAGCAGCGTTTTCAGTGCAACAGATGAACTTGGCGGGACAAGACTCCACATGCACCTGAGCTCTGTATTTTAAAACTACGCCAACTTATGTGTCCTATTTTACCAGCAGGAACACACCACCACAACATTGAACCCAGTTCTGTCCGCCATGTTTAATGAAACAAAGCAGTCATGTTTAACCCTGCCCCTGTCTCTGGCCTTGGTCTATCGCCCGAAGGACATACCTGGCCTACAGTACATCATCTGTCCAATCTGTCTGTCACAAGTCTTGACATAAGTGTAGACTCCTGCATTTATAATAGTCTCCTACATTGGATATCCATCAGGTGAAACTGCTTGCATACAGACCACAGGTGGTTGCAAATGTAATGCAAATGTATTTAAGTTTAAATTAGCAATAACTTCCTTGTGCAAGGGTGCCAGTTTGAATGCAATGATATGCACACGCATATCTAGTTTGTACATGAGGTGCAGCCTACCTGGTAGAGTGGCCTAGAAACACATCTGTGTGTGTGCAATAGATGCAGGGGCGCAGGAAGGTTCCTGGCACGCACACGAAGACGTCGGAGGGCCGTTGAGGTGAGAGTCCACAGCAGACCCTGCTGAATACAGACTGCCTCGTCTAGACCCAACAGGACTGCCTCCATTACTTTGCTCTACTTGATGAGAGATACCTCCAAAGGTGTCAGTATAGCAGTATGAGTTGATATCAATTGGCTATCCACAGGTATCACATTAACAAACCTTTATTTGCACAGTTGAGCACATGTGGTAAAATCCACAGAGGCTCAGATAATGAGGAGGAATTAACCTTTATTGTCCTCTTGATACCACTTAGCTCCAGATAATAATTGGGTCATCTCTAGAGGTAAGCCACAGAGATACAGAAGAATCCTATGGCTGTCTCCTCTCCTGCCTGTGTCCTCTTTCAGTCTCTTTGGGATACAGCGGTCTGATGCTTCCTCAAGGTCAAACTCTGCTAGCCCTTCTGTCCCAGTCCAACACAGCTAGTGGTCCTCTCTTTCTTCTTCCTCCTCCTTTCCTCTCTTGTTTCCTCTCACTGAAGCAATGCAGCCTCTGCCCGTTGGTCTGAGCGTCACAAACACAAACATTCCCACTAAGGAAATGCAGTCGGTCTCAGAGTCTCCCTGACTAGTCGTTGTTTTTAAAGTGATATGCACTCTCATACTGAAGCCTGCATGAAGACCAACAAGTCCAGTGCCAGAGAGAAGAACAGATGACAGGACTCGCTCTCTCATACTGTCTCCCTTTTCAAGGAAAGACGGATGTGCTTACAGGCTCGCACACCTTCTCACACACCTGGTCAGACTGTGCACTGCATGCGTCATTCTGAATCTATGAAGGAGACACACACGCACGCACGCACGCACACTGGTATTTGGTCTCCTAAGCCATGAGTATGCAACTTTCTAACAGCACTGGGATTATGGCCAAAAAAAGGAGACATTTTCCCTCAAGCCAGTTTCCCAGACTGTGAGAGTATCATGACCTGAACTAAATCTCCTAAAACAAATGTAAAAATTCCCGACCCCTCTGCTACTCTCTACCAACTTGATACATTATCCTTACACAGAATGTGCAAAGCATGTAAATATGATTGATAACATCAAAAGTAATTGTTTATTTGAGATGGAGATCCACAATGAAGCTTCGCTTACGTTTACACTCGCCCATTTGCAACAATGACCACATGGAGGCAATACAACCCCCACATACAACATGTGACAAGCCTGCAGTCTGCATGTTTGTCCTTGCCAATCTGTGATGAGCTCTTGCTTGACAGCACTGCTAAAACAATACAGCCTACATGATCAATGATCTCTGTCTTATGTGTGATATGAATGATAAAATAATTCTGAAGTCGACCACAGAAAGATTCTTTTTCTCGCTCCAGCAGACCTTTTCTGATCTTTTGGGCCGCCAAGGATTTCTTATCCAATGTTGGTCTAAACATTTAAAAAGAAAAAAAAGCTTAAATGTCCGATGATTTTATGCAGACGAACTTGATTCCTTTTTTTTCCCCCCACTTTCCTTCCACTTTTCCCAGAGAGCCTTGATCAATACCAAGTTCAATAACTCTGGACTGTACAGTAATTCTCTGCCTGCCTACCAAACCCAATCTGACTGTTGGTGGATTAAATGGCCTTTCGTAGCCCAGTCTGATTCATTGAGGGGTTTATCGATGCAAGGGGTCACTACTGTACTGCTGAGTTGCTGTATGTGTGTGTGTGTGTGTGTGTGTGTGTGTGTGTGTGCATATAAATTGTTGTATGATGCTCATACCATTTGTTTATTACTGGCTGTCAACATAAATGTAAGTTACTGCCATGGCATTAATCAACTATAGTATACTGTACAAAGTAGATATTAAAAATTGTATTTCCACAATGAGAAAATACTACTTGTGTTGTTATTGATGTCATGGGAGTGGGAGCACAGCAGGCTGATTGCACAAAAAACATCCTAATCCCCAGTAATGCAATAAACTTATCCTTTTTAGATTTACTTAATTTCACTGAGCACATGCTCCAAAATCTATTGTTCCATAGCACCAGTTTCTCATCCCTATCTCGGGGCCCCATGTTGCCCTCTCAGTGGTGTCCTCAGAAACCCATGAGGAATGTGGGGCATTCCTACAATGTGAATTTTCCAAAATGAATCAGGGTTGGGCTGGAGCTACACACGAAGCTCGGGGACGTGCACTTCTCTCAGCCACTGTAATTTATGAAGGGTGCAAATATTTGTTGTGGTAGGGAGGGAGGCGGGAGGTTAGGTATGACAGTGCACTGTTCCCATGATTCCATGTGTGTGTAGTGTCCCGCTGATTCCTGGGAAAGGTCATAGAGGCCCTGTGATGCAAACAGTCAGCACCAGAGTGTCAGCTGGCCGGCTATTTCCACGGCAACAAGACTGAGAGAAGAAGAAACTTATTTGGAATTTCACAATCAGCCTTGTGTAGACAGGAATTGACGGACAAACTGGGAGAACATCTGTTATTTTTCATCTACATATTGATGATTAATAAACCTCAAACCTGCAGCACTACCCAGTCAGGTGTGAGGACATCCCAGTCCTGACACAGACAGGAAACTCTCTCACTTTCTCTACTTCCCTGTATCTCTCAATCTTCCTGTTGCCCTCTGATCTCCAGTCAGGCGTGTTATACTAGAGTGCAGGCAAGTCAGAGAGACAGAGAGAGAGAGAGAGAGAGAGAGAGAGAGTGGGAGAGCAGTGGAGGGAAATGGGTCACAGACACCATAAATTCACAAGAACATCTTCAGCTGAGGCACTGCAGCACAGGAATTCACAAAAACAGTAGTGCATAAGAGAGTAGAGGGTCCAAATGACACACAGAGAATGTTCTGATGTTGAACAAACCCACCCACACCACCGCCAGTGTGACGGAGATTATATGTGACATAAGTTTATAGACCCAGTCTGAAATTCAATTCCGATCAGTCTAGTTTAATGTGATTGTATCAGAGGTGTGAGCAGGGAAATCAATAACATAACATAATGTGGCCCGAGAGAGAGGGATGAAGGCAGGGAGCTTCTGTATGTCTGTGTGTGTGTGTAAGAATGTATGCGCATGCCATGAGCTTTAGTTTGTCTGTTTATATGTCTGTTTATATGTGTGCTTGGAAAAATTAAAATGAAACGACTGTTTATGTGTGCATGTGTGCAATTTAAGAACCCCATGATGACACAAAACCTTTGAAGTATCGGAACTTGTTAGTCTCTTAAGTATAGAAGTTGACCTAGTTCATGTGTTACATGCTGTAATATAATACACACACATGCACAAGGGTTGTTCACTCATGAAAACACGCACACATGCGCGCGCACACACACACACACACACACACACACACACACAAGCTAATCATTCTCTCCACTTTGCCTGGCAGATAAATATTAATGAGGATTACTATGTTACAGCAGTACACCCACGGGAAAACAAGAGACTGCCTCTCTTTCGCTCTCTCTCTCTTTCTTTCTAACCCTTTTCTGTTCTGTCTCTCTTTGTCACTCATGCACACACACACACACACACACACACACACACACACACACACACACACACACACACACACACACACACA
>JBBPCS010000917.1:2491912-2506881 GCA_037974645.1 Hollardia meadi | reverse complement strand
ACACACACACACACACACACACACACACACACACACACACACACACACACACACACACACACACACACTCTCTCTCTTGCTCTCTCCCTCTCTCACTCTACAACATGAAAGAGTGCTGACATGCGTCACAGAATAAATGCAGTGGGGAACCGCTAACACACTCACAGCTGCTACTTTCATTGAAAACAACTTTGCTGAAGAGCTAAAGAGGTGAATCACCTGGCAGGTTACAGCCTGTCCTTCCAACTGACACAAAGGTTAATTTTGCAACACACATTCCGTGTCCAATCTTAGTTGGAAACGATTATCTTTTGCTTTCAGCCCACACCCACCAGATTTACACATAAACACCGGAGCTATTGATGCATGGCAGACAAATTGACTTCCACTGTGCAGGACAGGATCCAGCACTTTAAATTAAAGCTCATGTCTCAAGTCAGTTAAATTGCGTTGAAAGTGACAGGCAAACAAGCTGCACTCGAAGACAGCCCTCCCACAGTGAGACTTTTCTGTAACCTTGAAAACCGAGGACTACAGTGGAATACATTAGCAGTGACAGAGACAGACCGAGCCACGGAAAGATTGACAGACTCAGACTGACAGGAAGAGAAACACAGAGAAGTATTGTCCACTGGAGAGATTAAAAGCTTTGCTCTTGACTTGCCTTCCACCAACTCAAATCTAATACTGTCCCCTGGATTAGCCAAGAACCTTTCTAAATCCCACTTACACACACAACAGCACGGCAAGACACGGCCACACAGAAAGAGAGGGAGAATAAGGGAGAGACAAAGTCACACAAAAGAAGGGAGAAAGTGAAAGAGAAGATGGGAAGAGGGACGCTCACGTCTTACCCTCTCTCCGCTGTTCCTCCGCAGAGTCCCCACCGGCAGCTTTAGCATCAGCCGGCGGGTCCTCCCAGGTGTCACCGCTCCCTGGACCACCATGGTACGCTCCAGAGTGTGTGTCTCCGTGGGTGTGTGAGCATGTGTGTGAGTGTGTGAGGTGGGCGTCCTTGCCGTCCCGTCCAGCCTGGCGGCCGGGATTCACGCGAGCTTGCGCGTGGGTGTGTAAGGAGGAAAGAAGTGTGTGATGTTAGTGTAGCAGCCCCACACCACTCCTATGTGCCTCTCTCTGCCTGTATTTCCCTCCGTGTTGAAACACTTTCCATTCTGCTCCTCTCAGCTGCTGCTCCACTCTGCCGCTCACGGGGTGAATGAGTGTGTGAGAGTGTGTGAGAGGGAGAGGGAGCGCGCTTTGTCTCTCCTCTCTCTTCTCCTTTCTCCTCTCCAGCTCTGGCAGCTCCCCCTCCCTGCCTCCCACACTCACTTACTTCAGTCGGGGGCTTAACCAGGTCACTGGATTAATGTGACGTTATGGCTGTTATTAGCATACGCACTCGTGTCACGTGATCCAATAAAAATTGCGTCTGAGCATGTATACCCCCACCATCCACACAGACACACACAGACTCAGCCCTTACAGGGGATCACGTGGGGAACCTCAAAAGGAATATGGGATGTTTTGCCATCTGGTAGGGAGATTATCTTTGAAATCCCACATCCAGCTTTCTCTCCCTGCACTGTCTGGAGTAGAACACAAAGGAAGAACACACACACACCCAAAGATCCATCCTTGCAGTCAAGTATGCCCAACGCTCATGCATGCAGATATTGATCATCCTATCACTTTCTGCATGCAGAAAAGTGTGTAAATTGGCCTGAATTTGTTCGACCAAGCCGTAGCTGCAAAGCTCCGGCCCTTGCGGAGCTCTTTTATCCCAATGGCTGCACACACACAGAGAGCTGAGTCAGTCCTCTGTTCCCACCACAGTGGTCTTTAGATGTCCATTAAAGTTATTGGACTCATGAGTTAAAGCTGCACCTATAGTGACTTACTGTCATATTCTCATCATCAGTCACCGCTGAGCTCTGTTTGCCTCTGCACATCAATACTAACCGTCAGCTGAATTAACTTAAGTGGATCTACACACACATGCAGGCATACACAGATGTTCGGCATGCACATGTGCACGTACGCATGTATGTTAGGTCCATACATACAATGGCAAGTGCCTTGTATGGGCTAGGTAGCTGTTGTAAGCCAGCAACACTGGATTATAACCAGGAAGATTTAGCTCAGTTATGAAGTGACCTGATGCTGGATCACAGGGTATGAAATCAGATTAAAGCCACCGGTCAAAATGAACAGCCAAACAAGCCTTTTTTTCCATCCCCCATATCACTCTTTAAGTGAGGACCCCCAACGGCTTTAGTGACATGATACTGTATAAGTAACACACACAAAATATACACACATTGTGCAAAAAGCTGTGCATACAAGCATACAGGAGAAAATCATCTGCAGTGGTAATCCCCAGTAAGCATTATTTATTCAATACCCTGGCCCACATCAGTATGTGAGTGACTCTGGCCTACATGAGAACTATCAGAGGGCTATATATAAACTTAGAAAGGGGACATTTAGGTCTTGCAAGACATATACTGTAAGAACTGAAAAGGGAACCAAAAGAGCAGTTCATTTCTCTTTGCACTCAGTGGGATGTGTGTGTTTGATGTTAATTCAAATCACCATTAACTGCCACTGCTGATTCAGGAGACAAAACCATGCTACTTTTATATGACACCTAGACAGGGAGATGACAATACACTTTCCTAACTGAACAGTTTAAGTTTGTTTTTTTCCCGGCTGCAGCTCTGGTGCCTCATATCCAGTGAGCTAATAACCCCCTCGTCTTGACAGGAGGAAAAAAACAAAAACCATGTTACTATTCTCGATGCCTCAGGCTGGATGCACAATGACCCATTTCAGTCAACAGCCACACAAAAATAAAGGCAAATGTGATTTTCACTTGAAATACAGAAATACAAACCTGCATATACATAATAGGGCATAAAAGTAAAAAAAAAAAAAAAAAAACAGGCAAAAAGCTGGGAGATTCTGACACGCTTCACTGTAGAGGATCGGTCCACACTCGCTGTCCTCGAACTGACTAACAGCTATTAATACACTTCTAAAAAATCATCTGCAGATAACAAGAGCGAGAGCGACAAAGAAGAGAAAGAGAGAAGATCACAACCTGCTTTGAGAGATGCCTATGAGGGAGGTACACACAAAGTGTCTGGGTTTTTATTTTTGCTATGTGTTTGCCTGCTTAGTCTTTGTTCGTGGCGATAATCAGAAGAAGCAGTGGCTCTCAATTGTAGAATCCTATTATTACGCATTAATTTACCCCGATAACCCAGCCAGTTTCTTCCCACGGCTGTCTGACTCATCCCTATGGTCCTGCTCCTGACTGTGTGTGTGTTTGTGTGTGTGGGTTGGTGTGTTTATAGAAATGCCCTCTAGCTGGAATCTCTCATCATCCTGGGCAGCAAGGGAGGGGGTTGAATGTTTGTTTCAAGACTCCACAAATCACAAAGGGCTGAATTAGAGCACCATTACACAGAAAAAAAACCCAGATAAACAGTTATACAGTTATTCATTTCAGTCCTCACTGTGTGCTTCTGTCTGTGTTTCTAAATGTGTGGCCATAGTGTTGTCTTTATCTGTCTCATGTGAGCGAGATGAGCAGAAAGCGAGGCCCCCCCACCCTTCATCAGGCCAGAACCAATCATAATGACTTCTCCACAGGGGAGCATCCACTTCAATTATCATCCCCTCAGCAGTGTCTGCGTAAGAAAGCCTGGGAAAAACACTTTTACATGCTCGGAAAGGTGACAGATCGCTCGTGAGATTTGTCAGGAAACGGGGACATCTCTGTGAGGCATTGTGAAAACTGGGACATGTTTATATTTCGGAGAGATTTGGTGGAACAGGTTGTCCTGGTCAAACCGCGTCGCTCAGCACGACATCTGCTCAACCTGCTGTGAGGTGACTGTATGTGTGTTTGTGCGTGTGCACACACACTGTATATCTGCTTGTGTAACAAGTGTGTCTCTCAATATGATTAAAATTCCAGCAGCCAGTGGCACCAAAGGGCTACATACTGAAAAATCACCTCCATCTTTGAATGCACTCTGTTTATAGCCTTGACAAGGTGCGTAGGCATTGCCTTGGAAAAAAATAACTATATCTTTGTCGGAGTGCATTCCATTATGAAGCCATCTATGCCTTAATGGAATTAGAATATATCATTCCACTGGGCAAATCAGTAGTCTATTATGAGGGCAGCGGCAGACTTAAATGGGGCACTAGATGTGTAATTTGCCCCAGTGAATAGCACATGAGGCTCCTAAATTATTCCCCAGTTTAGTGGAAAGCCTCTGCACTTTCTGCGCCAGTTCACACCAGAATCTATATGCATACAATAGAAAATGAAGGCCGAATGATAATAGCAGATTAGTTTATGGATGTCCACATAAAAATTGGATCACATTTATGATAATTGTCTTTTCTCCTTTTATTTGGGCGATTCTGTGGCCAGAGTGCAGACTAATAAAGCAAGAAAATGGGACAGATCTGATTGCTGACTATATTATTCAAATTTCATTCTTACTGTGGGGGTGAAGTTTTCCCAGAACTCTATATAATAACAGAGAATTTATTACTCTCTTCTTTATTTATCCTGCTAATAAGTACTGTCTGCGCTGCATTTTTACAGCTTATTCCTCTGTGCCACATCACTGTTAGGTTAATGTAGATGGGATGACAATTGTTTGGTGGTGGCAAAGAAAGAGAGAGAAACACATAGAGGGGGAGAGGAGAGAGAAAACACACAGATCTAGAGATCAAGAGGTCAGCTTGCTATAATTGAACAATTTTGTCACTGGGCAGAGAACACACCCATTATATAACAGAGCACATAACACACTCAGTCAATGGCCTCTATCTGTGACAACACATCTACAGTAGCACAGTCAAAAGGGAACAGGATGCTGGAAAATAGGATATGCACATGCACATAGACACACATACTTCACAATGCCTATGGGGTGGAGACAATACAAGCTCTTGGTATCAGTACGTCACAGTGTTTGTGCTCTTTGCAGACTGAATGCTCTCAGAGACTGCAGGGTCCTTTGTGGCAGACCAGCTCTCCCAAAGATATGAACTAGTGCTTTATGGCTGCTGGAAAGAGAGAAGACAGTGCTGAAAAGAGCAGAGCACAACAGAGCAGGGCAGCGCAGCTGTGATGGAAGCAATCACATAAAGCTGAGGAAGAAGAGAAGGGATGTTTAGCTCTGCCTCCAGGCCTGCATCATAGAAGGGACGAAGATGTTGGGGGAGAGGACTCGGTGGTGGGGGCGCACGAGGAGGAGATTCAATTAGACTACAGAAGGATTAAATGCATTTTTAATCACTATGCTGTATTTCCTGACGTGACTGTCAGGCAGCCTCTGAAAGAGGAGCTCCCATCTCTCTCTCTCTCTCTTCTACCCTTGCAGCTCAGTGGACCAACACAATATACAGCAGATTTGGCAGGAGTTGATATGATGGCATGAACAGACATTTTACAGTTAAAAAAAACAAAAAACAAAACAAATCCAATCACCACATACACATCACGCCATGTGCAGATATGATAGTGGTCTTGAAGGCAGAAGAAATAAAAGTGTTGACCTGAAAAATCGACGCGTCTACAAATGACTCCACTTCGACTCCAGCTTCCTGCGAGTAATCAAGGCAACAAAATAATGACCTCCTTTTCTTGTAGTAAAAGGGGCTGTAGGAAGTTCGTTGCCTCAGATCCTCTCGGCGTTCCTGAATCATTCATATGCACTGCTGCTGTGCTAATGAAAATAGAAGTACACCCTTGAATACAGCTGCTGCTTCAAGCCAATGAGCAGCACAGATCGGGCTCTGGAGGTCCTTCTCTACTGGAGGATGGAGAAGCACTGCCATTAGTCTAATGACCCTTAATAATGAGCCCTGTCTCTGCTCACTGCTGGGTTAATTCACACATGCAGACATGTTTAACACTTTCATATATGCTGACACCCAGTTACAATCATTGAACTCACACACTAAAGTTAAATATACACATTACTGCTAGTTTTGGAACAAGTAGTATGAGATGCCTGATTCATGCCACACGTCTGCTGCTGGAAAGCCTTATTTAATTCACCCTGCCTTGATTTGATGGTTCACTGAAATAGGCCTCCTCTTAGCTCATGTCTGCATGTCTTAGCATTTGTGTGTGTGTGTGTGTGTGTGTGTGTGTGTACATGGATGCATTTAGATGTACGCATATGCATCGCCATATGCACGCTCAGTAAGCAAGCGGTCTGGAAAGGGGGCAGGCGATTTGAATATTTCTCATTTACGTATGCAAAGTGGCCAGATAACCCTCTGTTTTGCAGCCTCTTCCAGCAATTAGAAAAAGAAATAAATAAGCAGTCTAATTAGGATGCTGAGAGGAAATGTAGAGGAAGGAACCATTTTTCTAACTCCCAATATTTTTTTTCCCATCCCACAGTGCATGAATAATCCAAATCCTGTTCTGGCCATAAACACTAATCTTTATTGCTCCAGTCGTAAATCACCATTGGATATATGAAAATGACCAAATCTCCAAAATAGGTTGATGGATTGGGGCATCAAATATGTGACATGGATGCCCTGCAGCAGTGGAACGAGTGCTGATAGTGTTCAATGGAAACACAGTATATCTCAGGAAAGGATAGATTACTGTTCCCGCCAACAGATGCCACTGCCTGTAAACAATGTTGAAGGAAAGCAGCAGCTTAACGACCAAAGTCATTACAGCAGCCGGCAGATCAAAGCTACCAGGGATTCTGATGTCGTATTTACAATGTGTGTGCACGTCTGCAGGGGTAGTTTGCATGTGCCTGCACCTTACTGCATCTATATTTGTGTGAGTGCGCATTTGTGTATCTGTGTGTGTAAATGTGTGTGTGTGTGTGAGGGATGCCGGCCTGAGTAGTCTACTGTTCTTCAATCCAAGCCGCATAGGCAATAGAAACCTGACTATCGCATCCATCAGACTTTCCTTCTTATTCCTCTTTCATCCCTAATTTCCTCATTCCTTCACTTGGAAATTTCATTCTTCCCTAATCAAAAGATTTATAGCTATCTGCAAATAACTATGATGGCTGCAGACTACAGACAGCATGAGCTAAGTGCCTAGATCTGCTTTGGAGTTGGTTGGCTGAAAGCTCCTCACATGCTGAGTGGACATTCCCAAAGTATTAAGTCAAGTCAAAAGTCAAGTCAAATTTATTTATACAGCACCAATTCATACCAAAAGTTATCTCATGACACTTTGCATGTAGTCCAGGTTAGATTCCTCATGAGCCATTTACTCCCTACATATCCCTGTGCAGAGAGTTTGACTTTCAATCAGTGCTTTTGTTTATTGCCGATTAATGACAGAGCATCTGAAAAGAGACACGAACATATGTTGGCCTCTCGTCTCCAAATGCAATTATGAATGGCGACAAAAGACTAAAGATAAATTCAGTTAAACGCACTTTATGACAGATAAAACAATTATCATGATTAAAAACAATTGATTGAACAATAGTGAGAGTGGGCAAACTCACAAAGACATCCATAAGCATGTGCTCTAGGGTGACCTCCAAGTCCTCAAGTCGTGCTGCGAGAGTCATTGTTCAGCTGATCCAAAAAAACACCACCGAAAAAAAATAAACTTTCAATTAAGACCAAAACCCTGGCTCTATTTTTCTCCGTTATTAGGTGTATTCATGGGATACTGACAGATGACTTAAAGGAAGTAGTTAAGCCATGTCAGTCATATGACATCCCAATTCTCCAAATGATCGTGCCAAGACAGCTTCTAACAGTCCAGCCTAGTTCGTCCACTTTCTCCTTTCACTCTCCTTCCAAGACAGCGTCCCAGACGACCAGTTGTAGTCCAAATCGGATAAAGAATCAAATCTATCTCCACTAAACTTGGCCCCGAAAACCATCTGGAGCGCTCCTCTGAACAACCTACTGATGAGGATTTGTGACAGACTAGAGCCTTGCAGTCCCCTCTTTAGATCCGAGGTATGATCCATGGGTGGGATAAAGACACTGACAACTCCCTGGCAGAGACAGAGCAGAGGGTGGGTCTCACTGTTTTTGGGATGCACAGAGGAGGAAGAGAGGAGGAGGAGGAGGAGGAGGAAGCATGAGGCTAGATGCTAACAGTCAGAGAAGTGACTACTCTGTGCTGAAGTGATACATCTATTTCATTTTTTAAAAATATTTTCCTATCTCACATTCTGTAAGTTGTTTGAACAGGATATCTCCTCCCTCTTTTCCCATTTCTCTCTCTCTGTCTGCCTCTTTTTCTCTGTGCCCTTTCAAGTTTCTGTCCACAGTGGACGTCTTTGTATGGAGGGAGAGCCCGGGGCAGCTGATGCTCAGTTCTGGGTGCTCTTGGCTGGGGTCATCCTCTCTCACACTGGGCCTCTCATCAATGGGGCCTTTGTAGGGGCCTCATTAAGGACTGGCCTTGGATGCTGAGACTCTAATAGACACACAGGCAGAAAACAACAGTGATATGGCCTGGGTCTATGACTGGAAGCTTATGTAACAGTGGTGAGGAGGGGTGATTGGGATGTTGCAATGGACAGGGCATTTGGGGTAGATGGCTGATTGGGAAGGAGAGGGGCAGGAGGGACGATGCTGGTGCATAGCGGGAGGGTGATTCAGTGAGGGAGGAAGGAAAGCAGAAGAAAAGGAGGGAAGCAGGGGGATGAGGGGATGTTGGTGGGTAGTTCCATGGAGTGAGGTTGTTTTTGTTTTTCTGGCAAGCACTAGTGGAATGTAGCGCCCAATTCTCTCTCAGTTAACTTACAGAAAGCAAGAAAGAGAGAGACTGAGTCAGACAGTGGGGGGTAAAGAGGAAAATCAGTTAAATGGGGCTGTACCAACAAACAGGATATGACACAGACACAGTGTTGATCCATAAGGAAGGAGACACAAACTGCATTTACATGCACACAAGAAACCAAGTCACTGGGAGAAATCAGGTTACTGCAGAAAATCAAAGAATGAGTTTAAAGTAATACCAGCATTTATGCAACTGGTTAGTAATCAAATTCCTCTGATTACTTTTTTTCTTTTATCCCCCAGCATTTTGACCTTTAGCGCAGTGAAAAGAGGTGCTCTGCAGTGATGGAACCATACAGACAGCTGAAGGTCAGTCTACTCATCATGAAGAGTGCTACTAAGCCAGTGAAAACAGCTGTACCATGTCTTCTGTGCCCCAGAGGAGCTTTATCAAGTCTGAGAAAACCCCCATGAAGTCAAACAGAAGGTTACTTGAGTAAGTTTTGAGACAGAAAACCTGTATTATTAAGCTTCTAATCAAAGATGCTATTAAGTTGCATTATGGGATATGTAGGATTAAGTGTTTTTGGAATTTGACTTGATTTGACTACTCTGGATCAAAAGTCAAGACATCTTGGCTTCTGTTGCTTCGTTAAAGGCCATTATTTAAAAAATAATGGAGTGAGTCCCCAAACTTTGTGGGAGTACAATATTAAATTGCTGGATTATCCCTTTAAAGTGCAAATGTGTCTCTGGATGATAGTTTTCTAGACTTCTAGAAGCAACCCATGTCACTATACATGTCAATAAACTATTTATCTCACCACACTGTAGTGGTCTTTGTAGTGCAGAAATGTTTTACAGGAAAAAAGTCTGTGTTAACCAGTTTTCTCTGATTCTTTACCCTGATTATTTATTGCATACACTACATTTAGGGCATCAGAACCGATAGTAACCATGTTTTTGACATAGAAATACATCGTCCTCCTTGAACCCATGTATTTTTGATGCACTAAAAGCCAACCATTTAACTCAATGGTCACATCTCTTCTCTCCAAATCCTTCACTCTTCACTTTTCTGGTTCTGTGTCTCACATTCAACCCTTTTCCTTCTGATACTCTCTCTTCTCGCTTCTTGCTTCATTTCTTTCTCTCTCAGCCCCAATGGGTTTCAGAGACACCCCTCTCAATCTTATCTCTCCCTTCTGTCCTCCTCCTGCCCTCTTCCGAAGCCATACAGACCCAGAGTATCAATGACCTTTACCCTCTGACCTCTCTTGGGTGTGAGGATCAGTCCTCACATCAACTCTTAGCTGGTCAGGAGCACTGGGGTGTGACCAAGTCTATTTCACAGCCGTGATTCTGTTCATGCATGCGCACACGCACACGCGCGCGCACACACACACACACACACACACACTTGCGGATAAAGGCACCATAATACACATCACTGGGTGTTAAAGACAGAGTGCACAGAACCATCAGTCCTTTGTTGTCCTCAGGAGGCTCTCCTGTCTTCCTGAGGTTGCTTGTAATGCGACCTGCTGTGAATATGTAACACCTTGTCATTAATAACACAGAAACATCCCTCTAATTCTCATCAACATGCTGCTCATGCATACCCTCATATAAATACCCTCCAGCATTGTGAAGATGGACAGTATATGGCCACTAAGACTTGTGAAGCACACGGCACATGGAGACTGATTGCAGTGAAGCATGTCGAGAGCGGCAGGTAGCCTATCTAGACCAGCATTTGTCATTAGTGAGGAGCTTAGCCCCCAACAGAGAGGCGACACAGGACAGCATGTCCCGGTCTGACTCTGTGGTACAGCTCGGGTTAAAACCCAGATTTCTCTGTATAATCCAGCGCGTGTGTGTGTGTGGGTGGGTGATGGCAAGTGAAGGTAGTGTTTACAGATTTATTTAAATATAATGGTGGAATTTACAAGGATGCCCCTTATTCATTCTGCCTCATTAACATTACCATGCACACACATAACAGCCCAGTCTCATGCCAAAGTGTATAAAAGACCTGCAAATCCAGAGGGTACCTTGTCAGTGTCATGTTTTACCTCGTCTAGGGTTAGGGTTAGTACACGTGTCTATGAAGGTGCAGTACTGAACATATCATAAAGAGCAAGAAAGTCCACATAAAGAGGTGGTTGGGGTGGATGGATGGGTCATGCAGAGGGTTTGTATCCCGACTGAAATCAAAAGTCCATGTTGACTTATTTTAACTTATGCACGTAAGTTATCTTATGTAATACCTGTGAGATAGGTACATATAAAAGCTTAATGAAAGGCAATGGCGCTGCCAGTGGAGCCATGATCGCCCCTACAATCGCTGTTCATGTGAAAGAAAATAACAAATGCATAGCCAGCTAGCTGCTTTTGACAGTCTGCCACTGTGTTGCATTCCAACCTGGTTTTGGTTTGCCATCCCAAGATTTTCAGTGAGTGGCCCCATGTGGTCACCCCTATGGGAGCCCCGCTGATGAAATGGTAGAGAATTCAGCAAATAATTATTCAAAAATGATTTACATACAACTACCAAACCACAGGCTTACTAGCTAAAAATGAACTTCACTACATCTTACAGTACAGTGCCTTGAAATGAAACGCACCAAAGCCGTCAAAGTCTGTGGAGTTTTTCCATATTTCTCCACTGCCGGATTCCTCATGGAAGTTGACTGTCCCAGTAATCAAGTCAGCAGCATGAACATCATAGTGGTGGCTATGGCAGCAGCTCAGACTGTGCATGACAAAACTCTCTGACTCTGATTCATACAAGTACTAAAGCTCAGGGGATTGTGTTGGTCTTTAATTTTGAGCAAAAGCACAAAGTGTGTGTCAGTGTGAATCTGATTGATCGTGATGTCCACCTGGCGTGGAAAATAGGGATATGTGCTAATCAAACTCTGGCCAGCATTCCAAGTGGTTTGGGGCTTGTACGCACACACTCACAGACTCAAAAATAGTATCTATTCCAGACATGTTGATAAAGCCTCTTAAGCACCTGTTTGTAGCTAACTGTCTAAATGGTTTACTGTCAGCGTTACACACTAGACAAGTGGGTGCTAAAGTCTGCAAGTCTGCAGAGAATGTAGAACGCTGCACCTCATCTGCTCAAGTGTATGGCAAAATAAGCTAAAATGGTTTTATTGACTCAGTTGTTATCATTCTGTTGCATGTTCTATGCCTCTACTTTGTTGTTATGAACATTATTATTATGAACATATCTTTATATAATATAGTTCTGTTTCTGTCTGTCAGTAATTTTATCTTTTGGCTGACAGTTGTTCTGTCTTTTCCTGTTTTTCATATCCATTCATGTGTCTTTTTTTGTCTGGCTCTAGTGATGAAGGACAGCAAGTGCAGATGAAAGGGATTCTGCTAAGTCATTCTCTGCAGCACTGTTAGTAATCTGAATCTGAATTTCGCTGTGTCATTCCACACCCCAAATCTGTCATGCCACATTACAGTCTGTCTGTTATTTATGTGTCTTTCTAGGCGCAGGCGTGTGCATGGAAGTGTGTGTGGGTGATTTCTAGAAAGGCCTGTGGAAGCAGGTGTGCTCTACTTTCTCATTTCATTCTTGCTGCAGTGAAAGTCACCTTGGATTTTAGTCAGACCCATTCATGTTAAGAATAACTATAGTAGTAGATGAATATACAGAAACAGGGATCAAAAGGCCTTCATAAAACAACAACATACACCTTCCACTTTTTCTAACTTGGTCAGCCTTTGCTTCTGTCTTCCCTGTCCTACATTCAAGCCTCCCACCACAGTGGGAGTGAGTGTGTTTCTGAGAGGCACTGAGCAGACAGAATGCGACAGAGGCATATTTTAGAGGCTGGTTGTATGAAGGTGCTGGATTGAGTCACGCTTCAGCATTTTCTGCCCCAGTAAACTTAGCCCACTTTACCCAGTGCCGAGGACGCTTCCCAGCCTACGCTGCGCACAGAAATAGACACAGACAGATGTACACGTACCCACAAACACTGTTAAGTTTGCCTAACACTGATTTAACAATTAACACTCCGGTAAGCAGGCATGCCTGTCTGCCTGCAAGTCTGTGCGACTTTTATGAATTACTCTAGCGTGCAAACAGCACACTCACATCAACTTAGGATCAAGACATGCACGTGGGTCCCCATCCCCAAAGTCCACACACGATTAGGAATCTGATTTGTAGCAGCGTGAGCATTAAATGTTTGATGATACGGCTACATATTTAATCTTTACAGGCCGGATCATGAGGGGAAATGGGTTATACATGATCGTACTCTCAGGGGAAAGCACTGGGATACAGGGAAAAGGGGGAAACATCTGTGTGTGTGTGTGTGTGTGTGTGTGTGTGTGTGTGTGTGTGTGTGTGTGCTTTAATAATTTTATTATCGATTAATGTTACTTATTTTTCCAATTAATCAATTGATTTTTTTTAGTCTATAAAATTTCAGAAAATAGTTTAAAATGTACATTTTCCCACAGCCAAATGTGATGTCCAAAATAAAGAAATAAAATTGCTTGTGTTGTTCAAACAACAATCTAAAACTCAAAGATACCGGTATATTACAATTGAATAAAACAAGAAAAATAGTAGATAGTCATGTATTTGAGAAGCTGTTACCTTCTGCTAATTGATTAATCGACTAATCATTTCAGCAGTGAGGCCTGAAAACCCATAAACTAATGTAAGTTTTCCTGCATTCCTCATACTCTTGTCAGTTTTCATTCCTCAGACCTTTGCGTAAGGACCATTTGTCTACATGCAGGATGCAGCTGTGCTTATAAGCCTCGTAAACCTCTCAGCCCCTCCTATCTACACAGCTCTCCGTCTTTATAGACAATGAATCATTATGATCCCTCAGGCATGCAAACCACAAACTAACAAAGAATGCGTACAAACAACTGCAAAGTTGAAATGGGATGCACCTGTGCACACTGTTGTACACACATCCACACACTCATACTTGAATTTCGTTCTTCCTTCTGCTAATGAGCCAACATGACCTGCTCATTCTACAATCACTCGTGCATGCATTCCCCCAGAAGGGCAGTAACCCAAGCCAGACTGTGCAGGCTCCACCTCTTGCTGCAGGCATGGGACTAAGCTGTATGTTACTGTACAGATGGGCCCCACACCTCTGACAGGTGCACCGGCTCCTCCTCTGCCTCCTCGTCTGCAAACCAATGACAAACACTGGCCAAATGACTCAGATTGTCTTTGTTAACGCATGGAGGAGGAGGAGAGCCCTTGGGGTTCAGGGCAAGAGAGACGTAATTTGAGGAGATCATCTTCACCTCCTGACATTACGCCACGCCATCCGTCTCATCCCTGTGAACGTAAAAAGAAAAATCGCGGCTGTGCAGTTTGTGTCTGTATGTTTTTACATTTGTTAATTTAATGTATTGATGGTCAGCTATTTAAGCCTCATGTCTAAAATGGATGGCATGGAAGAAGGAGGGAGTGGGCTGACAGAAGGGGGCCAGACTGACCCCCTGGGGCCAAAGTCTCCACTGGGGTCCCCTGCTAGTCAGACCAGTCACCTCCCACCCTTCCCTTGCCTTTGTCCTTGTTACACCTCCTCACCTCCACAGCAGTCAGAAAAATGGTGCGCTGTGACAGGCAGGGCTTGATCAGATCCAGGTTTCCCTCAAAGTCAGGGTCCTGTCCCTTGGTATTTACCACTTATTTACATTCAGCTCCCTTTTTCGCCAGGGGAAAAGAGGAGCTGCTGAGGCTGCCAAAGAGAAGGGAGGCAGGAAAGAGCTGAAGATTTGGCACATGAAAAATTAAGGACCGGGGGGAGGGAGCATTGAAGGGGGGTAATGCCCCTCCAGTACACAGCAGGGGTAATGAGACGGCCACTCGGTCACAGACAAAACTCATAATTATTAATCAAGTGCAGCCTTTGACATGTACCTTCCTCCCTCAATTGCTTTGTCCCACGCTGTTGTTCCCTTTCTCCTTCTTGATTTCACTTGCTATCCCGGCTCTTTGTCTTTCACCTCCACATTCTCTGCTCCTCTTCTTGGACAGCAGGAGAAGCAGGATGAGGTCATTAATTATACACATAACAGTTCCCTGGTCACTTCACACACACACACACGCACACACAGACGCATGCACACGCACGCACGCACGCACGCACGCACGCACGCACGCACGCACACACACACACACACACACACACACACAC
>JBBPCS010000917.1:2474203-2484958 GCA_037974645.1 Hollardia meadi | reverse complement strand
GTGTGTGTGTGTGTGTGTGTGTGTGTGTGTGTGTGTGTGTGTGTGTGTGTGTGTGTGTGTGTGTGTGTGAAAGAGATGGAGAAAGAAAGTGAAAGAGACACAGAGAAAGAGAAGAGAGGGCACTTTCGGGGCCACTATTGTCCCTCCAGACAATAGTGGCTCTTAACTGCCTAGCAACCTGATCACCCTCTATTCTCTTAATAGACAAGGCATGAGTCACCCTCTCAAACACACACTCACACAAACCGTGTCCCTCCTTTCTGCACATACCAAGGCTCACACGGCTACAGCTGCACCGTAACCTACTGCATGTCGTCATAACACGTAAAAGGTCATCTGGCCTATTGCTTGCTGTTATGGCGGTTCTGATTACATGCCCATCTTGTTCACTGAAGGTTTCCGGCATGTTGCATACAATAGAGCTGTAGTTAAATGAGGGCTGATGGCTGAGTGCCACTCGATACGCTTTTGACTGTGTGTCTGTGTGTGTTTATGTTAAGCGTGTGCTAATGTTCCTCCTTCCAAATTGCTGAAAAACAGGGACAAATCATCACCTCTGCTCCGAGCTGCATCTTGCCGTTCCCATGGCAACGGTGTGTCCATTAGGGTAGCAGCGCAGAGAAGCAAGGAGACCATTACAAAGTGGAATAAATAAATAAAATCTCTGCATTCCTGTGTCTTTCTCAGTCATGGCAGTTGGATCAAACTGTGTAGTAAAAAGTCACCGGGGGTTTAGGTGACTGTCTTCTGACTGCAACAAGCCTCACTGCATGGACTGACAGCATGACACCAAGTCAAGTGCTCTCTCTCTCTCATGCTCTCTCTCTCTCACTTCCCTTTTTTATTTTTAGCCTGACTTCTCTGTATTGACCCAGACAAGACAAAAAAAGCATTAAATTAACCACGACGTGCATCTGTTGAGGATACCTCATAAGCTTTTATGCATAGTAAAACATATCCTTATCGTGCCATGTACCATAGAATACATGACTGCTACATGTCATCACTGCATAAGACTATAAAACCTTGCTATCAGAAAATTTCCCTGAATCAATTGCTAAACATTGGGCCATCACTGTGTAGTAAAACAACAATATATTAATTCATACAATTCACTTTGTTATACCACATTCAGTCGTGAAAAAATACCAGTTTCTCTTTTCTATAGTATATAAATTGGTCTGTTGATGATTTGGCTGTTAAAATGTGTGTGTTAACATCCATTTGAATCCCCACAGCTGGTGGTCAATGGCTGGCTGATTGATTAGTGCGGCCAGGCCGAAAACGTATGGCGACAAGTTACACGGCCACATAACCGTTGCAGCAACGAAGGAGCAGATAGACCGGAGCCCGCTGTCACATAACAGCATTGATCGCAGGCTGGCCTGGACCAAGACATTTCAGCACATCTATGTGTGGACGTGATCAATAACATTCAAACTGTAGCTGGCACTGTGGCCCTATATGTGTGTGTGTGCTCATGCAGCAAAGGTGGTGTCAAATTGATCAGTGTTCTATCAGAATGTCCTGAAAATTAACAGAATACTACATCATAAACATGATTTTTTTCACTCTTAAGTTGCCGTTTTGACTTAATTTGGAGTGCCTGCTCACAAACATGAATGTAGGTGATGAACAAAAACACTTTTCGGGGGCCTGCAAGGTGAAATCTGATGCAATATTCATAATCATTGGGCTAATTAACATCTAATTAAAACCAGCCTCCATGAAAAGGGTTCATAGCCATGTACTTCATTTATAAAGCGTATTTAAACAGGAGATTTCCCATAGGAGAACATTCCTTGGTCCACTTCACATCAGACAATTTACCACTTCACACGGAACACCGCCATCAGACCATATGATTGTATCACAGCACACGCTCACACACATCAAGGACACAAAACAGACACGGATGAATAAACGCACACAGACACACACTAAATCAAGCCCTAATTCTCTCACTCACACACTTATTGATGATGTAAAAATTAGATAAGTGCCGCAGAGATCTCTATAGGGAGGTAATGGGAATGGCTCAAATCTCATTATTCAGCTCACCTCTGACCTCAGAGTGGTGGTACACACAGGGTAGTCTCCTAAATGTAGGCTCTGAAACTGCTCACAATTCCCAGCATGCCTTTTTTTTTTTTTTTGACAACGATGCTTCATTTGATCCATTTAGTATTTTGGTTACGCTCTCTTTTCCCAATGTTGGTTGAAAATATATTGCCGACTTTAGTCTGAAAGATGATATTTTTAGGGAGAAATGTTTTATTTTTTACCAGGGTAGAAATGGTTGTTCTAGGATCAAACAAGGCAGAACATGTGCCTTTTTTTCACCAGACTGGATGTGTATGTGTCTGGGAAGCCACAATGACATACAGCCCCATATATCACCATCACGCATTACTGCTGACAGTGAATGTTAACCTGTCAGTGAATCCCACACGCAAGCACGCACGCACGCAAACACACACACACACACCTCGTCCCTGCCCCCAACCCTTCCCAGTCAGTATTAAACCTGCACATAGCCAAAGGAAGGAAAGGAGTGAATGGGATATTGGGGGTTATAACCATTACAATCACAGGACAATACTGCACAGTGCACTGCACGCTGCAATATACTGCACATTGCCCTTAAACCCATCCCCACCCCCTCCGTCTCCCCATCCCCCCCAACTCCCATTCCCCTCTCCTCACTCCTGTCCGTCGCCCCAGCTGGACCCCAAAATGAATCCCTTGTGAGCGTTTCCATCACGCAGATGTGAACTGACTACACCTTGGTCAGAGTGCGTTGATTTATCGTTGAGCTGTGGTTCTTGTTTGCTTCACCTTTTTGATTCTGCAGCATTTCATTCTTGCTACAATACTTTCTGGTTCATGCAGCTGGATGCAAATCTTAAGCAGCAGCATTTTGCACTGAGAGCATATATGAGAGCGACATCATGGACAAATGTGAAAATGGTGTGTAATTTTCTCTGGCTGTTTGTGTTTCTACTGAGAGCTGCAATTAGACTGCAAAAAGCAGGCATCCAATGGGCTGAGGTAATTAGCCGCTGCTACACAGACTGTAACTTCACAGGGAAACAAAGGAATTAATTGCAATGATTATCAATTAAACTACATCACAGTAAGAAAAGGAGCATTAGAGGTTCTCTTCGTTCTTTTAGAGCCACTCCAACTCCATGCTTCAACCTGATGTCTTTTTGTCTTTTAATCTGTTGTCCCATCTGCTGTTGTGGCCGTTCCAAGACTCAGCTTTTTATTTAGCCAAATATCCTTTGTTTAGTTAGTTTATTTAGTTTGCTTTTTGATATTCAGTAGTGGACTTTCATCCAGGGAATGTCTACTTGTGTGTGTTGTAAAACAAGACTGCATCAAAACATACCTGGTCCTGCAACCCAGGTGACCAAATGGAACAAAAGCAGTTGGCAGAGCGTAACAGAGAGAAAGAGGCAGAAAGAGAAGAAGAAAAAGCAGATAAATCATAATCATGTGTGTGCCCTGGTGTCTGGCTGGGAACAGAGGGGACCCAGGAGTCAATGTGTGACCCTCTCTCAGCATTACAGCTAAATCAATGTCGCTAGAGAGGGAACTGCTGCTGACTCTCATACAGGGGCTTCTACTCTATGTCGACCAATAACATCGACTCAGGAGGGAGCTGAAGAGACAAGATGTATGTCTGTTAACAATCACTGTCAATACTGTGGGTGGTCTGATGGAAAACAAGATAGACACACATTTCAGTCACCATGTTTCATTATCCTGGAACAAAAAAAAAAATTCATGGTTCATTTTGTTTTGCAGTGTGATTTTTTTTTTTTCAGTCAGTATCAAGTAAGTCCTGGAGTCTTTAACTCTTTTCTTCTATTTTGTTCTTTCATCCAGATTAAACCATTTGCGGAGGCAACATAAACCAATCTGTTAAATTAATATTGACGGATCTATGTGGTATGTATCTGTGGGATTAAAGTAGTAAGCCAAGAAGAGTGTTAATTACTGTCTTAAATCAATTAACCACATTATCATCATTAAATATTTAAAATCCTCAATCCTTGTGGAGACTTGAGGTAAGACGCTGCACAGTAGATGGGTTAATCCAGGAATTACTCCAGCAGCGATAGGCCACGATATCTTAAAAACTCACACACGTACTGAACATTTGAAGACTGAGAGAGGTTTGTCCCTGCTCCAGGAGCTTTCAACAAGACTTTAGCGCAATTTACTGCTGTTTGGTGCCTGACTCATGGCAAAGGCTGAGATTTACTATGATATATTGGGGTGTGAAACTACACTAGGCCATTCCCTGAGTCAAGGGTCCTGGCCATGTTAGAGAGAGCTGGGCTGATTGTTGCCAGAGGGAATTTGTCTGACATCCAATCTAAAGTTCATCAAACAGCAATCCCAGGAAACATGCTGCACATGCACACTGATACGCACATGCACACACAGAAAATGTCCTCCCTCCACCAATATGCACAGCTATACATTTGCTATGTGTGACTGCACTCATTGGCCTGCAGTCCTGGAGGTAGTTAAAGGAAGAGAGGGAAAGCCCCTCTTCTCCCACACCTCACCACAGCTCAGAGGGAGGAACATCTTATCTCACAACTGCAGAGGGACGGAGAATTAGAGAGGAAGAGAGATGGATGGTAGAGGGTAATGTGAGCGGGGTTTTGGAGGAGAAGGACATGAGGGATTGAGAGAGAGGGAGAGTGGGCAAGAGAGAATAGCGGTGACACACACAGAGAGAGAAAGAATATTTAATCAATCTCATTTCCATAACATTTATCCACCAAAGAAGCAGCCTTTGTGGTCCCACTGACTAGAAATGTGTTGTTTTAGCCAGATTCAACAGAAACATAACCATCAGACGGACTATGTTCACATTTCTTCCACATCTCATAGCAGCTGAGGAGGCAACAGCGCAGCACTGTGAAAACACTCTCTACCCACGACACACTGCATGTGCGTACTGATGTATTGCTATCAGCGCAATCAAAATATTTTGTCTTGTTTGAATGCACATGTGCTCGAAGGAAAAATCAATCGGTTATATTCATCGTGAGCCACGGTGCAAGCATGCCCGATGCCATGACGTCACCCCTGAGGGGTCTCCTAGCAACGGTTGTCAGGGGCAACCAGCTTTCTCTGCAGACGGCACACAGAGCCTCGCAGAGACACATAGAGAGTGACAGCGTGGCTGAGAGTTGACCGTGGTTAAATAAAATGATTGCTGTGTCTCAATGGCGTTAACAGCGACGCTATCTTTACATCCTTAATCCAGATTAATCATCCACCGCCATGTGTCATCACTCATGTAACGGCTTGTGAAAAGCCTATTCCGCATAGAGCCCAGGCTTTGCGTGTGCAGCATACTGATTTTGTTTTGCAGGCACCAACAGAAATCTGACCTACTTCTATACTTCTGATACATACTGTATATACTTATACACACATGCCCAAAGCATGGACTAACACTCACTATTGCACAGACTGGTCCTGATGTAGCGCCGAACCCACATTCACACACTGCCCTCTACTGTTAAACCACAAACAGGACACGCAGGTATTTCCTCTGTTCAAATAAAATATGAGCTCCTTAAGATGAAGTGTATGAGAGTTTGACATTATAAATGCAATATGGTAGATAACAAATCAATTAGCGTACTGTTTGCCAAAATTTGATCTTTGCTAAATCTCCAGTCATCATGAATAATGCAGAAATGCATGCAGGGAAGACACAATAATACGACAGATAATGAAAACACTGAGTTCATTCCGCTAACGCCACATTGATAAGATCTGGATTCCCATCACTTACTGGAATATTAATGCAGAAAAACACATTTCTTATTTATCGCATTCATCTCTTTGTTGTCACGTATCTTTGATCTGAGTATAATTGAATTCTTGTCCGAGAATCCGTAGCACTAACATGCATCCATTAACACGTCACTCAGATACTGATTTTTTCCTCTAGTGTGAAATGACTCTTCGGTTTCAGTACGTCTGAAAACAGAAGGGTGGTGATGGTAAATGGTAGCTATTAACTGGTTTTCACTAATATTCAAACAGCAGCGAATTGAAAGGAATGTAATTATTTTTGATACAAATATTATGTCACCACAATACAGACATCACCGTGATCTCCAGGAATACCTTCAAGTTGGTGTTTATGCGCAATAATCATGTCTCACATGAAATGAATCTGTAAGGACTAAGTTAAGTTTTCTACTGTGGACTGGCCGGATAAAGGGACGATGAAAGCAGAAGGCTGAAATTCTCTCTCCTCCCTCATTAGCTACAGCAGAGATGACCTTATGTGCAAGGAACTTGACTCCTCGTGGCTCAAGTGAAGCTGCTCAGTGTGGGTGCACTCCTGGAAATGATGCCTTAAAAATGCACACATATCCATCTATGGGTAAAGGATTGCTCAAAGAGAGGAAGAAAAGAAAACGTAAAAACAAACAAATGCTGTGATTCATACAGTTAACATAGTTATACTAACTTTATTTGAGTCTTATTTGAATACATTTAAAATTTACGAAGCAAGCTTGTTTCTCAAGCATGTACCAAACAAGCATGTTCCTTTGCTTCTGTAGAATATGATTTATAGGCTGCAGCATCACCACAATGCTTCATGCTGTGACATATTTTAGCTTCATAAAAAATTGCAGATTGGATATTGAACAGAATAAATTGTTCAGCCCTACTTTAAAAGATCATAAAACATCTGCAAAAAAAATAAATAATTGGTGCATATGCGTAGATGAGGTGCGGCTATGGAGCAATACTTATATCGCTGGCTGGTGTGTCTGCAGGGTAATATATTATGCATTACAGAGGGGATTAGAGTGGCTATGAGGTCTTGTAATGCTTAAAATCAGCAGCTCTGATAACAGTCATCAATCAGTCATATCAGCCTGTCAGCCAATTAGCAACACCCAGCTCCCTTATCTGGGACAAAAAAACAAACAATTTCTTTAATAGTAACAACCGTTAACTGCTTTTGCCCAGTGTATGTGTGTGTGTGCGTGTGTGTGTGTGTGCAAATGTGAACAGGCTCATGGGGAGATGCCATTTACAGAAACATGCTGTGGTGAAGCATCCACTGATGGCCTTCCTGCTCCCTGACCTGCTCATACCTGCAGGGGTTGCACGTTATAACTAAGCAACTGTGCTCAGAACACCAGAAGAAATGCCATTAAAAGGCCAAGAAACAATACACAGTCTCTGCAACCTCCAGGGATCCAAGAAGCCCAGCAAAATTCATGGAGCATCATCAGGAGCACAAATAAGCATAAGTAACACTTTATTATGGACAGCATTGGATCCGACCCAATAGACTTCAGCTACCTCTAGAGGTGAATAAGAGAAGCTACAATAAACAGTTATAACTGTTAACAGTTTCTCCTGCTGTGTCCTGCTCTTTCATCATCCTTCCTTCCGTCACTGCTCCATGCTGAACCATCTGTAAAATGTGAGCAGCAGTAATATCCCCACTACTTTTCTAAATCCTTTTTATGCGATTATGTTTTCAAAGTGGAGGCATTTCCATGTTTAAAACTACCAAAACCCACCATTCCTCCTCATGTACAGTCACCCGGCACTCATGCACACCTCAGTTACACACAAAAAAAGTGAGTCATCTGGCATCATTGTTATTGCTACTTACTAGAAAATAATACCGGTAAAAATGCATATCTTTTTCCTTGTTGTATGTTGTTGTATGTTTATTTGAACACATTTTTGCAGAGCCGCAAAAAATAGTCGATTGTCAGAACATTATTTAAACAGCCATTTTGATAACCACTAAAGTGTTTCAGATCATTTCTCATGCAAGAATATCTTGTCTTCACTAGGGCTGAATGATATGCAAAAAAAAATCATTGCAATTATTTTTACAGATATTGTGATAGTTTTAGTTGGACTGGTAATTTTTGCATTTCATTTTCACTGGAAAAAATGTAACAATGGTGTTGATGATGTGATTTTTGCTGTGGTCTCTACCAAACAAGCATGTTCCCTTACATCTGTAGAATATGATCTTCAGTGTCAATTCTGTAGCACCACAATGCTTCGTTTATAATGGCACATTGTGACACAGTTTACCTTTATCAAAAAAAATTCAGCTTGGATTTTGTGCTTGGTCGTAGTGCGATTTGAATATTTTTTAGTAATTGTTCAGCTCTAGTCTTTTCTAGTGAAAATACACAGTGTGATTATATATTAATTAATTTCTCAACCTTTGTACGGAGCATTAAAGGTCTTTTCAAAATGGTTTGCAGCAAGGCGACTATTTCTACAACAACCAAGGTCTCACTTTTGTCTATGGAAGTGAGAAACCCTTCAGAAGAGATGCTGCAAATTCAGTCTGAGCCGCAGCGAATGCAGCACTGATGCAGGTCTCCTCCTGTGATCCTCCATGATCTTTACAGCTACTGTAAAAAGACACGTACTGTGACATTAGTTATGTGGGAACAGATGAGACAATAGTACTCTTCAGTGGTACTGGTAGTGCATGTGTCTGAATATTCAGCCACAAAATAGGTCATACGTTCTTAATAAACATGTTACTTCCTATCACAAACAGGATGTTGTGCTTGCCCTCCCTCCTCCTGTTCTCATTATTTCTGTACATGTCATTCACCCCTACGACCATTTGCTTCGAGCCAATCGGAAACCGCACAGACAATCTGCCAACTATTCTTTTAGTTTCAAAAATATTCACATGCTCAGATATCTGTGTACTTAATGTGTGCAGTGTATGTGTGTTTCCCTTGTGTGAGCCTTTACCAATTAAAATTTTAACAAGCAATCGTTAGAGACTCTCAGCTAATCCTGATAGGCAGTGGAACCCCTGTGCAAGAGACGGTAAGGTGAAAGGGTGGGTAAGGGATTAAAACAAACCCCTCTGTTTTTGTTTGGTAAAGCCTGAATATATTACATGCGCAAAGTGATTCACTGCAGCCATATTTGGCTCTCCTTGGCTTTCTATTGCACACTGCTAACAAGACAGCTCTTCATTATGATGTGGACCTGTTCCCTGTTAACTCACTCCATATGGAAGACAATCAGCCCCCATGGGACCTGTGTCAATCAGAGCGTGAAACGTCAGAGACATGCATAGAACACACACAAAATGATGCACACCCGTATACACATGAAGACATTCACAGCAACAGACATGCAGACAAAGGGAAGAGAAAGTGAACCAGGAAGCAGATAGAGATAGCTCGTTCTACTCTGACATCTGCTCGGTCCCAGAGACAGATGGCGAGCCAATCAGGCCGCCTGGTGCCTCCGCCACTCTCCGCCTCCCATGCCACCCTTCTGTCCCTCCCCTAAACCTGCATCCTGGCGCACATGACAGGTGGCACCTTGCAAATGTGACACCGTTGTTGCCCTGAAAAAATAAATTATGTATTCATTACATTAAGTCTATGGGGCAGCTGACCAAAAATATGAATCCAGTCCAACCCAATTTCACTTCTTTTTCACTCCCTAAAATCACAAGAAATGGATCCGAGGCAAGAGATGAGATCCTAAACCAGTAGGGAAAAAAAGAGCAGTAGACAGAGCGCAATAAATGACCTCTCCTCTGCTGGTAAATGCTATAGCACATCCAGAGGCATGCCTCAGTCAGATTTGGCTGAGATTGATTAAACTGGAACTCACTGAGCTTATTGTGTTTTGATGCTGCAACACTGAACAGAAAGTGCCCATTTATCTACCCTGAAAGGTTTATTTCCACGGCAGCTTGACCTTCCAAAGGGGACAGCCGCCAGATAAATGTCATATATGTGGGCTTTGCCATGAGCAACATCCTGCAAGCCAAGTGCAATGAGATGGGGATCTCTCAAAGCCAGTGCTGGAATTTCATCTAAACATTTTTGTTTGTTCTGAAAGCATTGATTGACTGCGCCATATAGTAGGTCATGTGTGAATATATGGGTAGTGTGTAAATGTGGGAGTGTGTGTGGGCGAGAAGGAAAGGAAGATGCAGCTCTTTCTCAGGCTGCTGCTGCTCGATCAATCAAATGGCCCGTATTTTACAGTGAATGCAAATACACATCTCAGCCCACATTTATGCACAAACTCGTACACTGCATCAACCCAAGAATCACATAACTAGCCAGTGGAGTTGAATCTGAGAAACCTCAGTGCATGTCAATGCACCTGCAGAGGCAGCCAGAAAGGAGCTGCAGAGCCCTAATAAACATCAGGATGCAGGCAGACATACAGACAGACGCACTGGCAGACTTTGATAAGCATCTGCCAGGGCTCACATGCTCATTAATGTCTGTTGCATTAACCCCTTTTCACCTTTACCAACACAAAGCTTGGTTGATAACCTGACTCACTGCCAGTCGACCGTTAGACGCACAAGGAACGCTGTCACACTCCACTGACAGCCTGCTGCATACATTAACATGCAGGAGGGCATGCACTGTGAACACACACACACACACACACACTGCAAACACTTCACATGTTCACACCTGAGACCTCCCCCTGGCTACACACACACACAAATGACCACAGCTGAGCGAGCAGATACTCTGGTGAAGTCAATTAGAATTGAGGCGCCTTCACCTCTGCAGCTCATCAATAGTCATTAAACAGGCTGCTGTGCAAACAGCTCAGAAGATTTAATGGTATGCTGTGATCTCTCTAACACACACACACACACACACACACACACACACACACACACACACACACACACACACACACACACACACA
>JBBPCS010000917.1:2448155-2466407 GCA_037974645.1 Hollardia meadi | reverse complement strand
CACACACACACACACACACACACACACACACACACACACACACACACACACACACACACACACACACACACAAGCCCAAGCACATCTTACCCATACCCATGACCACATACACATTCATACCCATAACTCATGGTGTGTGCTCTGTTTTTTTTGTTTTTTTTCATGTTACCATACTTTCATATTCCTGACAATAATTCACAAGCACAGACAACTAATGCTGTAATCCTTAAAAATGAATCCCGAACTCTTTGTTATGTTCCTTTGAGCACTGGGTTGTTTATTTGGCTCGCTTTGTTTTCGTCTCTGCGAGCTCTGCTGGGACAGTTAATTAATTTCATGCCTAGGTCACATGGGTTATTGCTGGATAGCAGGTGTTCAAAACAGACCTTAGTCTAACACACCTGCGTCATCGAACACTCAGCAGGTGAATTCAACTCAGACTCTAATGTGCCCAAACTGGCTTTTAGGCTCATTGCACTGCAAAAATAAAAACAAACTTTGATATTTGATTGGCAAATTTGTTGCTTTTGCACTGCAGCTGCAACAATGTAGTGATGTTGTTTGCAGAAAAATTATATAATGTTGATTAATCTCCCAGTGTCAATTCACATAGCTTTGGAGTAATACATAGTATGAAACAGCACATATTTAAGATTATATTTTAGATTGACTTTACTATGTATGTTTGTCATTGTTTTAAGATCATAAGATGTTTTGTTTGTTTCCAAATGCATCCCATTTTAGGATCTAACATCTGCATTAACAAGGAAGATAACGCTGAAGACACCTCTCATTTCATCTCCCATGGATACAGTCACAGAGTCGTCCATGGCCATCGCCATGGCAGTGAGTACAAGCACTGCACGAACCCCTTACACACACGCACGCACGCACGCACGCACGCACACACTCACGTAATTATTCTGTCAGCTTGTCACCTTCCTCACGGTGCCAAGTGCACAAGAATGTTGAAAGCTTTTGTTACTTTTTCAGTGTTTTCAATTAATTTTCTTTCTCTCATGTTTCTGATGGGCTGGTTTCAGTTGATGGGTGGGATTGGAATAATTCATCATAACTGTACTGCTGAGTTCCAGGCCAATGAGGTGCGCAAAGTCAAGGTAAGATAGACCACAAAGACATGAGCTTATAATAGACAGAGAGAGTCATCTGTGACACCGCTTTCAGAATAAGATGTTATTTTTAAAACAATACACGCTGAATGCCTTTTAACCACTCAATACTTGTGTATTTGTTCTTGCCAGAAATTTGAGCAGGGCTTCATTACAGACCCAGTGGTAATGAGCCCCCGGCACACAGTGGGGGATGTGTTTGAGGCAAAGATCCGCCATGGTTTCTCTGGGATCCCTGTTACAGAGACTGGCAAGATGGGCAGCAAGCTGGTCGGCATAGTCACCTCCAGAGACATAGACTTTCTGTCTGAGAAGGACCATGACAGACCCCTGGAGGAGGTGGGTGTGTAACTGATGTGTTTATATGTGCATGTGTGTAGGCTATATGAGAACACAATATATGCAGCAATTATATGATGTAAAAAATAAATGTACATGTACTTTTTGAATTCAGGCAATGACAAAAAGGGAAGATTTGGTTGTTGCGCCTGCTGGAGTCACACTAAAAGAGGCTAATGATATACTGCAACGTAGCAAGAAAGGTAAATCTGTGAAGCACCTCACGCTTCTGTGGAGAAAAAGTAACCAGCTCTTGAACTCATACACACCTGGGCTTTTTTTTCAGTCTTCTTTCGCTCATTTTATGCTCTCCCAGGTAAGCTCCCCATCGTGAATGACAGTGATGAGCTGGTGGCCATCATTGCTAGGACTGACTTGAAGAAGAACAGGGATTATCCTCTGGCTTCCAAGGACTCCCGCAAACAGCTGCTGTGCGGAGCTGCTATCGGTACGAGGGAGGATGACAAATACAGACTGGACCTCCTCATGCAGGCTGGGGTGGATGTGGTTGTCCTGGTAGGTTTTGTCTGTGGGCTTTTGGTTAGTTAATGATTTGATTTTAATGCCATAGCACTTAAGAGTCAGAGAAATTGTCTCTTGATACAGGAAGGATATATATATATACTGGCTTTGGGGTTTCCTGATAAATCTATTAATCTAATTGATGTATTTATTGTTTTTTTACAGGATTCCTCCCAAGGAAACTCGGTGTATCAAATCAACATGATAAACTACATCAAACAGAAATATCCTGAACTACAGGTAGTTGGAGGAAATGGTAAGCTCTCCTCTTCTGAAAACTCCCTGTAGCCTGTTACGAATCCCATCTCCCGCACTGACCTCATTTCTGTGTGTATGTCTCTCTCTAGTGGTGACAGCTGCTCAGGCAAAAAACCTCATAGATGCTGGCGTTGATGCCCTGAGGGTCGGCATGGGTTGTGGCTCCATCTGCATCACCCAGGAAGGTATGATAAAGAGTACAGCATGGTGAACACCTGCTGGTTTAAGATAAAACCTTCTATGTTCAAGAAGTCAGAAAAACTGCCTCTTTTCCCAGATTAGTGATCAGTTGGAAAAAGGAAGAGATTTGGTTTAAATGTGATAAACCTAAAGCAGGGAACATAGTGATGGGGATATTAAGCTGTCAACACACCATATTGTGCACTTGTTTCTCAGTGATGGCATGTGGACGGCCCCAAGGTACATCGGTGTACAAGGTTGCAGAGTATGCCCGACGTTTTGGAGTGCCAGTAATCGCTGATGGAGGAATTCAGACTGTTGGACATGTGGTGAAGGCTCTGGCCCTTGGATCATCTACAGGTAGAAAAATATTCTGTTTCCTCAAGTCTTAGATTTTTCGTGTTTAACATTTGGATCCTTCAGTGGAAACTTCCATATTGGGCAGGAGCCAGAAGAATGATCTGTAGTTCTAGTTATCTCACTGTATAATTTTTTTTTTTTTTTTTGTGCTCTCATATTTCTGCCACCTAGTGATGATGGGGTCCTTGCTTGCGGCAACCACTGAAGCTCCAGGAGAATATTTTTTTTCAGATGGGGTGCGTCTGAAAAAGTACAGAGGAATGGGCTCCTTGGATGCCATGGAGAAAAATAACAGCCAGAAACGTTACTTCAGGTGGGGGAGTGCGTTTGCAGAGGTTCTTTTCTGTATAAACACTTATCTGTACATTCATAGGACGTCACATTGACACATTTATCTCTTACTCTGTGTGAATTATGTTTGTGTGTCCAGTGAGGGAGATAAGGTGAAGGTGGCTCAAGGTGTCTCAGGATCAGTACAAGATAAAGGCTCCATACATAAGTTTGTTCCTTACCTCATTGCCGGTATCCAACACGGCTGTCAGGACATAGGAGCAAAGAGTTTGTCCATTTTACGGTAAATGTGATATTATACATATTGTTTGTGTGTTTCCTGTTAGTTTTGTAAGGGATTTTGACTAGTATGAGCTGTGTGTCTTCGGACCAGGTCGATGATGTACTCAGGAGAGCTGAAGTTTGAAAAACGAACAATGTCTGCTCAGATGGAGGGAGGGGTGCATGGCCTCCACTCGTAAGTCTGACCTCCCCCTCCTCTGCAACTCCTTCTTACTCTATATGTCTGTTTTCTGTATTCCCATTTCTACTGTCTAAATATTTTGGTGGCAGTGGTTTCCTCTCTGAATGTGACACATTTTATAATAGCAATGGCACTAAGCTTTACTTGTATTCATTCTTTGTCAGAAATCCATTACTGTCAAATGGAATGTAATTTGCCTGTTGTTAGAAGCATCAAACTTGTCTTCTCTCTTCCTCTTTTCTTGCCCATGCTATCACATTAGATATTCTTTTGTGCCATGTAAGTACGTCCCATGTGGTTATCACACCTCCATCTTCCTCTTTCATTCATCCATCTCCATCCAAGATTCCTTTTGTAGTGGTGAAAGCTGATCACAACACAGGAAATGCTTATACGCTGCTTTTTCTTTTCCATGCCTAGTTATGAAAAACGGCTTTACTGAGGCGGGAGGAAGAGGGAACACTCGATCAGGAGGACCTAGCGTCCCGACCCCAACAACTATGAGCAGATGCACCAGGCGCATGTGATTAAACTCCAAACAGAAAGCTGTGGTTGCTGTACAACATCCATGCCCTCTTGTTCTTGGCTGTCCCATCTCTCACCCTTTAAAAGACAGACAAAACAACACACGTTAACCTAAGTGTAAAGTTCAAAGGAGAGGCAAATAGTTCATGTGCAGTCATGTCCATTACATGAACTTTCTATCTGGCTTTCTCCTGCTGTAGCCAAGATGTAATGTGGGTAGTGTAACTAACTATTCTGCTGATAACCTTCAACAAGAAAGAATATCGAATATACAAAGAACAACTTTTTTTTGCAGGAAATAGATACTTTATTTATAGAATAAAAAAGACAAAAACAAACAAAAACAAAATGTTTTAAATGTTTAATATTTTATTTCATTAAACAAAGGAAAGTAACACAAAAATCAAATAGCTTTTATTACAGCTCTCTGTTGATAATGAAAGCAGACTCCAGAATTGTATATGTATGGTCACATTTTCTAGTCTCTCTCTCTGTGTGTGTATGAAGCTTACTGAGCCAGGAGGAAACATCCAGTATAGTTCACATAGTACAATTATGCTCTCATTATCTTCTTACTGCACTGGTTGATTTTTTTGTTTAAGAAAATTTTATGTAACTTATCTGACAGATGAAAATGTCATTTTCACATGCTTTGCTCTGATCAATCTGCATGTAATCTCACCCCCAGGCTGGTGTGCTCGCACTGTTGCAGAAGGAACCAAAGTTTAGTGTCAGCCTTAATTCATATATACACATTTGTAGCAAGGAGCGCCTTAAAGGAGCGATCATGTGTAATCTCACTCTGGATTTTCCTCTGTTCATTTTATTAGACATAGAAAATACTGGATAACAAAATGTTCGAGTGACACAACAGGAGTCTATCCATGCTTTACATTTCACTTACTGTATCTGATTATAATTCCATAAATCATCCTCTTGTTTATATTCATAATACAAATGAGTCTGAGTCACATTGGCTTGACATGTTATGATCTTCTGTAATTGCATTTTGCAAAAACACATTATTAATTACATGGACTGTACATAATGTAAGAAGTTATTTGCCATTTATCAGGCTCAGTATTTAAAAAAATTTAATAGTGAGTCAATGAAATAGGGCTATGGAGTAGGGTAGTAAGAAACCAAGATTTCGTTCTTTATAGAATTGTAGAGAAAACGTTGCTTTATCAGTTTTCAATGTGATTGCTTATTTTTGTGGGAGGTACTCAATGTATTTGGTATTACATATGTCACTCTATGACTAACTCTTGCAATAATTTTCAAGCAATTAAATGAGCTATTGTACTGGTTGACAAATTTATTTGACACTGTTAATCCTTGAGGGATACAGACAATACAAGACAAAATATGTCTTCTTCTATCACCCATCCTAAGGTTTAAAAATTATATCTACAGTAAATAGTGTTGAATAAAGACAATTTTGACAGGTGCATTTTGATATATATATATATTTTTTTACATTTATGTCATATCTCCAGAAACATATGCAGCAATCGTGTTCATCATAATGACTCCTGTTTAAGTGATTTTTCTCTTTTTCTTACCACTAGAGGGCAATATATTCATAATTTTACCACTTCTACATCATCTATCATCTTTCACATAAATGTCTTGAGGTGTGACCAGAAGTTCTAACCTTAACAATACACAATGACAGCCAGTTGTCATTTAAAAAGCTGTGAAATTATTGCAACTTTGACAATATGGGCTAATGAAGTTTCAAAGTCTCCACTCAAATGGTCAGCAGGCAATACAAACGCAAACAACATGGAAGATTAACTCATCCTAAGTAAATATAAATTTTCCTTGTTTATTACAACACACTGAACATAACATAAAATAATGATGAAATATACATTTTGGAATAGCAAGGTGCTGATCATGTGTCAGTAAAATATTATGCTTCACCATCACAGACTGTATTATTAATGAAAGAGGTTTTAATATTTCCTCATATTGTTTACCGCTGCAGTTGAAATTGTGAACAGTGAAGAGGTCTAAGGGGCTTAAGTCCTTTTTGAAACCACAACAGTACATCATCAGTGTAAAATGAAACTTTGTTTGGACCCATATTGTTTAAACACTTACTGTTGAAGAAGCCTGTCAAAACATTCCTCTTAGAATTTCACACAAATACCTCCAAATATAAAAACGGTCAACATGTCAGTTATACATATAATTAAACTCCCGCTTAAGTTAACTTCTTGATGGCATGGCACTCAAAAGATATTTGATCCATGACATTAATAAATGTCTAAGTGGAATGAGTATTTAAATTAGAATACTTCTACAACATATTAAAAAAAACATTACTGCATAGAAAAGAGCTTAGTGAAGTACAGTCAACAGTACAGTATGAATAGAAAATAAATTGGGTCTACATATTGTATCAATAATGTCCATTTTCCTTTTATTAGTTCAGCTAATTATTTTCATGTGTACAACTTTTATGATGCTCAATTTAATTCCTCCATCTTACTCAATCAGACCCTATAATTTCTGTACAAGATCATGTACATTCCAATCACAACTGGTCTTTTACGACTTTCTACAATTCAATGGTGTCACTGCAAACACTCAGCGCATCAATTTGTTTGCACACATTGACAAACTCTGCCTGTACAGCGAGATCCCATTCCAGCTGTTTGCTTTCACTCAGGTTTTTAGTCCCTGCCAGCCTGCCAGATCCGTGACTGTCCTGGGAGGCTAAGCTCAGGGTTCGGTAACGCCTGTGGTAAGACAGGTGGGGAATTCCTCGTGGGAGGCTGCTTTGGGCAAAGTTTTGACCTCTGTTGGCCCAGGAATGTGAACGCAGCTTTCCTGTCTCCTTGGGGTTGCTGCACAAACCCTGAGTTGAGCCAGAGACACTACCTTTCCAATCCCATTGCACTGGTGACATCGGTGGCTTGCTTTGAGATGTCAAAGAGACATGTGGCTGGGAGGGCCTGGAACTGGACAGGGCGTTCTCTTGATCCACATCTCCACAGGAAGAGGTACGGTATAGTGCATTTTCCACAGAGCTAGGCCCTTGCTTTGACATACCTTGGCCAGGAGAACTCAAAGAGAGGCTGGAAGAAGCATGTAATAGCCTTGGCAACCCAAAGATACTGTGAGAGAAAAGGGATTCACTGAACAGAGCCTGGTCAATACTGCGGGACAAGTTTATGGGAGATGGGGGCTGCAGGTCGATAGTAGAATCAGTCTCCAGTCGTAGGCTAGCCTGTGATGATAGTTGAGACTCAACTGTATTTTTAAGCTTGTGTGGTGGGCTTGGGGGTGTAGGTAGAGGTAGTACAGTGTTGCGGGTTTGGCTGGACTTGGGGACACTCTCTAGCCCATTTCCAGGAGGATCCACAATTGAGAAAAGAGGAAGAGCCTCTGATTGTCCCTTAGTGACGACATCACAGATCACCAGCTTTTCCTGCTTATTCTGAGACCAGGAATCATGAGAGGAGAGAACAGGAGAATTTGCACCTCCCTGAGATGGCAAGGTGAGCCCTCGAGAAGGGGAGCTGCAGGAGAGGCGCGACCAAGATCCTGGCCGAGGATGAGTTATGGTCTTGATAGAGGAGTTGTTGTGACAGAATAGAGGGTGTGTACCAATGAGAGACAAACCTAGACACACCCCAACCTCACAGAGCCTGCAGCCTATCTGGTAGCCCCACCAGGGCCATGGCTGGAACCCATAGCCATCAACCCCTCCCAAACCAAGAGCATGCAGGATCCCATAAAGCTGGAGGCCTCCACACCCTAACAAACACAATGAAGCACCAACTCCAGCTCCTGCTGCCCTACCCCAGTCCTCCACTTTGGCAAAGGGGCATCTTGCAGGTCGTATCACTTCAGGAGATCCTCCACTCTCTCCATTGTCATTCAGTCTGTAGATGTGTTTAGTGTTGACTTGTATTAAGCAGTAAAATATGAGATAGGAGCATGAGAGAATGATGGTGAGAATTACAAACACACCCTGGGGGAATAGCAGGATCACAGTGGGGAGGCTGTGGAAGAGCTGGAGCATGCCAACAAAGCCTAGAGAGACTGCAAAATGCACCAGGGACATACACAGTAACAGGCAGGGCTTGGGCAATACTGAGAATGAGGTGGAACTAGCATGTGGGAGTGAAAGATGCATGCGTGAGCGCAAGGAGAGAAGCAGGATGGCCAGAGAGAAGGCTGAGATCAAACAGGGGAAGGGAAGCTCAGAGAGCAGCAGAGAGCCGAGAGGAGGAAGACGATCTTGGTGATTGTAAGCATCATAGAGCAAACTGAAAGCTTGGATCCCTGCAACTGCTAGGAGGAACAAGTGGAGCAGGGTGAGGTAGGGTATTCCTGGTGGACACCGCAGGGGCAGGCCTAACAGGCAGACCACGGAGATTAGGCCAAATACAGTGAAGACAGAGCCCAGGCCATAGATGTGTGCTTCCCACGCAAATCCCCATGTGGCGAGGGCAGAGTTCCAGTCCGAATACAGAGGGACGAAAAGGACAGGGCTGAGAGCCAGAGAGGGGTGCAGGGACTGGTTGGGGGTAAAATCATCTGGGTAGGTGGGAGTGCAGGACTGGTTTGATGTTTTGCAGGGTGTGGCAGATGTGTGCATGTTCCCATCAAGCGAGACTGTGACACTGGTGTTTGAGACAAGCAGGCCATCATCTTCAGAGTTATCTGTAAAGCAAGCACAATAAAATGAAACATTAGGCTACCAAGTTATCTCTTGTGTCAAGAGTCAACCAAAATTAAGAAATTTTAAATACAGACATAACTTGAAGTTGCAGTTAGCTGGCAAATGCAGAGACCATGCTGACACCATAAAATAAGGTGGTGAATATGCTGAGCACTAGCTGCGAACAAAACATGTTAGCCTCGTCATAATGAGTAGATGTTAGCATTTAGATAAATGCACTTTGCTGCTAGTGTGGCTCTGTACTCTTAACATTGCATTATTGGCCTTTATTAATTGATAATCTTGAATATGATGACATTTATTTACAGATAAAAACAGACTCATAATCTAGCCCATAAACACAGCCATATGTAAATGATATCCACAGCCTTTATTGCCCAAAAAGAGAGCAGGGGAGAATCAGCATGAAGTTAATCCATAATAAAACAGAGCAGGCTTGTAACTGGGAATGTCTAACTGGGTCACAGAGAGAGTAGGGGCATGAGCAAGTAGTGTATGTGTGTGTGTTCATGTAAGAGAGAGAGAGATAGAGAGATAGATGTGTGTTTATTAGCCAGTATTGACCTCATTGTTGCTCTCATTTTGTGTGGCTATTATTAAGTATGGTCAAAGAAAATGTAATGCTATCATTAATGTTGCACCCTTTCAACAAGAATCTGCAGAGGAATTTAACTTTCATACCTGCCCATGATTTTGTAACCAATAAATAATGTAAGCATCTCGTTTTCTATTGAAATAAGCTGTGTGGAGCCACCAGAATCAGGAACCTACTGGTTAAGTTCATTTGGGATGAGTCCTATTTCTGCTCCTCCTTTAGTAGTGAAGTGATTGTGGCAATGCAGAAAAAGCAAACAAGCATTGAGAGACTTTTTAAACAAGAGAGGAACAATTATATGTTCAGCGGAAAAATTACAAAAAAAAGATCTTTGGTCCTCTTGTGACACAAGTATATGGTAATATCTGATACAGTTTACTCTACAAACAGGCTGAAAATTGTGACTGGTATTAAATATATCTAGGCTGCTGGCGGAAGGGTAAATTTCTCGCACAGTTCTGTCAAAGCCTTCCTCCCCCTATGCTTGTGGACACAACACATCAATTGCTTTGACAAGTGAGTGCCACCATGTGTCTCTGTGTGTACAGCAAATACTGCATGTGAAAGTGTGTGCCACATTAACCAATGACCTCTGTATGTATGAACACACTAGTGGAGGAATGAATCTGAATCTGAGAATCTGTTTTTAACGGATTGAGACAGGTTAGGGAAGAGTTAGGGAGAGATCTTTGATTATAGTAAAAATGAAATGAAGGACTGTTACCTGTATCTTCCACCATGCTGACAGCTCCTTTGTGTAAAATATCTGTAATATCAAACAGTCCATGTCCGGTCTCTTTCACTCGGACAGTCCCCTCCTGTATCTTTCCCTGTGTGATAATAGAAGGGCCTGTGGTCCATCCCCAACTGCCAGTGGCTACTGGTGGAGTTGGGTGCTCAGGGCTGGGCCCAGGTCCAGCAGAGAGTGGTGAAGTGGAGTCTTGGTCTGGTGGAAGTGAGCCAGACAGAAGAAAAGGTAACTGGCGCTCAAGAGCGGTCTCATTCTGTGAGGCTGGGAAAGTCGGCCGATTGTCTCTAGTCTGTGTAGACTGCAATAAAGATCCACTCCTGGTCTCAGCTGGCTGATACATTAATGTGTGTTGTTCCTGGGTATGTTGAGGTTTTGTACTCCCCTTGGAGGTAGCATCCTCTGCAGCACTATCTGTATGTCTGGATATGATAAGTCCCTTCTCATCAGGATACACAGGAGGTGTCTCTGTGCTCTCCTGTAAATCAGCATACTCACCAATCACACCTTGTCTATCTGACTGCTCAGATGATGATAAAGGCCAAGTCAAAGGTAGACCCAGGAAGTCAACATTCTCAGTTCCAAACATGGGACTCCCACGCTGCACTGCTGTGTCAGAATCTGGCGGTTGTGTTTCCTTGACGCTCTCTCCGGTATAGGCTATGACATGAAATGAGAGCGGCAAGGAGAGGGAGAGAAGAAGATTCCACAGACAGAGCATGGCGATGGTCTACAAAGTCCACCGCAAAGTCACATGCTGTTGGTTTTGGAGGAGTATTGTCCAATCACATGGCAGATCTCTAACCTCACGTCTCTGGGGACCTCATGCTTAGCACACCTGGGGAAAAAAAGAAAGGTAAATCACATTCAAGACACAAACCACTCATCAAACACTGTGCATTGCTGAGATATATGCAGTAAATAGCTTGTGATGTGAGTACTAAAATACAAATACTGTCTACGAAAAACATTCCACTGAGGCATATGAAAACGCTATCTTGAAAACACTATACCCTTTCTCCTACAAAATCCTGTGACATACACATAGTACACATTAGAGTGAAAAAAATGTGTTCATAATAACAGCACAAGAAGACACATTAAGTACACAACTGCTTTCTTGTAGCTGGTCTCGTTTCAGCTTTCTTACCTCATCAAGAGCCATGTCTGCTGCAGCCTCTTTAAACATATATGCTGCTGTGTCGCTGCATGCCTGCAGTCTCTCTCTGCGTAGCACTCTGTGTCCTTTCATACTCACTGTGCTGTGCCCCTCTTCTCTCCATCAGACTGTCGACACATGGGACAGACCCCACCTCCACGAGACAACCCCTGCTGTCCCACACTCTACCGCTGCACTGATCTGATAGTGAGTTTGACTGTTTGCACGATCCCATTCTCCTAAATCTGAGGCAATGTCCACACTCAGTATCATCTCTTTTATGGTTGCACAGGAACCTTACTGCTGTGTCTGTTCCCCACATACACTCACATCCCTCTGCCGGGTATGATGCATGAAATGTGATGTTTAGTATGAGTGTAGAAGAGAAGAGAAGAGAAGAGAAGAGAAGAGAAGAGAAGAGAAGAGAAGAGAAGAGAAGAGAAGAGAAGAGAAAGGAAAGGAAAGGAAAGGAAAGGAAAGGAAAGGAAAGGAAAGGAAAGGAAAGGGCATAAATATGTCATTAGGGCCAAAGCATGCGCATCAACCAACAGGCAGTCAGTACCCTGCATTAAACTAACCAGTGATCAATACATGTTATTGAGTGTAATTTACAACTGATGCTGTGCCCTTTCTCTTAAAGCAGCCGTCACATGAACAGCACAGTTTAAAACATGAAATGATGAAGCAGACGATTCTCTTTGAATAGCATACATGCATAATGCATTATAGTGTTAACTTGTGTGCACGTGTTCCTACACTACACCTGAACCAAGCCTATGTGCTCTTTAACAAAGACTTGCTAACCTTAGTCCGGGATTACCACTCGTGACCTGATTGCCATGTCAATTATTGTGACAAAAGCCTTTGACATGAATGGTGTGACGGTGCCATATTTCTGGCTTTCTTTCTTTTCTTCCTGACAATATTATCAGACTTGTTCACATGTGCTGCTTTTACCCAATGGGGAAAATCCAGTAGTCTCATGGCCTAATTCAATTCCCAAGCACGGTGCTAAAATAGACACTGATCCACATACCTTTGGACACATTTATAGTCAGGGACTTTAAAGCACAGTCACATTTACATGCTGTCTCTGATTGGCTGATGCGCAGATCTGAAAAGTTCTGTTTTAAAGTCTCCATTGACCATTGCTGAACTAGCAGGGTACAGGATTTTTGAAGCCAGGATTATGGCCAACTTTGACAAATACGGATCAAACTGCATCCCAAACAAATCTGCCAAACATATATTTAGCACAAAACCCAAAGACATAAAGGCTGGTTCTGCATACAAAGAACAGTGTTGGCTGTGACAGCAAATACCACAGCCAACAGTTTACTAGCTGTCTCCCTAATTTCATCTTGCCTCGGTACAACCTGCTGCTTGCGGGATAAAAAAAATGCCTTTGCTCATAAGAAAGATTCTCAAAAATCAAAATTGAAAGACAGTGAGGGCTATTTCAGATCATTTAGGCAATCGGACAGTGGCGAAGACAGGAACTTCCCGAGGGGTGTGGTTAACCCGCTGTCTGATCAGGACACAGGAAAGCACTAACCCAGCCGTAACTAAAGGGGCTGGAAAGAAACAATGACAGGCCAAACATATGAGCTCAGTGAGGGACATGGCCAAATTATTGCCGCCTCACTCTTGTTTTCTCAATTCATTGGGCAACTGGTTTCTGTTTAGACAAGTCATCCTCCAACAAGACAAAGTCAGCAGGGACTGGGGTCCAGCTGGGAATCTGGTCAGTCAGGACAAGATACAGAAACAAAGCTGCACAAGCAAAGAGGATAAAAACAATCCATGGTCCTGATTAGGATAAAGGTGTGGATAAGATAAAGTTATATGCTGCACAATGAGTCCTAGATACTAGTCTTCGTTTCTTTGTGAATTTTATTTGCACATTTTCTTTACATGTTTGTTCCTTTTAAGGGTTAAGGGGTCAACGCACACAGACAAAATCACAGTCACAGTAACACACACTTGAATGATTTAATGTAATGTAGAGGGAGAAAAAACTAATGTAAATACTGGGGTATCAACTGATATCAACTTTACAACAAACAATTAATATGGAAATGAGGCAACTAGACCCCACCATCAAAAAGGCCCAGCAGAGGTTGTGCTTCCTGTTGCAGCTATATGTACACAGTGATGGAATGTAACTAAGAACATTTACTCAAGTACTGTACTTCAGTACGATTTTACTTCTGTACTTCCATTTTCAGCTACTTTATACTTCCACTCAACTACATTTTGGAGGCAAATATCGTATGTTTTGCTCCACTACTTTTTTTGATAACAAAGTGCACTTTTACGTAAATTACTTAATTTGATTGGCATTAGGAAATTAAAAAAAAAACACTAATTCCGATAAGAAATAAAAAATGCTGAATATCAGATAATATCTGATAATTGGCCAGCTGATAATTGATCGACCCAATGTACATGTCAATATATATTTAATTTACTTTTACTTGTACTTTTGATACTGACAATATGTATATAAAGTACAGTACTTGTACTAACAGTACATTAGTTGCTAGAAAATTACTTTGGATGAGGCTACTCAAGTACATTTTATATCAGATACTTTCACTCAAGTGCTATTTGTATGGGTGACTTTTTCACCAAAGTAACATTTTAGTACAATATCTTTACTTTTACTCAGCATGGCTTTTGGGTTATCTATACAACACTGTATAGATGTTTGTAAAGACAAGACCTGTTATTGTGGTCACTCTTTAACTTACATTAATTTGGTCGTTAGTGAATATATTATTTTGTATCAGTATATATAAAGAACAAAACATGCCTGATGAATTATGTAGATGGATTTGACCACAGCAAAATAGAAGTTTAATTTGCTGTATTGTGTGAAGAAACCTTGAGGGAATGGTCTCATACTGTGTTTACAGGATTAGAGGTATTACCAGAGGCCTGTTCCATAAAGCGAGTTGACCAAATAGGCATATGTCAGTTAGTCTGACTCAGTTTCCAGTTGATTTGGTTCCATAAAGCAAGTTCAACATAGTTCAAACTCAGTTACGCTGGAAACTTATGTTGGGAAACTCCAGGGCAGGCTAACTGTCAGGCTAACTGTCAGTTGTTCCTGTAACAGTGATCCAACAGAAAAGCGATATTTTATCAATGCCCATCTGGCGTGCTGCCATATTATTTGACTTTATTAACCACTATCAGTCCAAAAAACAAAGGTTATATAAATCCAACTTAATTAAATAATAAATTAAATAAATTATACTAAATGATAAGATTTGCTTTTTAGATGTTTTATTATAGAAAGTGTATGAAACGCATGATCAAAATAGTCATAGCCTACATTCTGTCAGAGTGTTACTTATGGATGGAATTATAGGTCTCGTGAAAATAAATTATCAGCGCTCTGTCAGTTGAGCTACACACCGATCAGCCACAACATTAAAACCACTGACAGTTGAAATGAATAACATAGACCATCTTGCTACAGTGCAATATTCTGCTGAGAAACCCCTGGATCCTGGCATCCATGTGGATGACACAAACCATTCGCCCAAACACCCTTGCAGATTATTCCACACTGAGTTGTGTGAAGAAAAATTGTGGGTGAATATCATTTTATTAAAATGTACTAACACTTGTTTATGGAAGTCAGAAAGCTTGATTGAATATTTTACTTCAAAATCACATTTACACAAGAAATAAATCCCTATAACCTTATTGAATAATTTCTTAGGGATGTGGTACCACATAGATTGTGGTTGAGAAATGCTACTGCTTTAACTATTTGAACCAAGTTCCAAGGAAAAGAGAACTCGCATACTGGTTAGACTGGTCAGACTGCATTCTTAAGCATTGTATATTTCCGGAGGAGGGCAGCAGTGTGTGAAACCCAACTGATGATACACACGAATGAAGAAGGCGAAGAGGAAGCAGGGAAAAAAGGTCGACATGTATGTGTCTATGGCTTCAACATCGGAGACTGACTTTGTTGACATATAATTCGTGTTTAGTTTAAAGTCATCTCAAACGTTACTATTTTGGCAACAGTGTGCTTTGGAAGAACTCTCCGTATTCATCAGAGCATCGTTGTCACACATTTGGAAGGAGGTCGGTAACTTATCTCAGTCAGCATACAGAATAAAGTCAGGGGTTTAACATTTAAATTGACATAATCTAAGTTAGCTTAGGCGTGTTAGCGATGACTTTGTGTTCGTAACCTATTATCTCAGAGAACGGTTTTGCCCTAGTAAATAATAACAGAAATAAAGTGATTCAGATAACCTTCAAAGTTAGTTAACTGGGAAAGATAGTTTTGTGTTTTCCGTTAGACTCATAACGTTTATTACTGTAAGCTAAGTGTGTAACAATATAATTGTTGTTCCACAAGTTATGTGAAGCAAGTTAAAAGCTTTCACAGTCCATTCTGTATGGTTTTGTAAGAACGGAACAGAATGAAACGTTGTGGCAGCGGTGCAGGAATTTACTACCGCGATGAAGACGAGTGCAGCTAGCTAGCTAGCTAGCTAATTAGCTCCAAACAGCTGACAGCGGGATGGAAGGATTGAAGCCTCCAGCAATGCTGATTTTGGACTCCAGCAACCTGGCGAAGACATGGAAATGCTGGAAGGAGGAGTTTACACTGTACACGGACCTTATCATGCCCGAAGCTGACGAAAATACGAGTCAAGCTGTTTTACTACCTCATCGGAGAGGGCGGAAGAGAGCTGTTGGATACTCTGGATGACAGCACGTCAGCGAGGAGAACAGTGAGTTCGATGGTGGCGCTGTTTGAAAGACACTGTAATCCAAAAGTGAACGAGACGGTTGAGAGGTACAAATGTTTTGTGCGTAACCAAGGACTACATGAAAACATTGATAAGTATGTCACGGATTTGAGAGTGTTGGCCAGTACTTGTAATTTTGGGGACATTTAAGACTCTCGGGACCGTATTGTGTGTGGCACAAATAGCTCTGCAATGAGAGAGATTATTCAGGGAAGAGAATCTGACACTGGACAAATGCCTGCAAATATGTAGAGCTACAGAGCTGTCGAGATAACAGCAAAACACTGCAAGGACAGGCAGTGGAGGAAGTACATGCACTGAAACAAGCCACAAAGAAAAACAGAGACAATGAGATTGACTGTAAATTTTGTGGCAAAACACAGGAGAAAAACAAAAAACAAATGCCCAGCTTTTGGTAAAAAGTGTGGGAGAGAAAATCATTTTGCTGCAAAATGCAAATCAAGAGCAGAGACCAGCAGGAAATGTAAGCCAGTGCATGTTGTCTCAGAGCAGGACAGTGACACATATGAGGACATTATGACCTTAACAGAAGTAAATGGGGACAATGAGACAGTGAACCGAGTAAAAGAGAGCCACAGTCAGAGCCAGCAACTCTATGCAGGAATGAGGATAGACAAAAAACGGGTTAACTTCCAGATAGACTGTGGAGCCACATGCAACATCATCCCCATATATCTCCTAAACCCAGACATACAGCTGGAGCACACAGAGAAAGTGCTTGTGATGTATAACAAGACCAGATTACGTCCACTTGGTAAATGCAAGGTCAAGGTCAGAAACCCCAGAAACAACAAACTATACAGACTGGAGTTTCAAGTGGACCAGGATGACAGGATCCCTTTACTGGGCAGGAAGGCCAGCGAAGCCATGAAGTTAATTAAAGTGCAGTACGAGAATATCCTGGCCATTGACAGCATGATGAAGAATGAACTGTGTCCTGCGACAAAGGAGGAAAGCAGTAACAAGCACATGACGATGGAGAAAATCAGGCTCTTCTTGACCAGGTGCAGAGAACGAAACATCAAACTGAACTTTGAGAAGTTTAAACTGCGACGACAGGAAGTACCCTACATTGGTCACCTGCTGACGGCGGAGGGACTGCGTGTTGACCCAGAGAAGGTGTGAGCAGTCAGAGATGCCGAGGCCGACAGACGTCAAAGGAGTACAGAGACTGGAGGGTATGGTGAACTACCTATCAAAATTCTATGATCACTTGTCAGATGATTGTGAGATTTTGAGACAAATCACACACAGATAACATGTGGGAGTGGAGTGACACACATGAGGAAGCATTTCAAAGGCTGAAAGACAAAATAGCCAATACTCCAGTTCTGAAGTACTATAACCAGGAAGACGAGCTGACTCTTCAGTGTGATGCATGAGAAACAGGACTAGAAGCTGCACTGACACAGAGAGGTAAACCAGTAGCATTTGGAAGTAGAGCACTTGCACCTACTGAGAGGGGCTATGCCCAAATTGAAAAAGAATGTTTAGCCATAGTGTTCGGGATGGAAAAGTTTCATCATTATACCTATGGTAGAAAAGTAACAGTCCAGAGCGACCATAAGCCGCTGGAGAACATTCACAGGAAACCACTACTCAGTGCACCAAAGAGACTGCAGAGGATGCTACTCAGGCCGCAGAAGTATGACATCAATGTCATCTACGTACCAGGCTGAGATATGCTGCTGGCAGATACACTGAGTAGAGCATACTTACCAGAGAGCACTAAGGGAGACACTGAAACAGAGTTAGAGACTGTATACATGGTTAACTACTTACCTATCTCTGCTGAGAGACTGAGCTCCATTAGATCTGCAACAAAAGAGGGCACAAAGTTAAAGAGAGTGACAGAGATGATTCTGACAGGGTGGCCACAGAACAAAAATGACATTCCAACAGACATCCAGCATTACCACTCATTCCAGGATGAACTGAATTTCCAGTAGGGATGCACGATATTGGATTTTTGCCAATATGCCGATATTTTCAAACTCAGGCCGATTGCCGATGCCGATATATACGCATCTTTTTTTTTAAGAGAACCCCAAATCTCTACTGTGCTAGAATTAACCTATTACTCTTATTGTGATGGCCCAGCCTACTTGTTGTAGATATGGACATAAAACATTTCATTTGATTATACCCTAAATGTATAATTTTACCAATGTAGAC
>JBBPCS010000917.1:2425799-2444221 GCA_037974645.1 Hollardia meadi | reverse complement strand
CCCCCCCCCCCCCCCCCCCCCCAAGACACTTGAGTGACGTTAATACCATAAAACCAGTCTGAAAAGACCTGAATCAGCTTTTCTTTGGGCGTGCATCAGAATGAGTCGCAGCATTACAAAAGTCCAGTCACAACATATTGAGCAACGCTGTGCCGCACAGGTCCTTTTATATTTTAAAAAAATTATTTTTAGTTAACAAATACTACCAAAAAGTGACCTGTATAACAAAGGATTAAGTGACTAAAAGTGTCAAAACACCTGAGTGAATTCATGAAGACTATAACCAGTGACATTATACACAAGGTCCCAAATATTTTAATCAGGCTGATGCCTCTTCTCTCAAGCATATGATCAAGAGGCTTTATATTACTGTGGATGTTCAATGATCCATTTGAAGTGTGAAAGTTTTAGCCAAAAACTAAAACTATCTCACTGTGAGATCTTTATTTAGGTTTCAATTCCAGTAGTCTAGACATTGAGAAATTACCGTCACTGGAGATCATTTTAGTTTGTATCTTCTATGAATCGATTTTAAAAGAACACTATAAATATTATATTATTTTGTAGAACTTTATTTGCTCTTAAGATACTGTGCACTTACTATTACTCAATTATTACATGACCTGTAAACACATTGTTGTTCAATCCTACACTCACAAAAGATACATATGGATATAAACATATGGACACCCACAAAGACCTTGGTAGGATGAGGCAAACAAACTGACTCATATAAAAAATAAAGACTACTATAATAAACTCACTTTGCAGTACGAGCCTCTGGCTATCATCCCCATATATGTGGCTGTGAGTACTCTGTTCAATGTGCTCTCAGGTCTGTCTGTTGCTCTACTGGTCCTTCCCCTGCCTGATAGAGAGTCTTCTCTATTAACATCAGTTTTTGTTTCAAGAGGGAGAACCACCCAATTTCATTTATTTTTTGTAGGATAATCATTATAATCGGAAAAGCATTTGAGGTATATGGTGGGGCAAAGTGCTTTGCTTGAATTCATTTCATGTTTTCTCATCTCATACGAATCATTTTGCAGCGATCAGGGGGAAGTGGTCTTTTCCCATTTGCAACCACACTGCGTAATTCCTGTGGCATTTGCTCCCAGGGAACCTGAATGTCTCAGGCCAAGTACTTGCTGTATAGATGAGGAAAGCTGGGCTCATTGTGTTAAAGGTGACAGTGGAAGAAGAGGAGGTGGGAGCAATATCACCAGGCTGATTTTGAGCTTCGGATTTGAAAGAGGAAATAGTACAGTAACAGAGATGGTTTGCCTTATGTAATGCTGCTAATATTCTAATCTGTTATCAGCAAATTGCTTACTTAAAATGCACAAAAGGAAATATTAATCTTCATAAACTTCACAGAAAGTTATTAGTAACTGGAAGGAGAAAGTCTGGTCCACTCCAGGAGCTCCCTCCACATACTTAAGATAATTGATTGTGCCAAATATGATCCCCTTATCACTTTGGTCAAACACAAGAAACATGTACAGTATATAAACATTATTGATGTATATAGATAGACTTACAATGAATTAGAAGTTCAATAAGGGCATGGATACTCTACTAGCTATAAACTAGAGGTTGAATGATGGCGATTATAATACATTATGACTACCTGGACTCACCTGCACACATCTCAACAATCAACTGCAGAGCTGAGAATCTTATGGGAATATCCGGGAAGACGCCCACTACGGACACGGCTTCTTTTTCTCTTGGAGGAGGACCCAGCTGGTCCGTCTGGTTCCATCAAATATGTTGATGGAAACACAACTACTGACTGCATTCTTAGAAAAAAAACAAAACATGTCTATACAGCATGCCCCCAAAAATTTGTCACTTACAGGATTTACCTCATATGGCTTACCATATGCATCATTGCCAAGGTACTTGAACTGACTTTTCCTTCTATTCAGTTCTTCACATTTGAATTATTTCTCAACTGTGACTAGATATTCAATGTTTAAAGCCAAGTCGTAGGACGCCATACCTCCAAAGAGATCATGCCCGATGCATGGAGGCAAGCCAGGCTGGCAGACATGGTGAATGTCAAACTCAGGTCAGATTTGAGCCCTTTGCTCTGGTGCTGGTATTTCATCTTCCATTACCTTTATTTGACAATTCTCAGTCCTGCTGGGTCCTTGGCAGATGTGGGATTGTCAATTTCAGAAAATCTGCAAAGGCATGTTGGCATGAGAGACCTAGATTATTTCCTGCAGTGGCGCACACATCCACTTTCCGAATCTGACCATCAGGCAAGTTGACACCATGACCTCAAGTTTTTGGATATCCTTGACCAGTTTTCACATTATTAAGTCTTGATCAAAATACTGAAAATTTTGCTCTCTGCAAAGAAGAGGGAGTTGCTTATGGTCAGTTTGTCTCCTAAAATTAGGTAGACTGTCAGTGCAAGCACTTTGTTTATTTTTCCCAAATCCAATGGATTGACTACTTCAAAAGAGTCCTGATAGAGAATCAAGCAAAGACAGGGGATCTGACTTCTCCAATTAGTTTGCCATCCCTAATATTCTCAAAGGTGAAGAAACAGTTCTGGAGAAATATAGTTGATTGTTGAGTCTCATTCCCAGGTAATCAGATACCAATGCACCATCCCGGTGGCTTGGTCTGGCGCCGATATTTGACAACCCGGGAATGAGACTCAACAATCAACCATCTATCTTCATAATTGTCCACTTTACCTTTAAGTATGTCTGTGCCATGGACTTGTGAATGGGTGTGTTTTTGCTTCTCCCTCATAGACTCACCCAGACAACGAACAGTGATTGTTTAATCAGAGTGTATTGAGAGAAATACTGCTTTACTGCTTCATTGTTGCGTAAACAGATGGAAACTGACTCAGTGTAGTTGAGGCTTTGTTTTCCTTCTCTGATCCAATTTGAATATGAGTGTTGCATGTACGAAAATTCATAATTTTATAAATTTGAACCTCATTTGTTTTAAATAGACTGTGCTAAGTCTTTTGGCTCAACTTAATATATGAAATGTGAATACTGACAATGCCGTGCATGTCTTTTTACACCGTGTGAATGGACAAGTTAGCGCTGCGCCCTCTTTCCAATTATTTTCAGATGGGAAGAGAAACCAGTCAAATCCTCACAATGCACAGAGCAAGATTCAGTATGTCAAGTCAAATCTTCAAAATTTTATTCTTTTTTTTCAAGTCTATCTGAAAACAATACTCGATGCCTATATGAGCATTGAAAGAGTTATTAACAGCTGGATCCCATTACTTCCACTGAATTTTGAGAATAACCTGTATGGACAAGAGGAATGATTACAGCGACCAAGAACCCTTTCAATGTACTTATGGGCATGTCAACATAGTTTTAAGATAGACTTGAAAAAATGTAAACATTTCCTTGAACATTTCTGGACAGATATTCAAATGCCTCATGTCCTGGCTACTTTTTCTACACATGGTAAACAAAATATATTGGAAGTATTGGTAAGCAAATCTTTTGGCAGGTGTCTGAAACAAAGAGGATTCAGCTGAAAAAACAAAAGCACAGTGGGGACTCCAGCAAAGATCTGGTATAAAAAGTGAGGATGATGTCATGAAAGCAGCATTACTTTTGGGGCCTTGCAAGAGTCAAACAATTAGCTTCTGTCAGGTAATGAAAAGAAACAGCCTAATTTTTGTTCCAGTTCCTTTATCAATGTAACAAGAATGTGGGTGCAGCCTTGTGCAGTAGAGGGATTTTTTTTTTTTGAAAACACATAAACATGTATACCCATGTTGCATTCAAGCATTTATCACCAGAACACCTCCTCCTCTCCACAGCATCTTATTAGCTACAGGTAACTGCCACTGAGGAGGTCAGCATATGGGACATATTCTTCCAGAAACGTTATTGAAGGCTTTCTTCCAGAAACGTCATTATAACACGTGTTAAACATTGTGAAAGGGTGTATTTTTTAACCCAAGCCATGATGTTTTCCTGAATGTAACCAAGTGGTTTGGTTGTGTAAACCTAATGAAGTATTTGTGGTGCCAAAACCTAACCAAAGTGCAACCAAAACAATCAAATAATTACTGGAAAAAAGGGGGAAAAAATGTACCTACCTCAGGATATTAACCTCAATCTCCTAGATGCAAATCCTTGACACAACCCACTCAACCATAAGGTTATGCTGACTTTGCATGATTTATGACATTTTATAATACAGGCTTTCTGACAGAAGAGATTTTCTGTCAGAAAGCGCTTTCTGTCAAATACACAGTGGGATTTCTGTCAGAAAGCTGCCTGTCAGAAATCCTTCAAAGCTAACTTCTCCCATCTGTGAGGAGGTCACACCAAAATCAGGTTTAAGAGAGCATTGCCTCATTTTACCTTTGAATAGGAGACTCAAGTCTGAGCAGGAGGCCAACTGACATGAAGAAAAAAAACAACCTCCTTTGGAAAATATGTTTTTTGATTTATGTTTTTTGAAGAGGCAGCAGGTTAGCTGCAACTGGACTGGAAAGAAACAACCAGTTCTTACCCCAGGTCATCAGATACCGACACTTTGTCATGCGCCCCACGCGTCTTATCCTGACGCGCAAGATCTATGTTACTCTGATTAAGTTTGGGCACGAAACCTACGTGGTTAGGTTAAGGAAATGAATGGTGACGCTTGGTTTCAAACGCAATGTGAACTCCGGTCTTCTGGATGAAAGTCGTGTGTGGCCCTCCACTCAACCCGTCATCTGAAACTGACGCGGATGGCTTTACATTGCAGGTACATTTAACCTTTGTGCGTCTCTGCCTGACGCTAAAGGGTATACCCTGTGCGTCTGGATGAGACGCGACGGGCCATGACAAAACGTCAATATCTGACGAGCTAGGGATGAGAAAGGCCTGAAAAAATACTTTGTGTGAATAATTACCCACAAATCATGACGAGAGCAACCAAACAAACAGATGTTTATTAACTGCAAATCTTAAGAAAGCCTACAAAGTGTTTGAAAGACTTGAAAATTAAATGTATAACATTGTGTTGTATTGTCTTGATCTGATTTTGCAGATGCTGTGAGATACTGACTCTACAAACACACTTTAAAGGGTGTTTTCATCTCCCTTTAAAGGAGCAATTTGTCAGATGTTGAGTCTTATTTTGGGTCATCAAATACTGACGCTTTGGGTTAGTAGGTTGGGCTGGCCACCAAGACCTGGGAGTGAGACTCAACAATCAACTATCTTACACATTACACCTTTAAAGATCCCCTACTCAGACTATTTCAAAACAAATAAATATGGTCTAATTGGATAATATGTGTGTGATTTGGGGCTAATTGACTTGACTTGGTATGTTTTTTCCACAAGAAACTCACTCTTTCCATTTGCACTTTTATCTGCCATTGGGCTACAATTTCCCAGGAAAATGAAGGCTGACTGGCGATCCAGTCATGTTGGCAGCCTGGCACCATTTCCACCACATCTGCTTCTATCTTCATTACTGGTGGCATTTGCTACTTGTTGCCTTTGTCACAGCGGTGCCAACAATAATATCACTTTCCCCATTCAACAGACTTGTAGTGTCAAACTCCGCACATACAGTATGTCGTTCTGAAAAGTGAGGGTCAAATGTCCAAGTGAAGTAACAATAAGCAAAACCCATTTTTGAGTACAGGTTGACTTTATGTCAACATTTAGAAATAAGCTCTCCAAGAAAAAAAAAAAAGACTAACAGAAATAGGTTGAACAAATAACTCCACCACCATTAAAACTAAGTTATTCTACATCAAAAAAATAGCAAGCTTTATGGAACAGTTTTGGAGTCAATAGATGAAGAACTGTTAAATAATGTGTTTGTGCGTGTTTTACTGGAAACAAAGTCACATCACTGCTGTGCTGAAATGGTGAAACAAGTGGTTTGCATTAGCTTTTTGTTGAGACTTAATCCTCGCATGATACCAAAGACCTTGGCAGAGGAAATGGCGATTGTTGCAGAAATAGTTATAGGACATGACAAATTTCTGCAGAAGTGGTTTATTGAGTACAGACATGTTCAAAGTAGCTCATAATTAACTTCCTTCATTAATGCAATGCTGTGTAGGCTGTTAAAGTACTATAACTGCTTGTCTTTCTCTTTATGGACACAGGTATACCCCCCATATTTTTTAAAATGTATTATACAGCCAAACAAATTTATAAAAGTAATTTAATGTCACAACTGGATTACATTAAAGCATTTCAATAATAAATAAGTATAGTTAATTACTAATCACTCACGGCATTACAAACACACACCATCAAGATCATGGTCCTAACTGCATGTGTGTGGATTTAAATCAAATTTCCTCAGTCAAACAGTTTGAGCAATGCTGCCACCTTCTGGAGGAATTATGTGGTGCTTCAGATGCATATAGAATTAGAGTAATGTTGGAAGTTAGTCGACAGAAAGCTGCTGGTTCTCAGTCAAACGAATTAATCAGAGAATGAGTTACATCTTGGATAAAAGTTTAAAACTGTTTCTTCATTGGGAGGTAAAACACCACTGCACCACTCTGGGTTTTGACCAAAACGGGAACCACAAGACTAACAGCAGTTCTGATTTTTTTTTTTTTTTTAAACTGGCATATTCTGTATTATATACTGGCTTATTGTTCATTTATTTTAAAAACGGTGACCACACATACACCTTTGTGTTGAATATGCACAATTTCACAATTACAAATGCTTGCATTGATTTGATAACCAAATTGAGAAAATAGGGCACAATATATCAATTGAGTTCAAGTGTTTATCATCCTTGATGTAGGGGTCCCTTGCAGATGCTTTTTGGGGTAAGGGCTTCCTGGATAGTCATTTACAGCAAGCCCAGACCGCAAAAAGACCTGAAAAGAACAAGACCACTCCTCTGAAATCATGGCCACAATCATACACATGTTGGTCCAGCATCTGAAACACACAGTTATAGATCCATGAACACAAATTAGGAATTAAATCAGTCATTAACAATCCTTATTTGGATCTCATGTTTTCTCTTCTGTTGGGCTTAAAGGCCTCAAGTGTATATATCTGTCACTCAAACATCAGGTTTTGAAGATAAGGATGTGAAATAGTGATAATGTTCATTACTCTTTTTTTTTATTTTTTATTATTCACTGCCTTGACCAGTTTCGTTTGTATGGCTGATAATTCGCAAAAAAAAGAGAGAGATCATACACGTGATAACACAATCGCAAAAGTGGAGACATTTTCAGTTGCAGGCCTCAATCACATAAATTTCGATGTCTTCTACATTTCTCTGTGGGATCACAAAAAAGAAGTAATGTAACATGATAGCATCCAGAGGTTTGAATGTAAATATGTTCAAGTCCATTTAGAGGTGAATACACTAATCACACCACGTTTTGAAGTAAAATGTTAATAACAGGTCAGCACCAGTTTGTACATTCTGAAGTCATCTAAACGTTTGAGCAATTAATGCTTATAATTCTTCCTTTTTAGTCATAATGCCTTTCCTTTAAATATAGATTTTAATTTGCTAAAACAGATGATTTGAACAAATAAACGTAGTTTTGAGTAGAGATTATTCCACATTTGAAATAAACAATTCCACACGTGTATGTGTCTCAGATTTCAGCTTGATTTTGAGTTACTGGCTGATCCTGAGTTTTAAATAACTGATGTTAACATACATCAAGTCATTGTATGCCCGCTCTATCAGTATTAATCACAGATTGACCAAATGCAGCAAAAACTGAGTGGGAAAAGTGAATTCAAAGATTGTATAGGAAGAGATCCAATACATCCAACGCGATACAAATGCCTATCAATAAAACAGATGCAAGGAATTATAGTAGATTTGTGAAATTCAGGTTTCTACGCATCTTCCTAAATTCCTCTTTGTGATTAACCTTCATCACAGTTTACACCTCAGAGAGTCATTAAGTCACAATGAAGTGTAATGGCACAATATGAAGTAAAACAACATTTGAGACATGTTTTTCACGTATTTTGCTACTCTATGAACAAACAGAACTCAATGAAACTGGAGCACCTGTGAAAAACACTGAAATGTCCCAGTCCATGCTTAGCGCATAGAAGACAAGCATGACCAACTGTTTGTGAATCAGAAAAGATGAGACAAAAGTCAAAAGGATGAGGACATGAGTACATTTGGCGTAAAACTGTATCAAATCATTAGGAACAATGCCATAGAGGGAAAATCTGGATTTCAGGAGGTTGGGTGTTAAATGTGGACCTACTCTTTCTGTGGAGCACAAGTTGGTGTAAAGGTGAGTGGTGGGTGAAGACCACTGCTGCTGCTTTGTATAACATCAATTTAATCCAAATGAATGTTGTATAAAGCAGCATTACCACTATATATTTTCCCCAATACATCTATCACCCAAATAGTGTAAAGCTGACATCACGTCACACAGGTGCAAATACAAATAGCTAAAACTTGCAGGGAAAAAAAGGGTAAAAGAAGTCATGTGTGGGGCCTAAAACTGAGGTAAAATATCTGGATTACTTTGGGACAAAAAATACTAATTTAACAATGAAAGTCAGAGTTTTCTGGGCTGTTTCATGAAGTGCTATTGCCAAACAGAGATGCTGCTGCCAGTGTGGACTGAAGACAGTAGACCACATTGGATGAGCTTCATGTGAGCTGTCCATGGTTCTGAAAGCCTCACACCAGCCCTGCCGGTAAACGCCCTAAAATCCCCCCCACCTCCTCTCACGACACTGTGCATGTGTGCAAGTGTGTGTGTGTGCGTTTGTACGTCTGTCTGTCTGAATTGTGTCCGACAATGTGTGTGTGTGTGTGCAGGAACACCATCTTCTTGCTGCATGCAACATGCATCTCTCTTGGGGTTTTTCTTGTAGCAAGGGGTTGCACTGTCAATTCATCCTGCCTACCTACGTCACCTGGACAGAAGCCTACTTACTACCCACTGAAGAATAGCCCTTCTCTGATAACGGATGTGCTCAAAAATCTGAAATAACACAGAAATAAAACGACGAACTCCTCACAAACACTTTGAACTTTTCACTGTAAAGAGATAATCCACAGGCGAATTCAAAGTTTTGGAAAAGACGAAATCTCCACGCATCACCAACGTTCGGCGCGTCATGGTTCGCAGCTCGGCGACCTGCCGACGCGCACAATCTTATCTACAGTAACTGATATTCCTCTTACTACCGCACGAATCATGATCGGCAATTTAACAAAATGTGACACACGAACAAAATCATGTAAAATGCAAGAACAAATGGCCAGTAGCTGTATTAACTTAATGAGATGAGGGAGAAGGTGCTCGTTACCTCTGTGCTTCTAGATGCGAGCGCTTGGAACAGGTCGGGGTTGTGTAAAGCCCTTGGGAGAAAAAAAAAAGAAACAGAAAATGCAAATAAAACAAGAGTATAATCATGTGTCGCTTATGGCAGAGAGATAGACAGCACATATAGCGTTACGCAGGGATAACAACACAATACGTTCACACACACACACACACACACACACACACAAATCATAAGAAGAACAAACAGCCGGGGCTGCGTACATCAATTCAAATCAACACACACAGAAAATGTTCTCGAAAATGTTATTCCACAAGGCTAGTCACTGGCAGGTATCATCCCACAGACGCGCTGTGGATGAGGAGGAGAAAAAATAAGCATCCTTTTATACACACCTCCCTTACTATCGCTGATGCTCGAAGGGTCGTGGCGACGTGATGCCACTGTGATCATTTTCACTTCTGCATTTTGATTCACCTCTATTTGCGATGCATTTTGAGGAAATACACTTCCATTTTGTACTCGTTTCCATCCTTTCTGTAGGAAATACTGCAAAAGCCCCAAATGGAAGCCACTCAATTCCTCCAGTCTGCGATTGACCCGCATTGACGTCATTGCGTCATTAGGTCTCCCCTGGAAACACGGGGCTCCCAAAAATAGCAACACATTAATTCAGCCTGCGCTGGGGTTGGCTTGGCGGGGGTGACTATTTGTATCAATCTATAACCCCTCCTCTGATTCTAAGCAATAATACAATCCCCCCCGCCCCCCTCACCCTCTCTCAAGGACGAGCTGATCACGACTCACGGCTATTTTTGGAGAGAGAGAGAGAGAGAGAGAGAGAGAGAGAGAGAGAGAGAGAGAGAGAGAGAGAGAGAGAGAGAGAGAGGGGTGGGTGTGATGAGAGACGCCCGCACCTCTGTTCTCCTCTCTGCTGGCTGGCTGAGAAACAGAAACAGCACCGCGGGGATAAAAATAGCAAACGAGCGGTCATCCAGCCAGCCAGCCAGCCAGCCAGCGGTGGGGGTGGGAGGAGAGACCCTAAACCTAGTTAACGGCTATCAAAAAGGCCCGGCCACCAGCCACAGTGGAGCAGCCTCTATAGATTTGGCCTCTATAGCCATTCATTCATTCATTCATTTTTTTAATATTTTTTTTTTTACAAAAACACACTGTTCATTCATTCATTCATTCATTCATTCATTCATTCATTCATTGTAATAAAATAAAAGAAACACTTTTCATTGGGGTGGAAGTATAAGAGAAGCTGGTTTTACTGCAAGGCCATGTTAGCCTCTATATACCAAAGTCATACTGACTTGAAACGCGCCAGCTGGCCACTGAAACCGCATCATCTTGTTTGTCCCTCGAAGCCCCAGATTATTCACCCACAGAGCAGAGGTGAGGTGTGACACAAAGACGCTCACACTGTGCTGTTGCCGTTGCAATCTACTTATTAATCTGTGTGTTTTGAGTCATTGCATCTCTCTCTCTCTCTGCATTGAGACAGATGCTATATCCTCCATTGTTTTCAGGGTCATGCGACACGGCACAGGTTTACAGCACTGACTTCATTCTACTCCTTGCCTCATGAAGCACCTGCGATTTTCATAAAACACAACTCATTCTAACACAATGTAAATCATAAAACATCAACACAATAATACTTATAGTACTACTGCTCCTACTGTTGGATGGTTTATTTTATTTGTAAATTTCTCTTTTAATTGTGCACTTGTACTTTGCTGTGTTTTTGTTTTTTATGCTGTCCATGGAAAGCACTTGAAAAGAGCTATACAAATACAGTGACTACCACTACTACCACTACTACTACTACTACTAATAATAATAATAATCAGAAGAAGAAGAAGAAGAAGAAGAAGAAGAAGAAGAAGAAGAAGGGGAATATCATTGTTTTAATCCTGATGCTGCAGTGTTTGTCTTAAATGAAAGCCCAGTATGTCTGTTCTAACAGCTATTATTCCACTCTGTGTTGATAGTGAGCTTTGAGACTACAAACTGTTAATCTTAAAGTGCTGATGCCATCTACTGGGTATTTAAGAGACCGACATATGATGGAAAACTAGGTTGCATCACCCTTGAAAGAGCACAGGTAGAAGAAGCCTTTCTCACTCCCTACCCTGGTGGTGCACATTGGTATTACGCTGCTATCTGGTATTAGAGCAGATGGAAATGGTGGGGTGGAGTCTGCTTTCTCTCTCGCTCCTGTCCCGCTGAATTCGGAAATGATTAATGGACACCATGACCTTTTTTCAATTTACATGTATTATCCTTCGCTGTAGACAGATGAGTGTTGGATTTCTTCTGACAAGCAAAGATGTGCAGACAATGAGAGCAGGGAAGAACGGAAGCCCTCTGAAAAAAGTAACGTTCAGAGAAGCTGTAATGAGCTCCATAAACAGCAGGTGGCAGGAGGAAGCGCTATCTGGAGGCAAACCTGTTGCAGCACACCCATAAAGTATAGTGCGGTTTATGTAAGCCTTTTTTCTGATAAGCTGCCAGAGCATGAGCCTCTGCAAGTTGTAAATGCTGTATATACATGCTCACTGTAGCACTTTACATATGCTCATATCTTAGCCAAGATCAGCAACACAAAAAGTTTTTTTTTTTTGTTTTAAATTTGTTTTCAGTGTGACAGAGACAACGCTTATTATGTGTGTAAGTATCAGGGAGTTGGTTTCTTACTCTTCTCATGTGCCCATCTGTACACACATTTGAGAGGCCACATCCTTCAGTCTCATTACAACTTCCATTCCATTACCAGATCAAATTTTTTTCCACTCTTGAATTTTTATCTCTCACTAATGCGTCTGTGTCTCAGGTGATAGAGCGGTCGCCCAGTGATCGGAAGGTCGGTGGCTCGATCCCCGGCCCCTGCAGTCTACATGTCAAAGTGTCCTTGAGGAAGATACTGAACCCTAAATTGCTCCCGATGCTGCGCCATCGGTGTGTGAGTGCATGTGTGTGAATGGTTACCGCTTCTGATGAGCAGGTGCCACCCTGCAAGGTAGTCACTGCCACCAATGTATGAATAGGTGAATGCTGACTTGTAGTGTAAAGCGCTTTGAGTGGCCAAGCTGACTAGAAAAGCTCTATATAAATGCAGGACATTTACCATTTAATGCTCGTCTCTTCTTATCTCAGCTCTTAGGACTCATCATGAGATCCACAGTCGGAGAAAAAGGAGACATTTTCTGTGGGGCCTATTACAGTGCTTATTGCAACCAAAATTGCCTGTCTTAGTGATCAATTTCAGAGGCTTTCAGCATGTTTTTAATTGCACCATTTCTTGCCCATATGGTTCAAATATAACACAGTAGGGTACTTTGGGAGACATCAGTGAAATCGCCTTGGGAGAAAATAACAGCAGCAATATCTATCCCCAGCCACAGAAATTAAGAACAGACGCTGGCATCCATTACAGCTCCTGACGGTAAGCAGTTTAGCTCAGCCTGCTGTAAATCACTGCCACTGGAGACGTGCGCTCTGCACTGGCTTTATGTGTGGTTTTTATCTCCACATACTCCTGATTTATCAGTTCTTCCTTTTCGGCAAGGAATAAAAGTATCACAGCTTCACCTGGTATAGTGCCTCTGCACTCAAGAATTTATTGATTTATTCACAAGAGCAAGCTACTCTTTGCAAACAGTAGGAGGGTTGTGATGTTTGTCCTGCGGCGAAAGGGTGTGTGTCTCTTTAACAGCTTTACAAAGGCACTGCAGGGAGACAGACCAGTTCATTTTCAATTAGCCAGAGACTCGCATTAACTGAAGATATTAAAGAGGAGAGTAATGCTGTTAGATAAGCCAATAGTCTGTGAAGACTGGATTCTGCTGAGCCTGCATTGTGTACATGCAGTATACAGACGCTAAAAGACACAAACCCGCGTACACACTTGCCTAGTTTGAAGCTCAAAACACCATTCCCAAACGTATGCTTGGTTTGAGACACACTTGTCATGCAGGCAGAACCATTTATGGGCGGAATTGCTTTACAATTACATTTGGTGGTACATGTATTGCTGGGTGGCTGCCTGCAGGTTTCCAGGCAGTATGCTGCAGATTCCATGGGAAGCACCATCAAATCCCCATAACATATATAGAAGAGCTCCCAGACAACTCACATGGGAGATTCTGATATATATACTGTATATAAATTTAACTGACAACCCTGTAGAGCTCTACAGTTCTGTTGATGAACCTGGAGGAAGTATGGTGGACGGAGAAACATCAGCTCAGCAGTTACATCAGAAACAAGCTCTCCATTGACACCAGGACAACAGAAGCTCTGTCGCAGCCTGAAAACTCATCTCTGCAGACGGCCCATCAGAAAATCAAAACCACATTTTTCTCCACCTCTCCTTGTTTCTAAATGTAGCACTTGAGGCAGTTCAGCATGTGTGATGTAGTTGATGTATTTGCACGATTCTTGTCATTTTTGGGCAATATTCTCATAGTTGAATACACTTACTATATACTGTATATATACTCAATTAGCTACTATTGATTACCATTATAATTTAGTACATACATTCATGTCACTGTCATGAGTTATTAAATAATTTTGGTGATGCCTAATGTTTCGTATTGCACCATCATCATCTGGCCAAAATTTGTCCAATACTCAAATACAGGTACTCAAATTATTCACATAAGTAAAAGTAGAGATACCACATACTCTGTTACAAGTAATATCCTGCATTAAAGTTTTAACTTAAGTAAAAGTACAAAAGTATTAGCATTAAAATATACTTAAAGCAGAGATGGGGACTTGAGTGCAACTGGTGATTTGACACGTCCTCAAAAGACTTGAGTCTCTGAGAGCTGGCTGAGAATTTAAAATTTTAATATTATCCAAAGCAAAACAGGAGAAAAAAAAGATTTTCTGCATCACCAACTGAATGTATGTTACTATGTCATAAAACACAACATGATGCATATAATTTGCGCTGTTGTAATTACACCCCTTCTTTGGGTACTTTAACTAGTCTACGGCTCAGCAAGTTTGTTTAGGCCTGTAACGTATTTCCTCAGCTGAGAACCTACAGTATATCTCACAGAGGAATATCGTCAGAAAAAGAATTAATGAAAGGGCAGCGCTGTTAATAGATGATTTTAATCTGAAAAAAACTCCTCCAGACCAGGTTATGTGTTCAGCACAAGTTACGATGGTGATCTAATCAGACAGTGAAAACTCTGGCTTTAGACTTAACATACCTTGCTAACCCATTAATCTCTCTTAGTAGTACACCCCTCTGAGAGCAGCTTCACAAAGCCTAGATAGCAGATTAAGCTGGGATTTTCCTGTTATCCTGGCTGAATTTAGCCATGACTCGCTTTCATGAAAGCAGTTGCACATTCTTATCATTATTATGTGGCATACTTCTTCCCCTTTGTTTTGATGCAACAATATCTATGAAGTAGCTATGAGCATGCGTCAGCCCAGGAGAATGCATATCAGCGCCAAGTTCCATTAATTACCTTGACAGAGGGGTTTAAATGACTTGATTGTTTGAGGAGTGAATTAGCAGAAAAGCTACTGACTGGTGCAGAATGTGGACATTTAACAGGATCACTCCAGTAATTACCAGACACAAACTACAGGATGGAAGACCTGAGGGAAAGCTAAGTTCTGGGTTTGTCTTCAGCGTCTAAGTTTGACCCAAATTATCTGCGTTGCTACCTGCTGACTAGGATGAGAAAACATGCAGGACCCACCGAGGGAGCATAATTCACATCTCAGCAATATTACAGCAGTATCATTTATCATCACTTATAGAAGCATTCAGTCTTCCACTGTTTGGCAAATATTGATAAAGCTGCATCCCTCAGAAGAAAACGAATGAAGCTCTTTGTCAAGCAGCGGATGGAATGATTTTATACTCGTAGTGTGATGGATGATGAAATGCTGGCCTAAAAACCAAAAGTGAACAAACAACAAAACAGTAAACTCGGCTGGAATACCCAAAGGACAGTCACTGGAGAAGGAAAAAGGAGATTGATATTCTATCAACAGTGTTTGTTTGTTTTTCTGTAAATCTATTGAGAATATGCCCAGACATATTAATAGAAGGAAAACTCTATAGGAGCTATTTTTTCTTGAAGACATCTGTCAGCAGTATTGCTCCCTAGAAACCAGTCCCTTATGTTTTGTGTATGTGAGGATCAAATATTTGTTTTGTCCTTGCTTTGGTATATGCAATATCACTATCAATACATTAGAGTGAGAACATCATCACTCAAGTCTGTGAGGTATACAGTATATATATCCTATATTGAGCTACAACGCTGGGAAGTGTTTTTCTGAATGTTTCCAAACTCAAAAACACTATTCTCCTATGTCAGTGTGGTTGCCAGTTTTAGATCCCTGTAAATTATATCTATTATAAAATTTTGCTTAGTATTTCCAATGCATACATATCGGTATGTAGTATTTTTTTTCAATTGTCTATATTTCCTGTCGCAGAAAGCCATTATTTCCCATTTCTATTCAATATGGTAAGAAAAGTTAAAACAGTCATTTAACGTGTGGGTTTTGGAGTCAAGCAGACAACATTAAGTGTGCAAATGTTTTTTTTAAAGTTTTTTTTTTTAACAGAAGCAGTTTAAGTACATATTGATGCTTAAATAAATTAATGGAATGCTCTAAGAGGCCTAAAAATATTCTAGAATTAAAATTCTAAAATACCACAGTAATGTTTGCAGAATTGTTGTAACGGTTCTGGTCGTGGATGTTTAAACTCAAAATAAGGACTCCAGGACACAGCAGGTGAGATGGCAATGAGGTTAGCAAGAGGCAAACAAACTGACAAAAAAGAAACAGGCACACAAGCAAACAAACAAACAAACAAGCAAACAAACAAACAAACAAACAAACTAGAAAAGAGTCTGGAATACTATAGCCACTGGGGCACAATAGATGATCTGGCTGAGAACTTGGGTTTGTGGGCATGTATACATACTGAGTGGCTGATTAGGGGGATGAGGGTCAGGTGTGCTGGTAGGTGAGCATCAAATGACTGGGAAACGGTGGAAACCAAGTGAGGAATACTGCTGGACAGGCAGGGAATGACAGGCCTGGACATGTTTGAACTGGCAGTTGTGAACAGTGGCAGGAAAAAAGAGATGGTAGGACTAAACTGTCACCACATGTGATGTAGTAAAGGGACGGTGTGATAATAAATGGACTAAAATATGCACAAGCAGTGGGGTGGTCCTTGAATAATACTATAGGGTTATGTTATGGCCATGGGTATTTTGAAATGTCACAATAAGAAAAGCATAGGGATGAATAATAATAATAACATGCTGCTGTATTGTGGTATTGTGCATGTTGGCTCACTGTCATGGGACAAATAAATAGAGGGGAGCGTGTTACCATTATGACAAAAATGTCTGCTGTGAAAAAAGGCCTATTGGCTAGGAATATTTCAACTTAATTTGAGATGTGTTTTTCCATCAGTTTAGTATTTTTAATGGCTCAATGTATTGACCAAAGTCTTAATCTCCACTGTCAGGTCAAAAGCAGACTTTTTAAGTTTGATGATTGCATGTGTCTTACTGCAGTGCTCCTTTAGATGCATAGTTTTCTTCTCTCCTACATATTTTATGTACAGGCATTGTAAATTTGACGTTTTATCAATACACCATCTTTAAATCATTGTTGTTCATGCAAACAATGCAGGAGTCATCTGGCTGGGACTGCTTGGAGAGAAAATGTTTGTGTGATCCACTCATTCTCCACTTTCTCAGCAGGGAGTCTGAGGGATGCCTGTGTTTGTGTGTGTGTGTGTGTGTGCATGCATGCATGGGTGCCTCTCTGAGTGTTCAAGTGTGGCGTTCGTAAGTGAAGAAGCAGCTGGAGTCCTACCACTGTTATCGGCCCTCCTGAGGGAAGGACACTGGAGGACGGCTTGTGTAAGATTCATTCGACATGTGTTAGATGTGACGAAGGATGTGAATCTCACTGCAGTTGCATCCTTTGTCCTGTGTGAGGCAGCAGAGATACAGCCCTCTGTACCTCCATGATAGCATGGTGATGACTGGCACTGCTGCAACACTGACACACATAAAAAGCATGGGCACACACATATGTGCACACTCTAAGACCGCTCACTGGGGTCAACATGCTGGATAGAGATTTAGACTGGATACAGTAGATCACTGGCTAGTCAGATCTCTTCATTTCAGAGTGACACAGATGGTGTATATAGTACTGTATCTGGATGGGGAGGGAGGGTAGGTGGCAACAGACTGAGAATTGTTATAAATCTTTGTCTTGTATGGAACAAAAAGATTTCATCCCACGAAGGCTGCTTGACATTGTAAGACAGCGAGGACAGATATGTTTGTGGTTGATTGATGGTAATATTTTGCTCGAAGAATTGGAAATAGGGTTAGGAATGCATTGAGGCAAGAAAAAGTGGGCATGAAACACTCTCTTTCCTCAAACTATGCTTAAAGGATAAATATGATTCTGTCCTTGAGGAGGGAAAGAGCCGCAGAATATGAAAGCGTCCTCATGTAATGGGGTGAATGGAAGCCGTTCTGTGGAATCATTCATACACTGAGTAATTCTTGAAGCACTTATCATAGAATGATGGATGGTCGACACATTTTCACTTCATTTTAAAGCCATTCTTTGCAGTCTAATGGCCTCTGATGAGTGACAGGCCAAACATTGCTACTACCTGCCCCAACAGGTGTTGCATAATGATGGGCTTTGGCCAGGCAGACCCATACACACAAATTGAGGGCATGTAGTCAAGAACACCTGCGGCCTTGACAGCTGACACTGAAATTATAAATATTAAATGGTCATTTGGATATGCTAAATATGCAGCATGCTAATTAACTAAAACAGAATTGGCAAATATTTCAAACTCGTTGGGTTGCTGGCTTGGTATTCTGCTGAATAGATTCATGAGGCAACATTAATAAGTGGTCCACTCAAGGTCTGCTGAAAATTCACTTAACGGTCAAGGTGGGAAAATAATGAGATCTGCCTTCTGGTGATCAACAAATGAAATAAGTACTGTAGATCTGTGATTCTTTTCCTATTTACCTCTGCCCTCTGTGGGGGGGGGGGGGGGGGGGGGGGGGGGGGGGGGGGGGGGGGGGGGGGGGGGGGGGG
>JBBPCS010000917.1:2410372-2422144 GCA_037974645.1 Hollardia meadi | reverse complement strand
TGTGGGATTTACTCAATAATGGCTGAGTTGAAATTACTTAAAAAGATCCATGCAAATTGTTACCTTAATTTTTTAAAAGTTGATCCACAATATTATTTGTCTTGTTAGATGTCTTTTACAGAACATGTAATTAAGCCTCCAGCACAACTTGCTCTTATTTTTAAATGTTTCATTACATGTGTAAAAGGTTAGTGTAATAAATTTTTTATTCCCTCTCAATTAAAATGGAATTGTTTTTTTTTTCAAAAGGAGTGAAGAAAATAATAGGAACAAAAAAAGAAAAAAGAAACCACACATATACACACACACTCCACACTCTCATCATTTCTTCTTTGCTGTCTTTCTAACTCTATTTCTTTGCCCTAATCCCCTGTTCAGTGCGAGGTGTTTTATTCTGTCCCTGTCAGCAGTTTGAAACGGCAGGCTCATATCCATTCATGGCATTGTGTTGTACAATTACACTGACAAATGCTTGAGTGATTTTCTTGGCGGTGTTTCATTAAAAAAAGGAAAAAAACAAAACAAAACCTACAGTACAAGAGGGGAAAAGAAATAGCTAAAGAATAAACTCTGTTTTTCCACTGCAGGGTCTCTCTCATAAATATTGTAATTGTCCAATGATAGAAAAAGAAAAGGCATCAAGAGATATTTCCCGTTTTCTCGTTAGTACAGGGAGCCTTAACCTGTCTGCAAGCTGAGCCTGGGAGATAATAAGGGAATATCTAAACAGTATCTTCATCATTATGCCGTCCCATAAAGGGATGACAGCGCAGTGTAAAACATGCAGATTTAGCAGACAGGGCTCCATGAGGAGAATAATAATTTTGTGGTGGTTTGGGCCACATTTAATCTGAAAGTCTTAAATCTACTGCATAGTCAAAAATGTGTGTGTTTCTGTAAGTCTCAGTTGGGAGTTGGAATTTTGAATTAAACACACACAGTGGAGGGGGACAGCTTGTCTAACTGGAGACAAAATGTGTGTTCCTTATTTGGTTTCGCGGTTCGAGCCTTCAGCAAGAGCTAAAATAGTTTCTATCATTTTTCCGGTTGCAGTAATGTAAGGGTTATCTTCCAGGTAATAAATGTAAGTCAATGTGTGTGTGTGTCAGTACTGGCAGCAGATGTTAGCCCATAAATCAATGAAAGTATGAAGTGAGTTGCAGGGCAATACTAAAGATAACACAGAGTGGCAGCCAGCAGAGAGGTGCGAGGCATCTCGTCACCTTTAAATCATTTTTTTACTATTGTGTTTATATACTATTGGATGCCGCAGGTGAACACGAGTGCAGTATCTACACTAATACACACAGAGACTCAAGCACACACGCAGGCAAGAGAGCAACTGACATCTAATAAGAAGGCGATTGGTTGGGCGATTATGATTATCTTAATATTTTCATGTTATTGTAGTGTAGAACATTGAGATGCAGGGCTACATCCCATCACCGTAACATGATTAATTAAGATGCCAGTTGGAGGGTTATTGCGGGTTGAGCTGATTAGCAGGGTCAGAGGCTTCGGACACCCCTGCTCTGCTAAACTAGACACTGTTAGCAAAAGCAGCAGACCAGCAAGACAAGCACAGATGGACACGTGTGTGGACAGGCAGGCTGGCAGACACATAAATAATAATAAGAGTGGCAGAAATGTTTCTTTTCATGCAAATTAGCTGTCTGATTAAGTGGGAGAGACACATATAGGTGGCACGCTGGTAGTGGCTCTTTCTTGATGAATCACAATATGCAATGCACTGTACAGAGAATACTGCTTTAAAAAACTAATGATGTTTTGTGTGCAGCGGGAAATGCTAATGCTTTTAGCTCTATGCGTAGTTTCAACAATGTATTCGAACAACAAAGTCAAGGTCAGACAGGAAGATAATTTCTCTTCTATTGTTTTCTCTCCTGTTATATTATTCCTTTCACTTTAGTTCAATGGCAACCATTCATCTTTCTCTATTGTTTCTTTTATTATTGTTAAATAGTTCAAAATTTGGGGGAAATACATGCTTTGCAAAGAATTACATGAGAAAATACCATGCTTATATACTAAACATGAAGCAACCAGTTAGCTTAGCTTCGTGCACAGAATGAAGCTGAAACAAACCCACTGTAAAGTCACCCATTGGTTTCTGGACTACTGTTTTGAAGCCTTGAGTTTGGCATTATGGCCATCGCCATCTTCATTTTTGGAGCTGGAAGTGACCATATTTGGAGGGACGTCTCTATCCTGCTTGGATATGTCCGAAAACTTAAAGACAGGCTTTGGTAGGCACCTTATAATCACAAGGTAGCCATGCCCTAAAGAATACCCGGCTTTATTGTCTATCTTATTCATTTTTACAAAATGAACATCATGACTTGAACCTATAGTGATTAGACGATGAACTCATTAAGAAACTGTTTATTCCAGTGATAAATCAAATGAGAAGTAGGGTCATTTTCTCATAAGCTTACATATGTACAGTCTGACTTCTTTTTGAAACTAGTAGTATTGCCCCCTGCTGGCCATTAGACAGAATGCAGTTTAAGGCACTATATTAGCTTAACTTCTCAGACAGAAGCTCCCTCCACTATTTATACAGTCTGTAATCTTAAAGTCACAAAATCTGCATAAAAACTCATAAAAACTCATGAATTAGCATGCTATATTTTGTTAATCTGTACAAAAATGAAAGTGTGAAAACAACAGGGTGGTATGTGCTGTTTGGTTATGAAAGTTTGTGTAGTGTGAGGTCACTGTGAGGTCACCAAGCACACAGAACTTGTTGTTTTTACTCTTTGGTTTTTGTGTGGATTTAAAAATAGGGAATACCTTAGTTAGTTAGTGAGCTTTAAAGATACTTTATATTTTGTTACCTTTGGAAACAGCCAGGCTAGCTGTTTTGACTTTAGACTTTATTGTCCCACAAAGGGAAATTCGTTTCCACAGCACTGTACATCAGGCAACAGCACACATACAATAATGACATACAGTGACAGTTAAACAATATACACTCAGTATACATTATACACTCAATATACAATATACACTCATGCTACTTCAACAGGGTTATCCTGTGCGATTGAGGTTGCAATGAGTGCAATGGCCTTATTGTTTAGCTCTGCGAGGTTGGCAGTGAGGAGACCAATTATTTTGGCAGCCCTGTTGGAAATGCGTGTAAGAACGAAGCTGTGAGGACACACGCTGATGAAAGGTCTCACAAAAGCATTTAAAAACGTTTTCCCCTGTTTTTCGGTCTTTGTGCCATTTACTGGCGGTGGCTTCGTATTTACAGATATGAGAGTTCTTGATCCTCTCATCTAATGCTCAGCAAGGATGTCTCCCAAAATGTTGTACTTGTCCTTTAAATAGGAGTCAGAAGTTCTGTGTGTCTCATCGTAGAGGCAGAAAAATCATGCAATGTATAAACTTGTGAGTAAAGACGCCCCTTCGAAGGCAACATGCAATCACTGGCACTGTAAACTGCAAACATCACAGTAGAAATGTCATGAATCGTCACACAGTGTTTGAACTTCAGCTTCAGAACATATGTTCTGATAGGTGTTTCAAAACAAACGACCTGGTGTAGTATTACTTTGATCCTCTGAGGGTATACATGCTCTAACTCACACAACTGTGTGTTCATGCTCCCATTTTTTAAACCGCTCACTCGTTCTTTCTTTCTCTCTTTCCATCCATCTCCTCGTCGCCTGGCTCCTCAGACATTTTTTGGTCCCGGGGGGTGAAAGTGAGGGAGTCGGGGTGGGTGAAATCTAGGACACATGAAATATTAAAAATCCTTCTTGGGAAGTCCTCATCAGCATATGTTGCTCTCATCTCTGGTTCACTCTCTGTTTTTCTACTTCAGCTGCTTTCTCTGTTACTAAGTTCTTTCCATGCTCATTCGGGCTCCTCTCAGTCGGCCATTCATATATTCACTCATTCATTCAGTTGGAGAACCAAAAAATAGGTCACTCACCTTAAAAAAAACGACAAAACAACAACAACAACAACAACAACTCTATGCCTCTTACTGTAATAGAGTGTTTTGTTTATATGAGCAGCCTTATTCAACTGAGATCTATTTGGCACCATTAAGCATTTGGCCTATTCAGTGATAACACCGCCTCACTGGCATATGTACGTACGTGTATGTGCATTTTAATTGTAATGTCGGCTGCTGATTACTTTGTATTCATGCTAGAAATGAATAGAATTTTTAATGTAATGTACTTGATGGTTTAAAATATAAAAAATCCAAAAGCAGATATACTAATTACTAGACGCTGAATCAAACAGATTTTACACTTTTTAAAATGCGTTTGTGAGACTTTAGATCTTTCATCATCGTCACCTCTCATCAGCGTGTGTCCTCACAGCTTCGGTCTTCTTATTACAACCGTATCCATGCTGGCTTGTTATTTTCAGGTGGTTCAAAGAGTTAGAGATGGCTGCAGCTCCGACGTACTGAATCACCCACTTGGGAAATGAAAAAGAGATGAGAGAGGGGAAGAGAGATGAGAGCAAGAGATGGCCCATAAAGGTAAACTGGGCGAATGGCCAGACATTTAAGTCTACATTTATAGGGAAATAGCTTCATCAGATAAACAGGTGTGCTAATGTTGAATGCCAATAAGCATCACATGTTGTTTGACCTTCAGGAGCAATCTGACACTCTGTTAAGCCTGCCCCACTTAGTTTCATTCAGCTGTAATTGGCTTAATGGCCAGTAGACATGAGGAAGGGGAAAAGTTTTCTCCTAAAACACACTTATTCATGCCGGGCCTGCTGCTACCGAGAGGGAGTCTTCACTTGGTGGAGTGAGGATGGAAAGTGTGTTGCTGTTTGTTTGTTTGGGACAAAAAGGAAAAAAAAAAAAAAATTCCCTCCCAGGGTAGAGCAGTTTCCTAAACACATTTGGAGTGTTTTTCTCAAGTGGCTCAGCAGCAATCTGTGTGCGTTTGTGTGTATTTGTGTGTGTTTGCCACAGACACATTTTGTTGATGATGCTGTCGGCATCTTGGATGCGTACCAGAGTCTCTCCAGGCAAAAGACGGAGACGATATATCTCTTCTTGCGTCAAGCATGTACACACAAATGCAAACACACACACACACACAGCAGCATGTCCTGTAGCCTCCCCCTCCTCTCATGTGTGGCCTTGCTGGGCTGTCTGGGCTCTAGTAGGAACAGAGAGTGTGTAACTAAGCACATCCTGTCAGACAGTCATGCTATCTTCCCCTGGTCCAGACCTTGCCTTCCCTTCATGCTCCGTTTGCCTGCAATTCTCAGGAGGCGGCTGCTCTGAACAAGAGGCCCTGCGGTAAGGAAGGAGGCTGCATTGCATAACAGTTACACACATCATCTCATCCCAGAGCAGTCTCAAGGTAATTTGTGTTAATAAGGAGATGAGTTGTTTTTATATCATATAGGATATCAAAGAATCAGGTTTGAATATGATCTAACAGACTTTGAAAAAGGTGTTTGAGCATCATCACAGTCGCACGGTTACTAGACTCAAGTTACCACAGGTTTAGGTTCATTCATTGTGCCAAGACATTGATGTGAATCTACTGCCTTCATGTGACGTTACTAATAGTACTGTTATTTGACAAGATCAGAAGATATATTTCTGAAAGGACTAGTCATTTTTCACAAAACTACTCCAACTACTACAAACACAGACAACTTTGGTTTTAAATGTTTATCTGGAATGAAATATTTTAATACCTCTACAGGTTAGACAGTGAATTTTTGTAGGCAGTGAGGAAGTTCGTGCATGGTAAACAGAGCAGACATTCAAAACAATATGAATTTTTCTTCATGTCAAAAATCTCAAATGAAAAATTTAGATATGGCCATGGGTGCTCTGTTGGTGAGGAATCATCATCTTTATCTGCATTAAACTGTTCAAAAAATGCAGCAAGCACATGGAGCTTGACTGACAGGCATAGGGGGAGTAGTTTACTGTGATTGGTTTTTCTCCTATGACCAATACAGCGTATGTCCTATTGCATTTTAGAGTAGAAAAAAAAAAATGATTCAAGTTAGCGAGTAATGGGAAGTTGCATAGAAATGTAGAGGACTCAAGACAATATTTGTCTTTCAAATGTAGTGGAATAAAACTCAGAGTTTTCAAAAAAAAAAATTAATACTCAAGTGAAGTACAGATATTCAAAAAAAATATACTTAAGTACAATACTCAAGTAAATATACTTCATTACTGTCCATCCCTAAAAGGATTATGGGCATTAATGCTCCCCCCAAAATAGTGCAAGAATATTCAATAAAATTATGTCAAAGACACTAACCCCTATGCCAGTCTCTCTGAACACCTTTGACATGAACTTCAATGCACAATGCACTATCCATAAAAAAGAGCATCTTCCTATTAACCTTCAGTGGTAAATAAGGTGTGTGTGTGTGTGTGTGTGTGTGTGTGTGTGTGTGTGTGTCTCTGTCATGTCAGTCAGTCAATCAACCACCAGCAGCTTTGTGACAGGGGAAATTGTTCTCCCCGTCACCTACGTTTTAAATGTCCTTCTTTGACTACCTGTGAGCGCTGCTTCAAAACAAGACTGCAGGTGTACAATACCACAAAGGCTACCACTGTTAATGTTTCAGTTTAAGCGTGTTATTTCCTGTGTTATGGCTTTGAGTTCTAGTTTATTTTTCCGTGTTTTCTTCCTGTGTTATGTTTTCGAGTTTGTAGTTTACATGCCTATGTTTGTTACTTCCTATGTTGTCTGAGTTTCTAGTTTGTTATTTCCCATTTTATTTTGAAGGTTCTCGCCTCGTGTGTCTTGTAACACTTGACACTTCCTGTCTTTGTTCTTTTCCCTCCAATTTGATTGTCTGCCCTGCCCTGATTAGTTCCACCTGTGTCTTGTTAATCTTCCCTTCCTTGTATATTTAAGCTTGTGTGCTTCCCTCTGTCTTTGCCAGTTCGTCGTGTTACCTCCTTCTAGCATTATCTTTATATTGTCTTTAGTGTTCCCAGTGTTTCCGAGTGTTTCCTTGGAGTTTTTTGCCTTGCTGTTTTCTGGACTTTGCCTGTTTTTGGATTTTTGCTTCTGCCCCTGTTGAATTTGTTTGCTTGTTTATGGACTGATTACCTGGTTTTGACCTACGCCTGCCTTATGAACCGTAAGTTTGCCTATCCAAAGAACATTGAACTGAGCCTGCTCTGTCTGCAGTATCTGCACTTGGGTCCAAAAACCTTTTTCCTAGTGCTTTCCAGCACAAACTATGACAACCATCTCCAACCAACAGTAATACCCCCACCCCTGAGACCTCAATTCGAATTAGATCTTAAAGAGTGTATCCACAAACATTCAAGTAGTTCTAGTAGGGTGCACTCACAGTATGTATGGGGGAGTAGCCAGTTGCCTTGCATGTATTAGCTGTCTTGTTACAATCTCAGGTAAGCTGAAGCGAGCAGTGATGGAAATTTGGTGCTATAAAACTAAAATCTTTGTGGTCCATTGTTCTGAACACAGTACTGAAAGGCACTCACTATCTTAGCAATTTTAAATGTTCATAAGTATGAGATTCAATTAAATACTAAGATTCTCATTACTCCGGTTACTGATTCAAACAACATAAATAATGTCTCTTTTCACTCAGCCTTCCTGCTCAAGGCCATAACCAAAATAATAATAATAATAATAATAATAAAAAGAAACTAGAGCCTAGAGAGATTTTTAAATTAGATCATGTCAATCAAGAAAATGAAGCAGACATGAGTGAGAACTGGCTATGATTATATGCATTCCTCACTTATTTATTTGCGCCACAATAGTGTCAGAGTGTTAATGTGGTTATAAAATGATTTTCAACCACACACATTACACCATTTTTCAGCCTGTGGTAGAATTAACTATTATAAAATTACCAACAAGTAGGATTGCAATGAAAGAGTGAGATAAGCAGAGAGAAAAGTGAAAATACACCTTTGAGTGATTCAAGATACAAATACTAAGTAGCAATTTCCTCGTTTTAATGAGTTTTCACTGATGTTTTGTTTAATTAGGTTTCCTGTAACAATGTTGGACGTAAGCTGAAAAAAATCCCATTAATTAGAGTCGTCAGGTTCAAATTAGTCAGGTAGACAATATTTGGGTTAGAATCTCCCAGTTCCTGGTGCTTTGATTCAGATTCAAGAGGAAAGTAGAGCTGCTCCTCCTTCAAATTAGTCGTTGAATGTGATTTGGTCGATTGGTACAAATATTACTGGACATCTCACTTGAAAGGTGTTCTGGGGTGGCTGACCGACTGAGAGGAGGCCATGGTCTAACTGACCCAGGTCTATGCGGGGAAAGCATCTGTCAGGTGGCCTGCAGTTCATTCTTAGCACTCTGACCTTGTCTGACCCTAGCCATCTACTATTTGTTGTGCTTTTACTGCTGAACTACAGTAACATGTCATCACATCAGACACAAAAAAGTTCACACAGTGCTAGGCATGGTGGACCACTATCCATTTGTGGTTGTGGGAATATAATAAGTAACTTTTTTTTTTCTTCTTTTAAAAAAAAATTGGTTTCGATCTATCATTGATTTGCAGGAAAAAGAGCTTATCACAAGTGAGAACTAGCCACTGCATAATTGCATGCAAACATATGATTGTAAATGTCTCACAGCAGCAGAGGTTTCTCTACCTCGCATTTGCTTAGTTTGTATTCAAGGTGTCACTTTCAGACACATTAACTAAGCTCTGCCTGCGTCTTTCGCTCATCATTAGCAGAATTACTCTTTACCCAAGGGTGTAAGGCACGCAGTAGTTGATGTAACAGAGGTTTCAGTGTCACATTGAATAAATGTGACTAATGATGACAGTGACACAGTACATAAGCAAAGTCATATTTGCGTGTGGCTCCCCATAAGGAAACGAGTGCCCAGGGACAATTCAGTCACCAGCAGGGCAGTATGCTTGTTAACATTCCCATAATTAAAAGCACAAGCTTTAGAGAATAACAGGCACTGATGCATATAAAAACATATGCAAAGCATGTTGTGTGTGCATGCAAACACACACATCTGCATCCACACCCATGTGAGCAAATTCGAATGCACTACGGAGCTTGCAGTAATTAAGAACAAGTGGACATTTATTAGGTTTGAGTCCCCGGATTAGTTGGTTAGAAGGCTCCAACTGGGAACCCCAGGGAGAAAGTTGGGAATGACAGTAGAAGCTAAAGTGATCCCTAGCCTATGGTCACAAACTTTGGGTAGTAACCAAAAGCATTATATTAATGATACTAGCAGCTGAAATAAGCTTCCACTGCAGTGTGTCTTTCCCTTAGGGCCAGAAAGTGAAGCTGCTACAGTAAACCTGAAAGGAGCTGGATGTTAAAATGCTGCTCTTTTGCACTGAAGGGAGGTAGAGTAAAGCATCTGATCAGGTTGCCTTCTGTACACACCACTGGGGGAAAAACCAAGACAAACCCAGACCATGCAGGTGGGATTACATATGGCATCTGACATGGGAATACTTTCTCTCTTTCTTGTTGGCATTTTCTGGTAGCGGTTGGAGGAATCCACACAAAGTGCAAGCTGAGTGGCAGTTCACATTAAAGCAACTCTTCCTGCGGCCTTCACGCTTATTCATATATACACATAAGACGTTTTAAGATGCAGAAACAATGTAATATTGCAGGAGACAGAAGCTAGGGGAGCAAACAGAGGAAAAGAAGCACATTTTTAGACAGATATTGGCATACAGTTCGAAAATCATGGGCCCCTCAGTCAGTATGTCAAGATATAGTAGGCCAATTATATGAAAACAAGCCCCATGAACCATATCGCCTTTCCTTACCCTCGCATAAATAGTTCAATTCGAAACACACATTGTCCCTTTCTGGTGCTTCTCTGGTTATTTACAAAGGAGAGCTCGGCAATGTTTGCTGACAAACTGACAAATGTTTGTAGTTTTCTCCATCTTAATCGAATCATATGTGGAGCATCAGTCTCCATTTCTTTACAGAGAGAGGCTAGTGGTTAAAGTATCCCGCAGGGGACTCAGATAATCACAGCAGTTTCAACAGCATCACGACTGCAAGTGTATTGCTCGGAAAGTGATGTTTGTATGTGATGGAGTTTTTCCTTCACTCATCCTTTACAGTCTGGTTTGTCCGAACCGTTGACCGACAGCAAGGCAAACAAGCCTCAATCATGCAGCAAAATGAAAGCCAATATATTCATGAATGGATCTGAGTGAGATGCCTAAGGTCTATAAAAATAATGGAGTGTGTAACATTATTCCCGGCACCCCGAATGGAAGCAGCCTAAAGGGGGGAAATATCTAGCATAAGACGGCTCCACTCATCTGTGCGCAGCAGGGAATGCAGGGGGAAGAGGGTGCGATGTGAACGCTTACCTGCATTGAGAGACCTGCAGCTAAGTTTAGAATATTACAAAACTTGCCTCATTACTATTCTCCTCTCCATATAAGCCTCACTTCTGCTGCATGGGTGCGGGCGCATTTTTGTGCTTGTGTGTTTATGTGTGGGATAAAATAATGCTTTTTTTTCTCCCCCCAGTGAACTCATGCTCACACAGCTCCCTCGATTTGCATGCATTAGGATCCTCTGTGCACCAGCAAACAGAGGGGCTCGAGTGCTTATCTCCTAAGATAGAACAGAGGAACAGTGTGTACAGTGTTAGGGAAGCACCACTCTGACACTCACTGAATTTGATTTTCTATATTTTACACGTATGAGTTACTGTAAGTCCAGCTCATGGAATGCTTGTTTTTCCAAACAGTGTTCAAACTGAAATAGATGAATTGGCAAATATGTTAAAAAAGAAAAAAAAGAAAAAAAGGTCAAGGTCAGCTAGTCTCAAGAAATTCGCAGAGGAATCAAATATGTTCAGTTTCGAGACAGGCCTGACTGCTCTGCGCAATACAGCACACTATAAACCTAGTCTCTTGAGTTAGGTTGTCTTTTAGATTCATTGTCAGGAAGGCCAAGGATGACAGAGTTGTCAAGAAGGAATTCAGTCACACACTGTCACAAACACAAGGACTCACTCTGTCTTCATCTATCGTGCTCTAACAAAAGTTTATTTTCTTTTCCTCCTCACTTTTGTCATGCGGTTTTCCTTCATCTTTCTTGAACTTTCTTGCTCAAGCCTTAAGTGTGAAGTAAAAACTCTGTTCATTCTTTGGTGCATACAACACTAAGACTAGGTCTGCGGGTGATCCTATACTGAAAAACAATAAGTATTCTGAATGAATAAACTTCACATTGTGACAATAACAATGTTTCGCTAAAAACATGCATTTGTTTTTCAGTCACATAATCAATAATGTGAAGCTCCAAGAAGAGATACCGGGAACACGAAAATATTTTGTTTGTTTGATTAGCACCCAGAAAATTGTAAGGTGCCCTGAAGGCAACAGGAGTGTCAGAACAGGGGAAAGAGGGAGGGGGACAAAGAAGAGGACTTGTGACTGACCACAATGAAAACGTAGGCAAGAATAGAGAAACTTTTGTACAATGATAATTTGCCATAAAACTGAAAAGTCTCAAAGAACCTTACCAGTACATTTTTCTCATGCTGTTCATTGTGGGCACTGGTACACGTGTATGTGCTTAGTGGGCAACTTTAATTTGAAAGAATGGGTCACTATCTGGGACATTTTATTAAGTCCTCTCAATACACCCATATAGAAACGTACTAACTTTGCCACATTAAGGCATCAAACAAGGCTAGGTGAAACCTAGTATATGGCTGGACCGCCATTATACTTAACAGTAATGTTGTCAGGACACCCAAATTTTGACTT
>JBBPCS010000917.1:2399050-2410272 GCA_037974645.1 Hollardia meadi | reverse complement strand
TGAATAGGCCGTAGCACAACACAGCAGCATGTCAGGTAGCCCGAACCGACCGAACCCGAACATGACGTCTAAATTCTCATTCGAACCCGGGACGGGACCCGTTGGGCTCGGGTTGGGTATCCACACTCTACTGTGTACTGACCACAGATGTTTGCCTCCCCCAGCGCAAATGTCAAACTCCGCCTATGATTGAAGTACGTCTGAACCAGGTCAAAGCATGGATTGTCGTGTAGGGCAAGCTGCAGCTAAAAAACCTCACCCTTAATAATCTAAAGTGTGTTGTTATTTTAGAAAGAGACCTAACAATGTGGTGCTCTGTGGTGCAAATTGTAAGGGGCGTATCAAGTCAAGAAGGGAGTGACAGCAAGACAAGCATGATATATTGGGGAATATGTTTCTTAAATGTCTTTCTTTCTTTTCCAATACCATGTTAAAAGTAATTTCTTCACCACTACTGTCATGGTAATGCAACATTACACGATGTGTCATCTAATGTTGTTATTCAGCCGTTTAATATTTTGTCTTTACTTTAAACGGCCACGTATGAGTGAGAAAGATGTTGCAATTAACCCTTTATAGGGCACTCATTGAAATACTTGGAAATTCGAAGTTTCAACCCTAGAGGAGGATATTGGAGGAATGACAAGACTTATTATATTATAATAATATAAATATATAATATTTATATTGTGTATATATTATTATTTTATTACAACACTGAAGTGACCAAATATGGTCCCTCGCCCGATAAAGGGTTAATGCTACAGATTGTTGTCACTGTCTGTAAATTGTTTATTTTCCTTGCCCCACACTGATGCAAAAATATATTTTCCAGTGATTATCTTAACTGCGCATCACTCTAGTGATGAAACAAATCCATGTCATAACCATTTTAAGTTAAGTATTTAAGTAGGCCTAATATTTCTTTTTTAAGAGAAGATGATTTGATAAAATATTGAAATATTAAAATACTTTTTTAATTAAAATTTCTAGGCAAATGTAGAACATAAAAATAATAATCTTAACAATCATCGTCAAATAAGTCATTACATTACCCAACTAATCGACTTAAACAATAATTGTCACATTAATCGAAAAGAAAAGTTAAGTTAAATCTAAGAGTCCTTTTCTTCGTTCTCCTTTTCTGTCATGCTTCCCTTTCATATTTCTTCTTCCCAGCCACTTTTGCCCTTCTCTCCTTTCATACATTGTATGATAAATACTCCATAATATAAGCGCCTCCTGACTCTTTTTCCTCTCTGCGCTTCCTTTACATCTTTCCTCATCATTTTTCACTTGTTTTTTTTTTCGAAGCCTCCTGCCATGTGTTAGATGACAACCGAACGCAGTTCTCCGAAAAAGACATAAAGCGCTGACATGCAGAGAGAAAGGGAGAAGAGAAGAAACCGCATCAACCCCCTACAGGGCAGGAGTGAGCGATGGGCGCCCCCTCTGAGCGAGGTTCTGGGGTTGCCTGTCACTTCACCCTATCTGGTGTTAACACACTCACTATTTGCACTCCATAAGCTGCGAAACTGTCTGTGCCCAGTGTGACAGCCTTAGTGTCAGAGTCTTATTTGCCTCCGAGTTCCTTCCTTTGATTCTCTAGCAGTAAATGGGGTGGCGACACCTTATTTAATTTGGTGAACATACATAATTTAGCATAAAAACGTGTGTCTTCAGATTTATTTTAACTTGCCGTGCTGTGCCATTGTCAGGTGTTTTATTTGGACACTGCCATTGTTATTACCTCCTCATTTCCAGCTTTGTATTATGCATGGGGTAGCTTTTTTTTTGCAGATTCTATTGTGGTTTTTTAATTGCTGTTGAATTGAATCATTTTGCTGGTCTATTGTGCTTGTTGTATTCCCATAATATCTGTGTGACCTGCTTCTTAAGTGTAAAATGAAGTTTAATTAATTCAATTTGAATGTTACAAGAGTACAGTTGAGTGCTGCTTTCGAGTTATAGTTTAACAGCGTTTAGCAATCACATACACAGTCCTTTTCGATGTCCTTAAATGTGTTGGTGACAAGCATAAAGGGGTTTAGGAACATCATCCCTTCCTCACTTATTCTGCCAGCTGAGCACTTCCCAAACAGTGGGTGTTACCACTCCAGAAATACAGTGCAGTTCTTTACTGTATTGCATTAGTCAGCTCATTGATGTCAATAGAGGAGGTTAAGCACAGTGATACTTTTTAATTAACATTGCTTACATTCATCTTGAATCCATCTTGCATTGATCTTGCAAACAAAGCAGCCAGTCGCAAGGGAGGGTTGACAGTTCCCTGTCCCCTAAAACTAAAAGCAACGTATCGACCTTTACATCCCTTATCAGCCCACACACACACACACACACACACACACACACACACACACACACCTCCCTCTTGACCAATCTAATCCTTAATTACCATGTCTAATTAGACCCTGACAGCAGAGGTCAATCAACTAATTACAGAATCACAGGATGAAAGGAAGAAGAAACAGAGGACCAGTCAGTCAGAGACCTCACAGCCATGATTAAAACCTGAACATCTCCATCCTGTCTTTGAGCACACACACACACACACACACACACACACACACACACACACACACACACACACACACACATATAGAGACCTATCACTGCAACTGAATCACAAAATATGCCCTTGCTTACAGTCACGTTCATGCTTCATACTGTATACGTGCACACACGTCAGGCTCTTATACACCTGATAAGTACAGGGACAGTAAAGGCTTTGTGACAGGAGATTCCCTCATAGTGCCTCCAGGCCTCTCACTCACAGCTGTCACTTCCAACCTCGTCTCTCATCGATCTACAGCTGGAGATCCATGCTGGGCACAGCTAAGGTCGATCTATTGGTCGTGTGTATATTTGTGTGTGCGGTTGGTCAATTTAATTGTGTATGTTCATTTTTAGGTATTTATTTAATTGTATGTATTTATGCACATGTAAACATCTGTGTATGTGTATATACAGTATGCGTGTGCGCACCTGTGCTGTGTGCTGTGTACATATTATAGTATGTGTGAGTTCCTGAGGTTAAGACTCGGATCGATATGTGTAGAAGTACCTCGTATTTTATAGCTGCGTCAATACTAGGATGAGTGTCTTAATCAGCAATGTGTATCTGGCCTGGAAACAGAGTCTCCCGGGAAATGCTGTTTGAAGCGCCATCACAGGTTTGATGTGGGCAGCGCCACAATCCCCCCCACCTCCTACAGGATACAGCTTTATTCAGACTAAAGCCGGTATATTATGTGCTCCTTGGAAACGCCGTCCACATGATGTAACTTCACAAATGATTGGATCTTTTCATAATTAATGAATAGTGTCACCTTCAGTGCAGTGTTTTCCTCTTACAGACTTGTTGGCAGGCTTGTCAGTTAGTTAGCTTGGCTGCCTTACATAGACAAGTGCTGATGATCAAAAGCTGGAAGAGAGGAGCAAAATGAGGGCTGTGGTTTTCTACAGATCTCATAGACTGAATTTAATGGATATGGAGGAAGAAACTTAGTATATTCTGATCATAGTTTTCCCCACTTAATTAAAGACGAGGACTGGCAATATTTTAGATTTTCTTCAAAAATTCACCAAGACAGGGAATGTGTTAGTATTGTACTTTATAAAACTTATGAAAACTTTGACTTTCCTACCCTTTCTGTGGCTGTCAACCCCAAGCCTTTGGTTCTTATACTGCAGATGCAAATCTGTTTGTTGGAGACTTAGCCGCAGATTTGTTGAGCTAGTGAGTTGCTACGGCAGCAGGATGGTGTCTGTGGGATCGACTCAAAATAAACTGCCCATTAGAGCTGCAGTGATTATTTGATTAATCGATTAGTCAATCCAAAGGAATTTTTTGCCAACTATTTTGATAAACAATTATTCGTTCATAGGGTTAGTCATTTTTCAAGCAAAAAAGTCAAACATTTGCCAATCCCAGCTTCTTAAATGTAAATATTTGCTGCTTTTCTTTGTCATTTGTGATAGTCAAGGAAGAGTATTAGGGATTTGGACTGTTGGTTAGCGAAAAGAAGCAATCTGAAACGCTGCTTTCGGTTCTGGGAAATTGTGATGCACATTTAAAAAAACAAACATTTTATAGAACACATTATGGTAGTACGAGTATTGTAACGATTAATTGATTAATCATTACAATAATCAGCAGATTAATTGATATAATATAATAAATAAAATGGTCGTTATAATGAAGAAAATGTCACTTAGTGCAACAGTGTAGCTCACTGTTGTGTTAATAATAGGTGAGGAGGTCTGGCACATAGTTCAGTTCACCGTTGGTTTTGGTTATTTCTGGGTTTTGTTGACAATAAGTAAAATATAGAATACCACCACAATTATCCTTTAATTTTACTCTAACTAATCAAATAATCTCAACCTTCTCAACCAAATCTTTGAACAAAAAAACAAACTAAATAAAATTTCACTCTGTCACTCTTAAGTTTTTAGACTTGCTCAAACACTCACTTTTGATAACTGTTACTATTTTGTGAACAGGAGGTTGGGACTTCGTGTCCTGTCTCCATGTAATCTTTGTCCGTGTATTTGTCTGTAAATTCACGTCTCACTTGTCAATAATTGTCTTCTCTTCTGTCACATTTTCCTATACTGCTCTCTGCTCCTCCCTCCCTGCAGCGGAGGAGTGCATTAAAGGAGATTAATAGAAGGTAGTCATGTTACAAATCATTCGCTGTGCATTTTCCTATTCATCCTCCTCCACCCCTCGCTCACTCTTCACCTCCCTACCTCTCTTATCTCTCTCTCATTCTTTCTCTCACTCACCAACTCTCTCTCTTGCTCTCACTTCCTCATTCCCGTTCTCTCATAAACGGCAGAATGGTCAGACTGGAGGCCAGCCTAAAAGAGCAGACCATTTATCTACCTCTGAATACTGGAAACCTGCCACAGGTGCAATGGACTACATTAAGTCTTTCTCTTATGAATGCATACACTTTCGCTTGCTGCAGAGGGTGCTATCCATAGTGTGTGTGTGTGTGTGTGTGTGTGAGAGAGAGAGAGAGAGCCTGTCACATCATTTGAATGCAGGTGAGATAAACATTGATCCTGGGCAACCTTTAAAACTGGCTTCGAAGACAGTACTAATCCAACACACCCCTTAAGGTTCAGCCAAACTGTTTCTCTTATCACCCCTTTCTCTCTCTCGCTCTCTCTCATACGCAAACCCTGTCTTCTCTTTGTGTATTTCTCCACCCCTTTATTCTGCCCTTCATCTTTTTTTTCTTTAGCTCCCCTCTCTCCCCTGCTCCTTTGCTTTGTTCAAACTCATCTCTGCCTCCGGTCTTTGCTTTCCTGAGCCAGCCTGCTGTTCATATTTGTTGTCTTAGCAGCCCTCCTCAGCAGGGGTCTGGTATTGGCTGTAATAAGTTGTATCTTTGCTCTGTGCCACCTGTGTCAGCTGGCAGTCTTCTCCTTTTACCTCACATCACACACTGAGTTCTTAATGCATTTACAGCCCACCGCTGTGAGGCAAGTACTGAAGGTGTTTGCTCTGATGTGCACGTCTGTAAGTGTGTGTTGTGTATTTTTGTGTTAGGTGTGTTTGTTGATGTGCTCGCGCATGCATGAGTCCCTACATTGTCATATTCATGACCGAGTCAGCCTCCATGAATTTCAACCCAATGTTATGGCAGCTGGTGACAGTTCCTGATATGACTCCAGTGCTCCTTCACCTCCACCACCACTTACATATTTACCTGCTAATCCAGCTCGATGACTCCAGCTCAAATCTCTACCGGGACTCAGACACACATCTTGTTTATTTACATATTTACACTAAAGAGGCTTCCTTTACAGAATTGTGTATGTGTCTGTGTGTGCAAGAAGGTAAAATATCTCTTCTTAGCTGCATTAGTTATCTATATCTTGTAATTAACAGATTCCTTAGGTTGCACTTGTTTTAGTTTTGTTATCAGTGTTATTTTTAATTAATTAATTGATTGGAAGAAAAAAGAGAGAAGATGATGTAAAAGGTTGAAGTACCTTTGATACCTGATTAGTTTCCATGTGATTGGAAAAAACTTCTTATATCTGGTCTGCAGTGTTGGATTTTTTCCCCAGTTGTGTTCTGCAGCTGACCTTCAATGTAACTGCGGTTTCTGGGGTGAATCACCAGCAGCATTATATCTGAAAGGCTGTCTGGCTCATGAAAGAATGTGATGAAATGATGTGATATCACTTCAGCTGATGAACCCACAGCTAAATTATGACCTGACGCAACCAGCCTGCTCCTAACTGATTGAATGATTGACAGCTAGGACACGGAGTCTCTTATCAATAGCACACACTGACAGACAGGGACACTCAAAGGCAATTTCACAGGGGACATGTGTCTGGAAAATGACACATGGGACGAATTTATCTTTTATCTATACAAAATGTGAATGTTCGTCAGGAGAACTTGAAGAAATGTGTTGGCTGTTTGAGTCGTTAATTCATCTTGTTCAGGAAAGTGCTTTATGTAAATTTTTTGTTTCTCGTTAAGGTGTGGGCATCAGTCAGCAGACACATGGTGGTAATTAAATTACTTGTAAAAGAAAAAAAAATAGCTTACTAACATTTGCATAGAATTTTATTTTTTATTCTGCACCTAACTTGAATTCAACAAATTAATAATTTGATCTCTAAAGTATATAGAAAAGTGACATAGATAAAAGTAGTGTGATACTTGAAAAATAAATTTGAAAACATGAAAGGTCTGAGCAAATATTTAAAATACATACCATACTGAATATCCTCCAAAAAATAGCAAATACCCTAAAATACATAGTAAAATACATTAAATACATGTCACTTTGTTAAATCTCCAGAAAGTAATGTATAATTGCACATAGTTTCTTCTATTACACTGGTTACAGTTCCTATGACGTTCTTCTTTTAACAGGACTAAAAGGCTGCAGCCATGCTAGCAGCTGTAAGGTTGTACTTTGGCTATGTTGTTTTGAACTAAATGCTAAAGTTAGCAAGACCACAGGCTCACAATGATGGTGGTATCTAGCAGGTCTAATGTTTACCATCTTGATAATTAGCACTAAACACCAAGTGCAGTTGAGGCAGGTGGAAACTTAATTTATTTTGCAGGAGTAGTATTCGACAAATAAAAATTTAGACCTGTTAATGGTGCTATAGGACAAGTAAGAATATGAACGAGTGTTCAAAATGTCACCACAATCCATCCAATAGTTGTCAATGTTCCACAAAAAAAATAAAAAAAAAATAAAAATTGAAACCTCATGGTGGTAGTTGTGGTAGGGATCATCATTATCTTGATGCCATAAATAAATGTACAAAATTTCATGACAATCTGACCAAAGTGTTAGACCAACTTTCAGACTGAAAGAAAAACATTATAACTGGAGCTGCACTGTCCTGTGGTGAATATTTTGGTTACAGCTGTGTCAATGTGTTAACTGTTACAGTATTTAAATGGTCACATAATGGCAGCACATTGAAATGCTGCTAATACATTGCAGAATATATTGTGGGTTTCCAGATTACCTCATGTGGAGCTGATGTTGATGCTTCTCTCCTGTGTATCTTGGCACTGCATGACTCAACAGCTTATAAACTTGTTGTCAGTATGGAGGTGCATGGTCTGCACCTTCTACCTGTATTAGTGCAGCACTAATGGTTCCTCACACTAACAAAGCAGCAGGAGAAAATGTGGCTATGCTGTTGTACCAACAGGAGAACACACAATTTGATAGCTGCTGCTAACCTGAACAGGCAAGTTCAATGGAGTACTGCTTCTGTGTGCTGTACTGTGTAATGTGAGGTCAGCATGTAAGACTGTCATTGTGCAGGCAAGTGGGGAGTAGTAGAGTCGAGTGTACAGGGTTGCAGCTGAAAGGGTTTTCCCCCACAGTGGTTAGGGATGCATGCAGGGATGATGTCCCACGTTTAAACTGGCTCAGAATTTTGTAATACCTTCTTTATATAATTAACGCACATAACTGAGGGTCTCATCTGAGCTGTGTCTGTGGCACAGGGGATGCACTGGGGATGTGTGAAGATGCTATTTGTGTTTATCTCTGTTGAGCCAGAAACTGGGCTTTGGTTAGTCTGCATAATTCATAGACTTTGTAATTTTCTCTAAGAAATCTGATGACTGTCAGTATTTACAGTCATAGAATAAAATCATTGGTCTCAGGTTTAAAGGTCTTTAAGGGGAACATCACTTGCGTGATGCCTTTTGTGGCTCCGGATGGGAAATCGGAAAAATTGCTCAAGTGATGTCACTTGACTCAGCATCTGGTGTTGCTGAAGACTATAAGTTTGAAAATAAAAAAATAATCTGCTGGTGTCGCTCCTCATCTCTGCATGAGGTCAGCGACTCAAGGCTGCATTATCTGTTAGTAGCAGCACACATCTGAATCTCAGACAGACCCGTCAATGCTTGAGTTGCATTGTGGGTTATGTTGGCACATGGTTTTGACAAGGAAGAAGAATGTGTATAATAAAAAAGATGATATCTCTAAACTGTCCATCGTGAGTCCGTTATAGGAGTGAAATGCTAGGAAGTGGCAAAAATAAAAAAGAGCATCAGAAGTGCATGATTAAGCCTCATTTTCACCTTAAGGTTATATCGGAGCAGTACTTGATCTAACAATACGTGTACATGGGCCATCAGAGAGACCAGAATTGACTAATAGGGCCAATTAAAAGAGTATTCAGGTTTACCAGTCAATCTTTAAGTTGTGCCACTAACCAGGACAAATCCTGTCTGAATAAAGGTTTCACAAACAAATTACACTTTGGTTCTCAGTTTCACACAGGCTAATGGAGATCTGTATGCTTTCTACTCACCTTGCCACACACCTTAACCATGCTGACAATTTGCTAGTTTGTGTTCTGTTAATCAAAATGTGCCCATTAATGTCCTGCTCTAATATATGGACAATGTGTATCTTACTCCCCGTGCTTTCTTCAACAACAATGATGACAACACATCTAAGACTTTATCAGAGCGATGACACTTTTATGCTCCTAAAATTGAGTTAAAGTACATAACGACTCAAGCCATGAGGGGGAGGAAAAATTAACTTAATAAAACCTAAATTTACAGTAAAGTAAATTAAAGTCATTTTGAAGGATAAAGATAAATTATTTTCCCTCTGCAAAACTGTCCTTTCATTAATTGGAAAGTGGCTTTTCTACTTTGTTTAGAGAATATAGTTGAAATCTTTGTATTCATGACACTAGGTTTGGAGACTGAGGTTTTATCCAGTAGCTTATAGCTCACATCTCTCTAAGTTGTGTTTTGTGAAGACAAGTAGTCTGGGGCATTGGGGGGATACAACATCCCTGCTGTACTGAGCAGATGCTCAGAGGAGAGGGATTTTTCATCTAGTACCAGGCAAACAAGCTACGGTGTATTAGCAGAGCAGAGCCGGAGACCCGCCGGGACAAGACAAAAAGCCCCCCCCCAAAAAAGGTCTCACTAATGATAAATGACTAATTAGAACAATTAGCAAACTGTTCTTTCTTTTACTTCATATTAAAGCTCTATGTATGATCAGTCATACTATCCACAACATTTTGCTAAAAAACATTTGCACTTTGCCAAATATGATATTGGGATAAGAGGGACCTTGCCAGTGTGTACAAGAGAAAGATGTGGATATGTTTTGTTGGGAGAGAAGGTGAGAGCAGAGCACAGTAATTAAAGTAAACAAAAGAACCGAAGAACACAAAATAACTTTTCACTTGGGGCATTAAAAATGCATGTGGGGCATAACATAACATACTGTATAATTTGTATTACACAAGTATTTGCTTCTTCAATAGAGATGTGAAAAGGTTTTGTTTTAGGTTACTTCGTGCGACTCTGCCGATGCCTGTAGAGACAATTCCCTTTTGACTCAACGACTGTCAGGAAGGTCACAGTGCAGGTTCAGCTCAAGAACAGCACTTATGGAGCTGGTAGGCCAGATGAACAGTTTGTGAGACACATCTGCCTACAGTCCTCACAGTCACTAATGGTGCCTGTCTAGCGATTTGCCAATGTTGGTCACATTGCATGGCTGGAGGTAAAAGAAAAAGACTGTTACCAAATTCACTCACTCCAATGTCCAATCTAGCTCTGCAATTTAAAGGGCATCAGGAGGCAGACACCACATTGCCATGGGCAACATGAGCGCTGATTTGTCATTCAGATTGAGGTTTTCATCCAGCGTACACTGTGTTCTTTGGATGACGGCGAAGTTGAATTTTCTCCATTGCAGCTATTCTCCCATTGATGCTATGTGTCTGTGTACTGATGGTGTGTTTGTGAAGCAGCTCTGAGTGATTACCGTGTAGAGCAACATTACAGGCTCGCTTACCATGACAAATTAAGCCGGAGTGCCTGGCCCACAGGGAGAACTCTTCATCAGAAGACCGAGGAGAAGATAAAAGAGTGTTACAACTCAATCACTATCTGGTCACAGAGTTTAACAGGAGACAAAACTCAGTGTGACACACGCAATGCATCTAATTGCCACAAGATACACAGGTGGAGGTTGGATACAACCATAACAGAACAGTCTGAGGCTTAAGGCTGAGGAAAAAAGTAATAAGAATATGAGGGACGTAGCAATGCACGTTTTGCTGCTTCAGACTGGTTGATATAACGAGTGTGAAGATAAATCCACGTTTTAATCCTAAAAGTTTAAAAGTAAACTTAAAGCCTCACTGCGTAACTTTTTTACCTTAAACAGCTTCAAAATCATTTTGATGGGACACTGACTTGTAAGAGGGGGAATAGCGCCCCCACCACTGCCACAGCGCGCCCGGATCGCCAGATACTGCACTATGTAACTTTGAGGTAGCCCCGGAGACATTGTCACCTGACCACACAATGCTTTACGGCAGTTACTCAACCTTTCAGCTAGCTATAAGAAGCTCACTACGTTCGGTATGTTCATCATGGCAGAGGCGGCGAAGAGACAGAGGAAGACTTTGTCGGAGGAAGTGAGGAAGAGAAAAAGAATGACCAAGCAAGAGACCGGACAAGAGTAAATCTAGGTCTGGCGTTTAGTCAAAAAGAGCTAAAAGACACGAAGGGATGCAAGACAGACACCGAGCTCGCCTCCTTGTTGCTGGACTAATAAGGAATAACTTATTATCGTAAGCTGGCTTGCTGTGTTGTTGTGTTTGCTTCTTGTTTGGCTGTGCTAGTAAAGTTGTCCAGTTCT
>JBBPCS010000917.1:2340169-2352988 GCA_037974645.1 Hollardia meadi | reverse complement strand
ATGTAAACATCAAAATTACAGAGAGAGAGAGAGAGAGAGAGAGAGAGAGAGAGAGAGAGAGAGAGAGAGAGACATAAAGATGGCGAGAGGAATTGTCAGCGTGCTAACTGACCTTTCCATGTGCATGCCCCCATAAAAGCATTAACACAGCAGCTACAACCATGGCCATCAATTATTAGACCAATCCTGCCTGGACCACCTTAACTAATAATTATCCCCCCCTTATCTATTTGGAATGGAATAGGTACATGAGCTGCACTTGACTTATTGTTTAAATTATTTTTTTTTTGGTCTATCTGGCATGTTACCTCTCAAACCACAGAGGTTAGTGAGTTTTTTTCATTCATCCTTTTGTTTTCCATCTGTTATTTCACCCTCTTAAAGGCAGTCTTTGATTCTTTGATTCTTTTGCACTTACAATGACATTCCTCCAAAATACTGTAGGTAAATAAAGAACAGTCTGCATTCTTCTTTAAAAGCCATATCCCCTTATTTCACACTCAGTATTTTTTCTTATGTGCAAAGAATATTATTATTTATTGCAAATGGTAATAGACATACTCGTAAATGATAATTAGTTCTGGCCGTTCCTGTAACTCTTAATTACTTTGTGTTGATAAGAAAAATCAAATAATTAATTTCAAATAATCCTCATTATCATCAGTTTTTTTTTCCTCTTTGTTTCGTTTTCAGTTTCTGTTTCAGTTTGAAACCATGCAAACCCTTCTACATGCAAAGACACAAAATATAAACCAATATAAAATAAATATGTGCACACAATTGGTACTGATGTATGCACAGAAATGCATCACTTTGAACTTTACACAGACAAATAAAACATTAAAAAAAAGAAGCATATTACTCCTAGAATGCATTCTCTCTGTCGATCTGTTCTGAGGTGATATCTCTTCCAAGCACATTATGTTCATGTTGCTTCAGTTTTCTGACAAGTAAGAGATAATTGTTTTTGACTGTTGACACGAATGCAGCAGGATTAAAATCAATGCATTGCGAGTAAAATGCATAGAGAAGGGTAACATTCTTTATTAAGAAGTGTCCAGAAGATAATACTGAGCATCATTGATTCAGTATAATATTTTATTCATATTTATATAAATTAACACAAACAATGGCTCACATACTGTAACACAAATGCATTAGTCCTCATGCTGTACATCTGTAAACTGTAGCTTGCATCATGTAAATTAGCTTCAGTATCACTTCATCTTCTTTATGGTAAAATCTGGACACCTATGAATTTTTCAATAACATCTTAACATACTGGAATGTAAAATCCCAGTCATGTCTTTTTTATTTCATGAATTGGAATTATAATTGAAATTGACGGTGGCACAATTTTCTTTTCTTTCAGATCATAACCCCAATAGCAAATATATATGTGACAGGAGAGAGGAGGAGGAGGAGGAGGAGGAGGAGGAGAGGGAGAGAATGTGGTCATTAACCAAAGGCAGAGAGGGAGACTCCTTCTCCTGCATTCAAATGATGCTTAATCCAGCGCTATCAACACTCCTCTCATCCCACCTACTTGTCTCCCCTTCTCCTCATGCTTCTTTTTCTCTGCCTTTCTGTGCTACTTCACTGAGAAGGCTACTATGCAGCCTGTTCCCTCATCTGTCTCCCTCATCCTTCTTCTCTATCCGTATTTATCTAATTTCTGTCTTCCATCTATAGGCTCCTTTCCCCTATTTCACCAAGGACGCGAATATATCTCCTTCTGCCCGGCCCCTTCTCTCTCCCCCACTCTCTCAGTAAGTCTCTTTTCCTCTATCTCTCTGTCTTTCTTCCTCATCTTTCTCAGAGATAACTGTGTACAAGCTCTTTCATCTTTCTCCTCCCTGAAGAGAAGACTGCCCAGCAGACACAGAGAAGCAGAGTCAGCATTTCAGTCCTCTATGATGTCACGGACGCCCCGACCCATCCTCCCTATACCTCCAAAACACTCACACACACACATAATAAGTCCTCTACAACTGAAAAAAAATAAGGAAAGCAGATACAACAATCAACAAATTAACTGTCCATAATGGACAAATATATGACTGTTATAGAAAAACGTAACCAAACTGTGTCTTACAAGAGGTGAGTAATAGCAGCAAGCCGCATCTCCAATGAAAACACATGCACACTGCTGCGCTCACAAGAGAGAGACAGAAAATGCAAAACCACTCTGGAGCTGAAGTAGAAAGTCTGACCTCTTATCTCTGTGTGAAACATTGGAATGGGAGGCTTTCAATTTTAACGATAGGTTAGGGTAGGTGGCGTGGAGACAGAGCAGACAGAGAGGGGAAGATCGGCACAGGTGAAGTGATCGAGAGAGTGAAAGTAAAGAAAGAGGGTGAGCTACAGAACACGGGAGAAACAGACACAGAGAGAGAGAGAGAGAAAGAGAGGAGAAGATAGTTACAGTGAGGGGAGGGAGAAGGAGGCATACGGGAGGAGGGGAGGTTGAATGTGTTAATACACAGGAACACTGCATCAAACCAATGCACTGCTCTGAGGCTGGCTGAGCAGCTGAGAGGAGTGCGTCAGCAGTACATTCACGTTCCCACTGAAGGACAAAGGGAGGGGGCAGAGCGAGCATCTTAGCTGCCTGCAACACCGATACAGAGGGGGGGAATAGAGAAGAGAGAGAGACTGGAGAATAAACAAGAAGAGAAGATATGGATTAGAATGCTGCTCCTGCTGCTTCTGTGACGGTGGGCTGCCTGTTTGAGTGTTCGCGTGCCTCCTCCTCTCTATCTCTTTCTCTCTCTCTCTCTTCTACACTCTCTCCTTTGTGCACTCTGTCTTTCCCTTGCTCTTGATCTGTCAGTGGTTCTCTCTCTCTTTCTCTCACTATCTCTCTCTTTCTGTCTCTCTTTCCCTCTCTCCCTCCGTTCTACTCTGGCTACTGCAGTAGTCCACCAGCCAGCCGCAAGTCTGACAGCCACACACATGGCTTACTGCCACAACTTACTACCTCAGCCCTGGAGAAAAAACTAACAAATAAGCAAGCAGAAGAACACTGCAGGAGACAGCCCCGGGGACAAATCGTGAGTGGAGAGAAGAATCCTCAATACCTTTCTTTGTTTTTGGATACGGATACGGAGCCCACTTCCACACACATCCTCCCAGCATCATCCTCTCTCTTTTCTCTCATTGCAGAAGAGGACAAGAGTGCTCTCTCTCTCTTCTGACAGCCTTTTGCGAAGCTCCAACAGTGCAGCGCATCCCCTTCTCCACCCCCCACCCAGCGCCACCATCTCTCCCACCCCCCCTAACCCCCCCCACCCCCCAAGAGGAATAGATGGATTACTGCTAACTGTGCACACGGCAGCCTGCAGCTGCTCTGACCAGGGCCAGCCCAACGTTGGGAGGAAGCAAGAGGAACACAGAGGAGGAGAGGAGAGGGGGGATGACTATGCTGGGAGTTCTTTAGCCTTTTTCTGTCTCACAGTCTCTGTCACAACGGGGCTAATCAGTGACCGACTAGCCCTTGGCAAAGTCACAGTGAGGGAGGTCTCGCCACCAAACAGGCGACCAGCCGATGAGCCAACATATGTATCTGGAGCCGACAGAACAGGGGATTTTTATTTATTTCAGTTGGTCACTTCTTCTCTCCTCCTCTGTCACGTTTGTCTGCGTTATGGATCATTATGATGTATCCACAGTGGAGCTGCATTTTGGAGTCTGCAGCTTGGCAGGGGGGCACTTAGTGGGGGCAGAAGGGATCCAGGCACCTGCCAAGCCTTCATGGCCTTACCTCTGCTTGTGAGTGCTTTTCATGGTGCTCTCAGTCTTTAACACCAGGAGCCATTTTGTACCCTTGGCTAATAGAGGGCCACCTCACTTTTTCAGAAAGGGTAAACAAGAACACATCAATCTCACATCTTTCCATGGATGGGAAATGTAACTGAACATGATGCATGACTGTTGCTTTTAACATTTGGAAAGAGGCAAAAAGGACCACTTTCAAACTAATGAGGTACGTCACTGACACTCTTATTCAACCTTTTTCTCACATTGCTGCACTGCTTTTTTTCTCTGCTACTTCTCATGCATTAATCTCTCTCACTCTGTCTCCCTCTCTGTCCCTCTTTTTTTCCTTTCTCTCTCTCTCTCTCTCTCACTCATCAATTTTGATGTAGCATCTCCCTGTGCTGTCGATGGAACTTGGGAGCCTTGAGTTGCTCCAGCCAGGCTAAGGTGGTCTGTCCTCTGGTGTGTGCCATCTCCCCCCACCATGCAGAATAATGAGCCCTCCACACCATGAGTCCTCTGGGCCAGGTTAGTGTGCAGCCTACCTGGAACACAGCCCTGCTTGCCGTGCTCTCCCTCATGGTGCCTGCTCTCAGTATGTGCCAGTCCACAGGCCCTGCGTTGGGCTCGGCAAACCCACAGAACTGTCCAGGTGTGTGTTCCTGCACTAACCAGCTCAGCAAGGTGGTGTGTACCCGCCGAGGCCTGATTAGGGTTCCTCCGAACATCCCAGCCAACACCAGGTACCTGAACCTGATGGAAAACAGCATAGAGACCATACAGGCAGATACCTTTAGGCACCTGCATCACCTGGAGGTACTGCAGTTAGGCAGAAATGCTATCAGACAGATTGAAGTGGGGGCCTTCAATGGCCTGACCAGCCTCAATACTCTGGAGCTATTCGACAACAGACTGACAGTTATACCTAGTGGAGCTTTTGAGTACCTGTCAAAGTTGAGAGAGTTGTGGCTCAGAAACAATCCCATTGAGAGCATCCCCTCCTATGCCTTCAACCGTGTCCCCTCACTCATGAGACTGGACCTGGGAGAATTAAGGAAGTTGGAGTACATCTCTGATGGGGCATTCGAAGGCCTTCAAAACCTCAAGTATCTTAACTTGGGGATGTGTAACCTGCAGGAGTTTCCCCATCTTTCACAGCTGGTGGGATTGGAGGAGCTAGAAATATCAGAGAATGTTTTCCCAGAACTGAAGCCTGGGGCCTTCCGTGGGCTTAAGAATTTACGCAAACTGTGGATTATGAACTCTGCCATCACTACCATTGAGAGGAATGCATTTGATGACATCACAGCCTTGGTGGAGCTGAATTTGGCCCATAATAACCTGTCCTCCCTCCCCCATAACCTCTTCACCCCTCTACAGTACCTGGTGGAGCTACACCTGCATCACAACCCCTGGCGATGTGACTGTGATGTAGTGTGGCTCTCCTGGTGGCTCAGAGAATACATTCCCACAAATTCCACCTGCTGTGGACGCTGCCACACCCCGGCCCACATGAGAGGACGATACCTGGTTGAAGTTGATCAGACCACCTTTCAGTGTTCGGCACCATTCATACTCGATGCTCCTAGAGATCTGAACATCTCTGCAGCGAGGGTGGCAGAACTGAAGTGTCGCACAGCTGCCATGAGCTCAGTCCGATGGCTTCTCCCAAATGGAACTGTACTGACCCATGGCTCAGCTCACCCACGGATATCTGTCCTTAACGACGGCACACTAAACTTCTCCAACGTTCTCCCGTCAGACACAGGGGTCTACACCTGCATGGTGAGCAACATGGCAGGAAATTCAAATGCCTCGGCTTACCTAAACGTCAGCAATGCTGAACTCAACACATCTAATCTCTCTTATTTTACCACTGTAACAGTGGAGGTTTTGGAGCCTACAGTGGAGGAGACCCCTAAACCCAAGCCTACTGTCCCTGCCTCGCCCTCTGTCTTTCAGCCTGTCTTCATCTCCACACCTACTGTGCTGTTCCAAAACACACAGACTCCAAGGCAGGTGTCAGTCCCCACTGCCAGAGTCCCTAGTGGGCCAGCTGCTAGCCTGGACGAGGTGATGAAAACCACCAAAATCATCATTGGGTGTTTTGTCGCTGTTACCTTACTGGCAGCTGCCATGTTGATAGCATTCTATAAATTGCGTAAGCGGCATCAACAGAGGAGCACTGTGGCAGCAGCCAGGACCATAGAAATCATACAGATGGAGGAAGAAGTTCCTGCTGTCCCACCACCCACCTCCGGATCTAGTGGCTCTGATGACACAGGATTGGGACTGCCTACCTTAGTGGAACACAACAGCAACACCTTTAAGCCTGGGTATGTGTCCTCCTCCTCCTTGTCATCCCGCCAAGGAGGCTACGGAGCCCACTGGACCCAGAACAACTTTCTTCATCGCTCAGTCAGACAGCATCACAGCCATATCAGCACCATTGCTGATCCCTACGTCATTAAGACTACTCATGGCAAGGAGAAGGTTCAAGAGACCCAAATCTGAGTAATGCTCCCTATGGATATATCTCTGACTCTGCACCAACCTCTCCTTTCCACCCATCTGCTCACCAGTCCATGCAATAGAATGCACAAAGAACAAAATGGTAACTTTCTTTTGTACAGAAGTGCAAAACAGAGACAGTTTTTTGTTTCTTGTACATGCCTATACATAAGTATATAAATATAAAAAAATACTAATATATATAAATGAAAGTACCGCCAGGCAGTGGTGAGACATGCAGATTATATTAGAAAAGAAAGTAATTGAAACTATTTTCTAATAACTGGTGACTTCTATTTAAAAAAAGACAAAGATACTGAATTGCTTTTGTGATTGATAATAGAAGGTTGTACTGTCACAGTAGGAAAAGAGGCATTTAGTTTGTTTTTTGACCATATTTAGGATGCAGTAAAAAAAAACAAAAAAAAACAACAACTCTTTATACAGGCACCAATTTCTAAATACAGCCCCAAATCTAAGTTCCAATTTTTAATGTGCCAAATATTATATGCAATAAAATTATTGTTAGTATTTCCAGACTTAGGATCACAAAAAGATACACAAGCAAAATCCAGATAGAAAGAAATATTTGTCCAAAGATAGCAGTGTAATGGCACAGATAGAATGTGCTGTTCAGTAGCTATCAGCCAAATGCTTTTGGACTGCAGTGAATTTCTGCGGCTATGGTTTAACCCTCCGTTCGCTGGAGCTAAGCTGTGTTTATTTGACAGTGGCAGTGCTTCTTAGTTGTAGCGTATCTAAACATGTTTATTTAGTGTGCACATGATTCTACACTGGTTTAACTGGCAAAGATGAAGTGCAGACTAATAACTGTTGTTGCAAATACTTTGTTCTGTCATTGGTTGCATTTTGTATTTTTTTCTTTTCCCTTAGGTTTTCATGCTGTTTAATGGCTTGTGTAGTGTTTAGGGCTAATTTCATAATGCATTACAGCAGTTGCCTGACTTGTCTCTGCAAGGGCTCATTCCGATGCTAATTTTTCAAGTGAACAGACATGTGGTGCAGTGATACAGGGCTTTGCTGACCGTTCTGCTTTTGGAGAAATAAGAAACAGGATTGAAGTGGAAAAAAATGAATGTCTGATACTGGGGCTTTTCCATGGACGACACTGAAACATGACTATGTTTTTCTTTTTCTTTTAATAGTTTATTTTGAGCAACACTATTTTTATGGAGAGACAAAGGAGGCTATGAAAAATAAAAACCTTTGGTTTGTATTTCTCTAATCAGAAACACTTTCATCTGATGTTTTTTCTTCTCTCTGAATATATTTCCATTTGTGTGTAAGTTGTTTAATCATAAAGGCTGGAGGCAGTATTGTAAATCGCATCCTACCACAAACGCCCCATCTTACGGTCCTATGCATTTACTTAGTGTCTGCATGAATGGGTCTTTAAGTAACTGGTGTACAATGCTGCATTATACCCCACAGTGGGTCTCTATGCAGGTCAGATAGGCTGTTGGTCTTTGATGCCTCAGCTTAGTTTTTAACATTGATTTCTCAGTGACTGTGAAGGGGAAAATACATGTATCCCACTGTTCTGCAGTTTGTGGGTTTCTTTTCCTGACATGCATTTCTGCAGGTTTGAGATTCTCTACCTGAATCTGACATTTAACAAGTCGAATAATCTATATTGTGTATTTAATAAGAAGAAAAACAGTGGTGGCTGGTTCATCATGCTATGAGTACAACACAAGCCTACATCAGCACAGCAAGTACTTCGAGAATGCAAATTAAATATATCATCTAACAATGGGAAAGCAGGCTGATTTTCATTAACATATTTTGTTGCTGATGCTCTGTGTGTCAATGCATTTCTGAGCAACCTGAATTATCTTGATGTCATGCAGTTAAAAGTTCAATTACTATAAATAAGTGTGCCTAGTCTCTGTAGTGACTGAAACACCTTACCTATAACCTTACATTATACTGTTGCCCTTCATGCAACCTCTCACCAGTCCTTCTTATTTTGATTATGCTATTCAAGCTTGCAAGTTCTAGTCATTTGAAAGGTGTCTCTTATGATACAAAAGTGCTCCTGCTGAGGCTATTTGGGGACAAAAAGGAAATTACAATATGACTCCTGTGATAATTATGGAGCGTGGGGAGCTGTCAGGAATCTCACTGCTTCATTTGAAACCTCCAGATTGAACTTTCTTTACCATCAAGAGACAGTTAATAATGTGCTTTCAGGCACTGACTGGCATTATGTTGTCCTATGTATAAATGCATATTTTCTCTGACATTCTGTCTGACAATAGGATGACTGTAATACAGTAGGCACTCTTCTGGTGCAGTTAAACAAAACAGGGACAGCCATTATGTAATAGTCTGGGATAAAGGTTGAGTGGGAGTTTTTTCACAAGTTAGTTTTGATATTTGAAATATGGGTACTGTTTAAAGTTATACTATGCATGATTTTCCTTAAAAAATGTATAGACTCATATGAAAATCATCACTTCTAAATCATCAGCCATGATCTTCTAGACATGTATGGTAGTCTGTATCTCAGAGACTCTACCCTGTATTTTGTTATTTTCTTATTATTTTGCTGTGTTTGGGAAGTTTCTGGCAAGTTTCGACAAAAGAAGATAAAAGATAGTTGATTGTTGAGACTCAGCAATGTACTACCTTTCTTACTTACTGCACTTTTGAATGGTGTGTTTACAAACAGCAATTTACATATCCTGCATAGTTTGCCTTTAAATAGGATGTACTGTACATGCAAAAAAAAAATAGGCATATAAAATATGGCAGGCATAAAGGAAATGTCTCAAATGATTCATTCATTTTGGAGGTTTCCTCAGGTCTGAATGGACGGATGGAGGAGTTCTACTGTTATTTTGCCAGCACACCTGGCAGTGTGTGAGTACAGGTGGGCCTCACCAAGCAGTTGGAAGTCTTATGACTATGTCAAGTGTTTCTTCATTTTCTTAAAAATGTGAAAGAGCAATACACTGCTGAATATTCAGTCACTGCCAGAATGCTTTGACAACACAGAATTTTCTTGGTTGTTACAGTATGTGTGGGTAGAAAAAGAGCAGATTCTTATAATTTCCTCAGCGCAGCGTGGCTCTGGCCTTGCTAGTGGCTTCATAAGAGGCTATTGGCTGCTTGTAAAGCCTTTTAATGTGCCTGATAACCAGCCCCAAACAGGAACTCTGACAACTGCTTCCTTTCTTCTCTTTTTCTTCCTCCTCCTTCTCCTCTTTAGTGTTAACAGTAAAAGGGGAAGCAGGCCCGGAAATTAACATAATATCAAACATTCAGTCGATTCAAGTTTCCTGCGCCAGTGTCGAGGCTGAAGAGGCTGAGGGCTGGAGAGGAATGGCCATTGTGTTAACCGCTGAAAACAAGGGCCCAGACAATAGTCCTTTCCTGAAAACATCAATAGGGTTTATATGAATCTTTTCTCTTGGGTGGCTGCTGTCTAATCTCGAGAAGCCGAGTCAGTTCTATGCTTTGAATTTTTGACTGTATGTTGCCTTGCTACAAATGAGCTGTGAATGTGTCCTGTCATAACTGCTGCTGTCTCCCTTTCTCTGTCCCCTCCCTTTTATCACTCGCTAATTGACTTAAAACCATTGACTGAAACCCGCTCAATATAATGTGGATAGGATGTGTCTTAAGGCAGCCTCTTACTCTCTCCCCCCTCTCTCTCCTTCTCTTTCTTGTGTTATTCTGTTTTGGCCCAATGACTGTCACAAACTAGCATAGTCTTTTGGTGCATGCTCACTAATGCCCACCTGTGTTTTTTCCCCTCCTATTGATTTTCAGGCAATGGGTTACTGATAAAGCTTTAGCCAAAGACGTGATGCATCTTTTTTTAAGTAAGCAGTGTGTCAGAGGCTCGTGCTATCCACATTGGCAGGGGATGGAAGAGGTGAAAAGAATGGCTATACCACACCGTATGGTTTGTCTCACTCAAACTTGATAGGATCTACAGTTAGACAACAGGGAAGGTCCTCGGATAAGGCTCTAAGGCATTCTATAGGGTTAAGGGTTTGTTGGGAACAAGTCCTTGAGCTTCCAGATCCATATCTGTTAATGAAGTCCCCAGCAGTAAGAGGTGTTGGTCAGTTGGCAGGCCACAGCAATTCTGTCACACTTCCCCCCACTGACTGATGCCTTTTTATGCCCATAAAGGGATTGTAAGAAATGATCCGTGGTCCTCTTAGAGGTGAGAAATGACCTCGACTAAATTCTCATCCCTCTGTCAATGCTTGACTAGTCCGCCTACACCTGACTGCACTCTTTTACCATAGCGCTATACTTTTGCTTGACCTGAGCCTATGCTTCCTCTCTTAAATATTTATCTGCTTAAATGTCCTAGTCTCTACAGCAAATGATGAGTGCAATTTTTCATAGCAGGAATTAGAAGGGCTCATTCTGCTTGGTTACAAAATGACCATGGACCATGTAACATAAAATGAAACAAAATAAACCTAGATTTGTCTTATAAGAACAATGGGATGTGAACAGACTGAAAAGACTTCCTCAGAACAATTTGAATGGTGTGTGTGGTGGTTGTTTTTCAATTTATACCGGACCTTGGTTTTTGGGTCAAGGCAAAATAAGACAACAAAGACGGGATCAATGGGAGAGAAGAGGCAACTGCTAATCTCTCGCAAACACATTTGTATCAACATACACACATAAACACACCAAAGATATACAAATATTCTGCAGCGGGTATATTCTCAACCAGTGGGCCGTGGTCCACTGAGGGGCCTCAGAACATTGTCAAGTGGGCTGCGAAGGCAGTGGTGCTACCAAATGGTTAGATTACTGTTATTATGATTCTAACTTTTTTCTAATATACAAAGATAGCTATTCTTATATCTAAAGATGCTCACAAATTCTCATAAATCAAAAATGTTAAATTAAAATGCTTAATTTCAATGACCAGTTACAGTTGAAAATCACCAGATGTGTTCTGCCACTACTAGTTAATATCTGACACAGCTAGCTAATTCCCTCAGATGCAGTGACACAGAATGGTTTTTGAAATGAAAAAGTGATGTTTAAGACAACCCTGCGTGTGATGCAGACATATGACCCTAAGAACATTAAATTTAGATCCATAATGGCAGATTATGATGTTAAGTTGAAAGCACAGTATTTTGAATGTGGTGAAATCCTGTCTCAGCCCAATATATACTGTGTATTTATATATTTATATAATTAGCAGTCCGAACTAGTTTGACTTTCAGTCTTCAGTGTTTTAAAGCTTTTTGTTTTAATACAATTTCCCTAAACACTTCCCCGACATAATTATGCATTTAGTTAGAGAAAAATAAATTGAATCTAATTACACTGAAAAACAATTCTTTGAATTACTCTGGCAAAATATGGAAGACTCACAGTTAACCTCTCTCACTAACTATGGGCTGGGGAGGTTAAAGCAGAACCCATGTATGAACACTCGCTGAGAGGCAACCACAACAAAACAGAAGAAATAATGCAAAAAGAAACATGAACGCACAAGCAAGAACGGGCTACACAACACACTGCAGTGTCTGTTATGTATTAACCCTTTTCATTTAGGCTAGAGCAATTATCCTATATTATTATATTTATTATTATAATAAATTTATTATATCCTAAATTCCTGTACATGAGGTTCACACTAGAACAGAGACACCTTTGCAGACCAGTGCTAAATCCATAGTAATAAATCATTCTTTGTTTGTTTAAAGAACCCTGAAAACCTATTTTCTTTATCACCCTCTGAATGAAAATGATGTAGTCCTACATCACCATTATCTGAAAAAATTGAATCAATCTTGTTGTTTAATTTCAGGGAGATTTCTGTGTTTGACTGTAACCGAAATCACTCATTTATTAATTCATACTCACTATATAACAGACGAAATTGACATTTTGGACACTTACTTATCATCATTGTGTTTCAAAGATGTAGAGGTGCACAACAGTAACTTTTGTGGTCCTCTGGAACTTGTTCTGTTCTTTCTGATTGTATTGAAGTGGGCTGGGCTCTGTTGGAAAAAGGTGATGTCATGCATGAAAGCGCATCTGACCACAGATTTTTGTTTTTTGTCAATCAAACATGATCAAATCTTACATACAGTACTGATGAAACAGATTAGCTGAGAGTGCTTTTATTTATTTAGAACAAAGGCTTTTTGTTTTTTCTTTGTTTAACTTTAGGTTTGGTTCTTGCTTTGTCACAATTATTTAATGTCAGAGAGAAAGGCCTAAGATTTGAGAGTTTTCATTCACTGCAAATTTAAACTAGAAACCAGTACTTACACATGTTTATCAGACTTTATCTCTCTTGGTGAAGGAAACAAAACAATAAATAAATAAATACAATAGAGCAAATACAGCAGATCTTCAAACATCACAAACACAATACACTCTATCATTCATGTACCTGGCATTAACCTCCTTCCAGAGTGAGCGAGATGGGGGACTCACAACCAACCCAGACATATTGTGTGTGTGTGTGTGTGTGTGTGTGTGTGTGTGTGTGTGTGTGTGTGTGTGTGTGTGTGTGTGTGTGTG
>JBBPCS010000917.1:2325924-2336187 GCA_037974645.1 Hollardia meadi | reverse complement strand
ATTGTACTGTAGCCATGATCAATGTCATTCACTTCATCTGTCAGTGGTTTTAATGTTGTGGCTGATCGGTGTATGTGAATGGTTAGTCACCTTGAATAAGACGGGAGCTTGTGTCTAAGCTGCTGCAAACAACATTGTGAAGTGAGCGCACATAGCTTTGTGTCTTTAGTGAAAAGTGCCGATACATGTCTAAGTTTCCTGATCCATTAATCAAAGCACATACCACACTTATTAAAGCCAGCTGAGAGCAGCTCTTATCTCCTCAAGCCTGTAGTTTTCTCCTTTTCTCACAGTTTTTTTTTTTTGCTAGATGATCATGTAAAGAGACGGAGAAGGACAAAGGCAGATAAACCTTACACCACATGTAGACAACCTTGCTCACAAGCTCATGTATCTCAACCACCACAAACAATATCAATCTCGCCTAAAAATATGCAAGGCAGCTCTCCTCAGAACAACATTGCCATGGGCCAGACACAATGACTGGCATTTGCTGACAAATAGACTTAATTTAGATGCACCTCTGCTTGCTTGTTATTAATTTTCTCTCACCTACTTACACACACTTTCTCTCACTCTGTTTTTTTTTTTTGTCTTTTTGTAAATGATAAGGTTTCGGCTCTGACTGACAGGTGACCCAGCCTCCCTGCATCCTCTTCCCCTCTCTTCCTTTCAATCTCTACTTCTCTCTCATTTTCTGAGCTTCCGTCTGCTCTCATTCTGCCCGTCAGCATTAAAAAGCCCAATACAATGCACACACACACACACACACACACACACAGTGGCAGGGGAGGAGGAGAAATTGAGAAGAGGGGAGCAGAGGAGAGGAGGCCTTGAATCTTAGCTGACATAGTGTCTCTAAGCTGTAACTGACATACTTTTTAGATCCTCTGGTTCATAGGGACTAACACAACATCATGTATGCACAGCTGACTGGACAGATGACTCTTCCATTCACTTTTTTTTTTCCTCCCCACAGCTTCCAAATGATTTCAAATGTTTGACAATAGTCAAATATGAAACTTACAAAAAGACAGTTGTGGAGATTGGCTTGAAGTACAAGCAGAATGATGAAACAGGGTCAGTCCTTACATCTAATGAGCCCATGATTTACATTTGAGCCACATTAGGTGTGAACCACATTGCAAATAACCAGTGGTTAGAACCACTGCATGCAGACTGTTTTACGTAGTATTTTTCTCCATAAAGGTAGGCTTTGCATTAGTTAGTTGGAGTACATTACCTTCCAATAAGCTAAAATTAACCTGGAAACCAGAGAAAATGCTAAGTAGGACATTTCGATTCTTCATGACTGCACAGGATCCTAAGACTCATCTGGCTGAATTTAAGAGTTACAGCCACATTTTCACACATCAGGCTTTTTATAGCATGCAATTTATTATGATTCTATGAAGCCAAGGCTGCCATCAAAATGTGACAACTTTTTCAGTGGCTGTTAAACTGAGACAAACAAGGTTTGTGTGTATGCAGTTTGGCCAATCAAACAACGGTAAATTGGCCAAAGCATGTGATGTCAGTTCAGGCAGAAAACTGGAATTGTGCTGCTACACTCACGGGTAAAAAACAACAACCCTGTAACAATAATAACTGGCAAAAAAGGCAGTCTGTTAAAGCTGATATCAACTGTGCATTCCTTTAATCTGCATGGCTATGCTGCTGCGTCAGTGCTCAGTTTATATACAGTACACTGCTTCATCTGTGCTGCTACTGCTCGTCATAATACATGATAAGATCTCCTCCATCTGAGCATCCACTATTCAACCTTTGGTTGTCCCCAGTATCCACTGTCCTGAGCTTTGTGTGGTGGGCAGTGTAGAGATCAGACTCACACACTCCTTAAGTGCCAGAATAAATGTTGGTACTTTACATTTCTGCAAACCAGAGATATGTTGAAACTTCACGTTTGATATGTTGAAACTTTACGTTTCTTTATGCTTCAGTTTTTAATATTATGGTGTGACTTTGTACTTACGATCTGGTTAGGTTTAGGCACAAAAATGTTTTAAAAAGTAACATACATGTTGATGCTTAAGTCTCCTGCTTCATGAACTACATGATTTATTTGCTGTTCTGTTCTGTTTCCATTGCACTTTGTCTCAGTATTCCTCACCCAACACTAAAACTTTTTCGCTATATTTCAAGATTTTCTGTCTCATTTTCTCAGTTTAAATTCAAGGTTTTTTTCATGTGCAAATTGAAAATGCACATAAATCTGATGGATGGAAATCCACCTGGTGATAATGGAATTATGTGGATATTCTTATTTGACAGTGGGTGATGAGCAGTAAATCTCTACTAAAGGCCTCTAGACATCCCTTCAGAAACAGACACATGATATCATGACATATTTTTTCTGAAAATTATGTGTTACACAACTGCAGATAACTGGTGTCCTGAATGCTCTTCAACAGATCTGTAACTGAGAGATTAGACAAGTGGATGTGTGCGTGTTGTTTGTCCCCCTGGAAAGTGTAAAAATGTGGTTGGGAAGTAGCTACCATCTAAGTGTCCTTTGGCAGAGCAAGTAACTCATAATTACTTCTGTGTGCTGTCCAGTTTTCCTTGGAAAAATATGTTATCCGGTCTCCTGTATGTGTCAAGTTTTGTTTAGCTTAGCTGTTGTGTAATAGCCCATTTTTCGCTCCAGCAACACACTGAACAGTGAACATCAAGTGTTTACTCTAGGAGTTCCTCTCACTCTGATTTCCAAGTGACTTGTTGATGTTAACAAGCTCCAGCCACAGTGAAATCCTCCTACACACCAACTAGAGCTGAGTTTTATTTCTTCAGGTGAGAGAGAGAGAGAGAGAGAGAGAGAGAGAGAGAGAGTGAGAGTGAGAGTGAGAGAGAGAGAGAGATTGGAGAACTGTGTACGGTGTGTATCGTGATGAGTGCTGCTGTGTATGCCGTCACTCTGAGTACAGGCTTGTGCTGCTGTTTTTCTGCTGCACTGCAGAGCCCTGCGCCGCCTCTTGCTCACAACTTTAGACTGGTTTCCCTGGCAACCAGGGTGTCTGCACATGGAGAGTAACCAACTTCCCCAGATGAGAGCTTTTGTCAGTACAGTCACGATCTGTAGGAAAGAGAGAGAGAGAGAGAGAGATGGGAGTGCACAATGTAACTCTTACCCATATATCACTTACTGTATATATCTTGATGAGTCATAAATTGCTATTTGTCCAACTAAGTGGTCAAACCTCAAGTTATAGTAGTATGGTATCATTCTCTCTCTCTTTCTCTCTCTCTCTCTTACATACACGCACGCACCAAGTTATACCGGGACATACGGCTGTCTGGTGCTCTTCTAGCTGCTACAGTAAACTGGATTTCAAGTTGAACTAATATCTCAGCTACTCTGAGCTGTATTGCAACTGTGTCGCTGTGTGCAAAAATAGGTGGACTTGTAACTTTGAATGGAATCTTTAAGAGAAAAAAAAACTTTGCTAAAGGGAACCAGAGTTGAGGAATACTGCAGTTGTTTGTATATAGATAGCAAACATTTTTTATATGGTTGATGAAAATAAACAGATGCTGATTGTAGTCCGCTAGCATAGCTGACAACTGCACAAATATCACTGCTCAGCCATTATTTCAGTAACTGTTTGGTTATTAAACAGGTAATATTACACAGGATATTAATAATATGAAAGCATGGTTTACAATGCAGAGCCTGCTGATTATTGCAACAGTTGAAAAAAATGGAACTTCACAAATGTTCTTTATTGAGCACATTTAAAAGACAATGTCTCATACATAACAAAAACGCAATTAACAATAATAGCTGCTGCGCACCAGTGAATTGGGACTGGGCATTTTGAGAGGGAAGAGGGGGAAATCATAAAAGGAAGAGGATAAAAACAAATGAGAAATACAGGAGGATCCACCAGCAGAACACAGCTGGCTTCACACTATAACTTAGACAGTCAGCAGGGCTTGGATGTAAGGGGCAGATTTGTAAAATCTAGTGTAAAAGAAATTCAGTTATCAAGACAAAATTCTGAGAATCTGTTTGCTTCATCTACACAACAAAGAGATATCTGTAATTTTTTTTTTACAAAGATTGAAGACTGCTCCATGCATGAGAAATTTATGTTTAAATATGCTCTAATTTTGCATGGATATTGGAATTCAAAATATTGTCAAAAATAAATTTTTTGAGATACAATTCTGAAATTTACCACACTCAATTTTTGATATTTCAAAAAATATGGCTGCATCGTTTGTTGAGGATAGTCTGAAGATGCTGTGTGGCAAGATTGGACTCAATTGAGCAAAACATGTAGGAAGAGACAGGTTTAAAGGGTTTTACATTTTTTGAGAAAAACAGAGTGATGGACTTCATAATTCCTGCCAGTTCTATGAAAATTTCTGCTCAATTGGGCCTATATTTCGGTGGAAATAGCAAAGTCTTAGCACGTACAGTTGATTTTTTAAGGATTTTAAAGGTTTTAAACTTGAGACATTTGCTGTAGCGCCACCATCAGGACTATCATCACAGAAAGCCAGCTGAGGAAGTTTGGCATTTGACTGGACCTGTGTGCAAAGTTTGGTAAATGTTCATGCACAGGAAGGCAGATTTCCTGGGGGGAGGAGGAGGAGAAGGAAGAGGAAGAGGAGGAGGAGGAAGAGGAAGAGGAAGAGCAAGAAGAATATAAATAATCCACAGAAATATATATGGATTTCTGCATCATTGATTTAAATGTATGCATTCAAAATATAAACGGAAGGACTTTGAGTCTAGAAGTGGCATGGCTATGTTCATGAAAAGAGGAAAAGAGTAACACCTGCACATTCACTCCAAACCAAAGATTAATTACTGTAATGTTTCTAGGATCAGAATTTTTTATAAAAACAACTTTTAACTCTAAAATAATCATCACAGTTACCATCTGACCACCTACCTGACAAAGAATAAGTGGTGGGAACATGAAGCAACCAGTGTAACCTGAGTTGCATAATTATGTCAAGATATGTCAAATAGCCTTGTGCAGGGACCATTTCTAGCGATGGCATATTTCTGTGAGATAGTAGGTCTTAACTGCTGCATGGGAGAAACTTTCTGGAACTGACTGAAGCAATTGTTTTGAATCACAAATTTTAAAACTATCTTCGATGGCAATGTCAATATCCTCCTAAAATGACCTTGTTCTCTCCTCTTCTCCAAGAAAAAATAAATCTGAATCTCTACATTTGACTCACATTTTATTGTATATATTGTTATGGTGATGTGAATGTGAAATTAATGACAGAGTCATTTTGTTCAGTTTCATGTGCCGTGACCTCACAACTTTGACACATATCTTGAAACAATGTTCTGACATATTTTGCATTATTACATTATTATTACATTACATTATTACACTGAAAACCAATGCTTTGTGGTCCACCGTTGTTTTTTTTTGCCTCAGGGACAGCTTTGGCCAGAGGCATTATTTTTTCGGTTGTCCATTCATCCTTCTGTCCATCCCTATGTCTGCTCCATTCTCATGGACACAGGGAATTTTTTTCACATTTGGCACAGATGTCCACTTGGACTTAAGGGTACTGAAAACATTGTAGTGTTTAAGATCAAGGTCATTGTGACATAGGCCTGGGCAATAAAACAATGTACCAGCAATAGACACTTCCTCAATAGCAATAAGAAAATTGTTCAATAGAAAGTTTGATAGTTTCAATTAAATGCATTAAATGCTTACCAAGGTGAAAGGACCTAACAAATATGACGTGACAGCCTATCATATCTCTTGATAATAGAGCATGCAATGAGACACACAAACAGCCAAACATTTAACAAACAGACCCAGACAAACCCACTCCTTGGCTCACAATCATTTGACCATACTTCTTGATCTACAAATGACGTGTCATTTAACAGGTGTGTTGTTCGGTCACTCCAATGACATGTGACACACACAAAAGCAGCAGAATAGCAGGGGGACCATGCTTTTTCTGTAGCTGGCCCCAGTCGATGGAACAAACTGCCCCACCACATCAGATGTGCCTCATCTACTCAATCATTCAAAGCACAGCTCAAGGCGCACCTCTTTTCTTTGGCTTTTGATCCAACTGCTAATAGTAATGGGCTCTCTGAGTGGTTGATTTACTTACTTTTACCTAATTCACTGATTTTATCCTGTACTCTGCTTGGGTATATACATGATTTTTACTGTCTGTTTTATTTATCTTGTTTTCTCTTACCTATGTTTTGTAAAGCACCTTGGTCAAATAATATTGTTTTAAGTGTGGTGCAGAAATAAATTTGACTTGACTTGACTTTAAGTGCATAAATGGGACAGACGGTAAAAAAAAAAAAAATCATAAAAAAGGACAGGTCAGCACAGCACTAGTGTTGAGATAGGAGACTAGCTCACTTGTATGGCAGGTTTTGTTTTTGTTCAGGGCAAATACAGATTTTGATCGCCCAACCCTTTTGTAACAGAGCATTCTTGGGTTCACCTAACAGGGTAGAGTTAATAGTAAAACAATAAATGGACTGACAGAGAGATGTAGTGCAATGGTCAGCAACAGCTTTCTTTCTTTATTTTTGTGCTATATGTGTTAACAGAACAGCACTTTACAGCAACTGTGGGGACAACGACGACAACACTTCAAAGAAAAATTTTATAAACACAAGACAGTCTGTTACACTACAAAACCCAAGAATTAAAACACTCATTTTGACAAAATTTCACACAAATGTGTAATAGGATAAAATTTTGAAGTTATGACTCACTATCTCTCTCACTATCAGTCCTCTCTGCTCCTGTAAAAATAGTCTCTAAATGAAGGCAGCATGTTATTCATTGGAATCAAACATGTCAATAGTGATGATTTTCACCGAGAAGTACCATTCTTCAAAGTCTTCACTTCTGAGTCTGAAGAAACATTGACTGCAATTTTCCTGGAATTGCCACACTATGCCCCAAGTTTTGTATCAAACTAAGATTTATTTATCTGATTATTCTTCTGACTGTCTTCTCCATTTGAATGAGTACCGCTACAGTATTCTGCCTGAGAAAAACCTGTGCCTGTATTTCTAAAAGAGTCCAAAGAGTACTTTCCTCCCCCAACCACCCCCACACTCCCACCTTCCCCTCTCTCCCTTTCACTCACCTTGTCTCCTGTTCATTTCTCTCTTGCTGCATTTGTCTAGATATATGACTCACCACACTCAGCTGCAATTTAGCCTTTCTGTTCCATTCAAAACATTGTCTCTCTCCCTGTCCCTCCAACCACACTCACTATCAATTACTCAGTCGTGTTTTGTGGCCCCGGCTGACCTCCCCTCTTATAAATAATAATGAGTTTTCCTCCGCAGACATTGGTCGTTGAGATGTATTTATTTATTTATGGTTTATTTGGTAGGGACAGATACAGCATACATAAACAGACTGTAAACAGCTGTATGATCCAAGTATCATAGTGTTTATAGCGGGTGCTAATCTGCAACACTAGTCCCTAGAATGGCTTTTATGAAGAGCAATAAAATAGGGTATAGTGAATACAACAAGATACATTACAGCAGGCATTTAAAAACAATGAACATTAAAACATTTCAAGCATTAAAAAAGACTGGTATGTGTGCATGTTTGTTGCTGAATTAACCAGGATTTGGTAGCTCTCTTGAAAATAGGGAAGTTTGCAGCTAATTTCAAGTGGTCAGGTACAGTAGCTCCTTTCACAGAAAAAGCTGTCTAAGCAAAGGCTGTTGTACAGAAAGGCACTTTACAGTTGCCACTTGAAGCTGCTCTGGTGGATCTACTACAGCTCTGTAGTCTCATGATGTATTTGCAGACAGGCTGGGGAGCAAGTCTTTTTAAACATGTCAACACAAGATTTACATAGTGAAAATCAATAAAGTTTGCAAAACTTAAAATCTTGTATTTACTTAAAATATGGCAATGGTGGTACCTTATTTGCTTTTTGTTCAGGATTTTCAAGGCTCGATTATAAAGACACTCTATGGATTTAATTACAGACTGGTTCACTTGGGCCCAAGCAGCCAAATCATAGGACATGTGTGACGAGCTGGAGATCGGAAGCGGGCTGGTTGGCATCATCTTCATCAGAACCTATAGCATTGCTATCAGTAAGATGAAGAGGAAAGCTTCAGCCCGTACTCATCCTCAGCTTGTCTGGATCAGATGCTTTATTTAGATGAACTATAAGTTGTTCAGCAACAACCTTTTCAACAACTTTTGAAATGACGGGTAGTATACTGATGGGCCTGTAGTTGCTTACTTCCTGTCTGGCACCTGATTTATATACAGGAATCACAAGAGGAGGAGAGAAAAGTGTAAAAAAAGTAGTGTGGAGTAAGTGTTTTAGGGGGAAGGTTTTAAGTTGAGGGACTGAAAATATAAACAAGAGAAAAATAATACCGTGTGGTTGTAACTTTGGACTGTGAAGTTGAATAACACAGTTGATGTTCAAAACAGAGATATGTCTGGTTCTTTCTATAGCACTACAGTGTTATATTAATGTTAAAAGCCAAGACAACTCCGTCTATACGTAGCTAACTAGCTAACAAGCTAATTATCTTACCGAGGGGAGTCCGCATCATGGTCCGCATCGTCCGCAAGATTTTTGATGTTTTAGGACGTGATGGTGTTGCATCGGCCGCCGCCATTTTGCTATGTTTTGTATACGGGTCGCTATTGCGCATGTGCAACTCTCAGCAGAGATAGTAAGGAAGTGAGATGGCTCACCTCTCAGCTACTCAGCTCCGGAAAAACAATGTTATTTCCGTTCCACAGCGTGAAAAACACGCGCGATGACGTAACCAACTAATTATCGACAATTAAATTCATTGACAACTAATTTTGTGATCGATTTTTCTCGACTATGTCGACTAATCGTTGCACCCCTACCCCAAATCGCCCAAAATGCTGCCAGCCGTCTGGACCCCGCTGGTATTTAGTGTAATCGGATCACCAAGTACAGGCCTGATCCGTTCATCTCAAGGATGGCTCATCAGCTCAGCGGCAGGAGCACCTGACCACCTACCGGCACCAAGCAATTGGTCGAGTAGCCCCAAGCCAAAGTCATAGTGCCTTGTTGAGCAGATGCCATTTTGACTGTGCAAAAGGCCAAGGGTATGTGGACCTGGGTTAAGCTGTATGTCCCCTGCTAGCCTAAAACTAGAAAAGAAAGATTTTTTTGTGGCATGTCAATGGTCCATTTTAGTACAGTTTGAGATTTTAGCCTTGGTGCACAGGGTAACATGTAGATCTAAAGACTGCTCAGAATTGAGCAGTAAATGGTGAACAGGCCATATCCAAAATAATTCAGATGAAGTTTTTAAAAGACAAAATGTCTTGCTTGTATATCCTGCTGAATCCTTGCAGAAGAGATCCTGGACACCAGATGCAAAACAGGTGAGCAGCAGATAAATCCCCAGGCGGTGATTGCTTGATGCGTGCTGGCGTTCATGGCATCATTTCTGTCTATTATGCACATACATTTTTTGCTTATTGGAATATATAGGTCTTTGTTGGTTTGTTGTAAAACGTTGGCTAAAAAATGTTATGCAGTCAGCAGTCGCTTGATGAAGACAGGGTAGTTTAGTGTCTCTTTAATATGGTAGTAATATGATTACTATCATAATGCTGTTGCAACAAGAGGCTGTATTTGTATTCACATTAGACTTGGTCGTGGCCTAATAGCACATCCATGTTTGTAGGCTAGTCATTACTGTCACTCACACACTCATAACTCTTCATTATTGCTAACAAGGACATGAGACCTCATATGATAGAGAAACACACACACGGCACACCTCCAAAAAGAGAGAGCTGTCATTGTTACTGGCTTGTGAATTGTGCTTGTGTGTGTGTTGCTGGGACACAAAAGACACAACACTTTTATCTCAGAGCAGCCTCACTGTTGTGATGTACTGTCTGAACCGTTAAACTTGAAAATGTTTCTCCTGCCTGTAGGCCCTGCTTTTGTCATTTCAAACAGAACAAGGTTAAACATTGGCTTTTACGAATTTAGAAATAAATCTTGAGTCCCTTGTTCTTTGATCTATAAATGCAGCCTAAGCCACATTTTCCTCCTTTGCTCAGATAGGCACTGTTTTGAATTGTGACACAGAAACGGAGACAATGGACGTGATCAGGCAGACGCACAAGTAGATAAGGATCACCTCTCTGACATGACCTCTGCCAATGACACACACACACACACACACACACACACACACACACACACACACACACACACACACACACACACACACAC
>JBBPCS010000917.1:2273730-2287646 GCA_037974645.1 Hollardia meadi | reverse complement strand
CCCCCAACTAAAACACTTAACATGTTATCTTTATGACTTATGGAAAAAGTAAGGCAATGCAAAATTACCACTGGTAGCAGCGTATTCTTAAAACTCTCTCCAACAGGCCCTGACGCTGACCGTGGGCATAGACAGCGTTCAAACACAGAACAAGCTCATCCCATGACATTGCAGCGTTTCGACACTGAGCCCTCAGCGTCTGTTTCACAGCACTTAAAGAGCAACACAAAGAGGAAACGAGCATAAGGAGGAGAACAGCAAGGAGAAAAGAACAAAGCAACAGTCATTTTGATATGCTGATCTCATTCACAAGTCGTCTTGGCTCCTGAGTCTAGTGATCCAGAAAGGTAACAGAAACAGGACCAATATCGAGAGGTGCTGGAACGCGAGCTCAAGTCTGGTTTGTTTTGACCATGGAGGAAAATGATAGTCCTCTCCCACATTCAAAATCACTGGTTGTTTCTACTGTTGTCCGGGCCACATACTTTAGAATAACTGCAGCAGATTCGGCCCGTTTCACAACATATCACTGCAGGGCTACCCTCTCTATACTGCAGCAAGACTAGCATAGAAGCTTACATGTCAAGAATACAACTGATGCATTGCTTCATTCGGATAACAGACTGTTTGAGCTACTATGTAGGCACTGGGAATTTGATGCATCAAATTGAAGACAACCAAAGCTGTCAGACCAAGAACAAACATATTTGAAATCGTAATATCCTGATAGTTTTGAATCACATATCCATACCTTGAACACTGACGTACACCCACATCTGAGGAATCTCTTAAAATAAACTAGCCTGCAGATTCTCTGTAATAGGTTCGTGTGTATCTGTGGTTCTTGCTGTTGTGTGGAGCTTTGGTGTCAGAGTATTGGTGCTGTCTTCAGCTCTGTACTGAGCACATGCTGCTACAATACAACACCTAGCTAGTTAGGAAATGCTATTTAATTTGGAGTACCAAAAATGATAAATAAATAGATAGGTACAGTACATTTAAAAACACTCGAATAAAAGGGATTATTTTTCAAAGTTGCACTGGTTGCCAAGGTAAACAATCATTACAGCATAATGATTCATACGCAATCATATAATAAGCAACAAACAATATTGACAACTACACAAATCAACGCTGTCAGCGAACACAGTATTTGAATTTTGTCGGCATAGTGGGACGACTCTTCAACTTCTGCTAAATAAATCAGAGAAACAATTAAAGGGTTTGGTTAGCTCTTACTCTTGCACCATTATTAAAGAGTACATCATGGGAATGAGTGCAGCTGAGCACACTAAATGTGTCTCCATTTTTGAGAGTGACGAGGAGGAAATGAATGAGCACCCTTTGGCATTGGAAAATGGAAATGCTGATAAAAAATATCTCGTCACAAATGTTCTGCATACATCCTGGATGGCATAGCTGGAGTGTCTTCTGGCCTCTCGCGAAGTGAAATGATGATCGGTGTATGAGTGTGTGTGTCTCTGTGTAGGGGTCATGAGTGTTGTGAAGATGTGATGAGCCACAGCAGCAGTAGTTGGAGTCCAAGCATTGGCCAAAGACACGGGCTTAGGCAGGTCCCTCCTCCACAATCAGAATCATCTTCCTGTCGGACGAATCAGTTGTCAATAAACAGTCTCAGCTCTACTTCAGCTACAGACAATAATGAGCATTTCACGATCGTATCGTATCTTACCCTACAGTATGTTATCATATTATATCCTTCTGTGCTTGGATATAACATTGCTTATACATAAAGCTTATACATTTTAGAAAATATGCGTATTCGCTTTCTTTTTAGAAAGGCGAGGAAATAAACCTATTAGCACCTCAAATGCTCACTAATTAACATTTTATTTGTTTAATCCCTATAATCCCTACTGAAATGTAAAAAAAAATATATATATATATTTTATAGGGAATGTGTGCCGGTCTTTGTTTCTAGTAGTTGTTCTAAGCGAACGGATATCTAAAGTGAGAGTTGTGTCACAGTATGAGACTTTTTTGTATTTGATGGGAGTATTCAGGATATCCGTGCATGCCAGAGGCGTAAGAAAAAGAGGTGGGTGCCTTCTGTATTCAAAGGGCAGGAAAGCCATGCAGAGTTTCCTCTGTTTACACCAGTGGTCTGGACACAAACTGTCTTCCTACCAGGAGCTACGCCAAAAGTAATGGGACAGATGGAAAGAGGAAAGGGGACGCGGCTTGCTTTTACTCTGTTCATCTACTTCCTCAGCCATTCGCTCCCCTTCCCTTTGCTGCCCAGCACAGCCTCACAAGCATGAATTAGTGGCCTGTTATGTGTGTGATCTACGCCTTTCCAGCACAATGAAAGGCGAGTTCACAAAAATACGGGAAATATTCTTTTTCCAAATATTTAGACATCTTATAAACTGTTCAAAGTTGGGTGGTGATGCAATGATCTCACACATGATTTATCCACCCCGCTCCTTTGTTTTACTGATTTAACTGAAATGGTAGAATACATGAACTTCCATCAAATCTTTTCAACGGTTCAGGTTCAATCAGGTTGAATTAGTTGTGTCACAACATACCCATATTGACCATAAGTGTGATGTTAAAAAATGAAATATTGATATTGAGTTAATAACATATATGTAAATTATCCTGCAAAGATGTTCGGCCTTGTGGATCAGTTCGTCTGGTTGCTTTTTCACTATTAATTTAATTAGTAATTTATTTATCAACAAAAGAGACAAAACAGAATAAATGAAGTCGAAGATGAATTTAACTGATAGCTTTTGTTTTATAGATATTGCAATAATTTTGTTATCCTGAATTCATTTGGCCACAGTAATTGAGTTGTGACAATCTGAAATCTTGACAAGCCTTGTCTGAATATTGCACTGCAATCCCTCAACCCTAAAAGATTTCTCAGTTTGCGGGTAAATACATTCAAATGAGCTTATTGAACATGTTTACATACATATTTGTGACATAAATTTGGCTGACAAAGCATTTAGCAATGCTAATGAACACATCATGGCTGCAAATAAATTTTCACATTGTTTTTTGCTGCTATCGAATTGATTACAAGCAAACAAATAAAGAACAAGATGCCAAAGAGAAATGTAGCATTAGGGAAACAGGCATGCAACAAAGAAATAAATCCTGTTTGATAGTATAGTGTGTTATTTACTTATTCTAATGAGCCATGTCCTCAAATGATCAGAATTTGTATGTAAGGAGCTTGAATGGTTGTAAAACAGGTAAAATGAGTACTGAAATTACCCATGCCAAGCACATTATGATGTCCCAGGAACAATAAAGATCATAGTTGGTTATAGGCCAGTAATAAAGATGCATGAACCTGTGTGAGGAAACTGACCCTGAACTCAGCACCAGAAACAACAAGAGCGGTGTGGAGCTCAGTGTAGAACCTCTGCTGATTGGGCACAAGGGCTCATCCTACCAGAAAAGAGCAGCAGCCATTGGGATGCAGAATCACAAAACAAGAATGGCAGATGATGAGTGAAGAGATCACAAGAAGCAGGAGAAATAAAAACAATTAAGTGATTATTGCATGCAAAAATAATTATAAATGGATAAATAATGAATGAATAAATCAAGTATGGATCAGAGGGAAAGAGCAGGCAGCCAACAGTGCTGATCGCTGATGAAAACCAGACAGAAATTGACAGCGTCCAACTGTGAGGCCTCACTAATAGAGCAGTTTCCAGCGATATTCTCTACACAAAGGCACACGTGTGCGTTTGTGTCTTACGTTTTCATTGTTGTCAAAACACACGTCCGGCCCTTTGCGGTATCTGGGATTCTGAGCCAGCTCGCATGGATCTGGGCCTTCAGCTGAAGAGACACTCTCAGGAAAATGTGATTTACCATTAGCAGCACACTTTTAACTAACACTTTTAACAACAACAACGTGCTGACTTTTAGACTTTTAGCCAATAATCCCTTATGTAGGTCCAACTCATATGCCTTGGCAGGGGACAGCCTGATTTGTTATCTTCCAGATGCTGATCCTCTATTAACATTTAAGAGAAATTAGCATGAAAGATTTAATGAATGAGGTCCTAGAAATGATCATACATTTGTATTATGTAGTTGGTGATTGGAAGTCATTTTCATATTGTGTCCCTGACAACATAAACACTGTATTCTTATGAGGACCTTTAATGAATCTTCATCATTAAGCCATGGAGTATCTGTGTGAATGTTAGTCAGTGCTTGTGAGGCCCTTGTTTGACCCCCACGGTGACCCCTGAAGATGACACCTATACCACCAATGTTTCTGTAGGAGTTCTTGCTATAGTGCATGCTGGCTCACTGTCACTGTTGCTGGGACACTTAGCCATAATTGCTGTTCTTAAGTCCATATGTGTTTTTCCCTGCTGTGACAAGTGTCCGCTGTGCAACCAGTCCATTATGTTTTTTGCAGTTTACAGATAACTTTTCATTTTCAAACCCATTTTTAGTCGAGTAAAATAAATATTATTATTTATTTCCTCAACATTTTAATGGTGTATTTATTCAGCCAATCATAACTAACAACTATAGATGATAATGAAGTAAAGAAAATCTTTGATCGGTGCTAGCATTGGCTGATGCTGCTTCCAGCAATTGGTGATCAGACCCAAAAATCCTGATCGGAGCAACCTTAATGGCATATTTGATAAACAACGCACTCCTGTTTATAACCTTAACCTGATGGCAGCCCAGATGAATTCAAACAAAGAAATCTAATCTAGAGGTAACGTGAGACATGCTTTCATATGCCGTGCACCTGGTTTACTGTTCATCTGTGAACATTCACGGGGGACCTATTGCAAACTCCTTAGGTGTGTGTCCTTGTATTGAGAGTTTAAAGCCCCACTGTCATAAGGGTGATGGATGGAGGGCTGGAAAACAAAAAGGAAATGTAACTCAATGTTCCATTTTTTACAAGTTGAGTGAAAGGATACAGGGTTGTTCAGCCTGTCGTAGTGGTCTGGGGTCACACGACAAACACGTTGCCTTGGCATCAGTGATCAGGAACACTAAGTTGGTGTTTGGCAGCTTCTCTGCACGATACATCCTAAAAAGCACACGTGCCACACACACATACTGGTAAACAGTCTATACAGTATTCACACAGTAATATACCTGGTGTGCAAGGATATCGTGCAGCTCAAATGACACATTCTCTCCAGTAGATTGCATTTGCATAGGGACTATACAGTAAACCTACATTGAATGCACACTCAGTTGTGCACATATGTACACATTCATACTTCTTCTCTCCTCTTGGGATTGGTTTTTTTATGGTAGTCATGAAAGTTTCTGTGTCTCCAGTCGTTAACATTGGGAAGTAAAGCAACAGACACGTGGGACTCATAATACCCAGTAATTAGAGCCATATTTTACCCCCTCTGACAGCCCAAATTGACACAAAAGGAGGTTAGAGCAAAGTAAATGTGCAGTGGTCCGTGAATGTGTGTATTAGTGAGTTTGAAGTATAGCCAGAGAGCAAACCAAAAAAACTAAAAAACAAACAAACAAACAGATAAAAGGGCTTTTGTTCTAGCCTCTGCAATTCTGTCACTGACAGATCAAGGTAATCTGTGTCTGATCAGGAGTCATCAGAAAACAGCTGCCTGAAATCAGGCTGGAAAACGGAAAGAGGCCAGGAAACTAACCCTATTCTGGACCCATCCCTGCAGACCATTAAATAGAAGGATGTCCAGGAAGAAGATACAGTAAGAGGGGGGAATATATTTAATAACGCACAGTACGAGGGGACGGAGCCACAGAAATGGGAGCACATACAGATTTGTACACATACAATAACATGAAGAAACACTCAGAGACCTGGAACAGTTTCCACAGTCCAGAACACCTGAGTAGGATCTTTCATCATTGTCAAAGAAGTACTGAGTCTGCTCTGTGATGCAGCTTTCCTTAAACATGGCATCTGGTATGTCTTCGTCCGCTGATTCCGCTAGAAATAAGAGACAGGTTTAATGAAGAAAAACATGGCAAAGGGTTTGTTAGAAAGCGATTAAAATTGACCAAATACTGTTTTGTCATTCTTAAAAAAAGGCAGTCACAGCTTTTGTTGCTCACCTGCCTCTAGAAGGTTGGGGAACATGAGACTGAAGAAAAGCTGCTGGAGTATCGACCTAGTCACAGAGAATGAGAAAAATAACCCCAAAATGAGTCACATGGATGAGTCAATAAAAAATCTTTAATTTATTTATATTGAACAACCAAACACTATTCAATAACAGCCACACATGTCACTGGAGATGTAAATGTCAAGGGACGTATCAGTCGTTCTATTTAAAAAAAAAAAAAAAAAAAAAAATCTGGTTATATTGCAGTCATACAGATAGTGATGCAGTATAATGTTGTGTAACTGCCCTTTTCCTACAGTGACCCTCAACAAAATACAAGCCCACTCCCAAACAAAATCCTACCCTGAAGTACAAAAATGTACTCCCACTCTAAAACACACACACAAACAAACAAACACAAAGTTCAAGAAACAAAACACAGAAACTGTACACTCACCAGGCAGCACTGGATGCCCACCAGCCTATACTGAGCAAGTCTGCAATGGTAGGCTGGAGAAGGACAGGAAAATAAATCCCAAAATAAAGCAGGTAGGGATGGAAAAAATCCGTCAAGAATCATGTTTTTTTTTCTATGTTAGATTACTATTATGAATCTTTATAATCAAAAACAAATGTAAATTACAATCACAGTACAAACATTTGGTGAAATGTTTTTGTCCCATCCCTATCGGCATGTGGAATAAATAAAGTATCTGTATATGCATAAACAAATAATTTTCTGAGAGAAACTGATGATTGCCTGCTTGTGTGAGTAAATATCTCACCACATAGACGGAGCGGGGTCCTGCCGCAGCCTTGCTGTCTTTCTCTGGGTCGCAGACAGACTGGTAGTCATAGGTCTTGTTGAATGAATACAGAGAGGTGTTGACCAGGTTGATCATCAGCACAGGATCCACCTCGCCAAAGAACTGTCCTATCTAGATGAGCACACACACACAAACAATAAAACAAACAATAAAAGCAGTGTGAGACTCTGCTTGTACAAACAAAACATACAGATGGGCATTATTTCCTCTGAAAGGCTTTTATGAGTTTAGGCATTCACCGTTGCACATCACTGCACTGAAAATTTACATGCTTAGCCAATTGGGATAAGCCCATTCAACTGTTTTGTGGCAGCTCATATAAAAGGATGGGCAGTCTCTCTTCCACTTTGCTTCTACATTCTTCTACATTCTCATTCAGTCAGGCTTATGTTATGTTATGGACCAAAAGACCAGTTTCAAGGAGAAGTCTATCTAACATAGATTGAAGGTAACATATTTATAATCTCATGATTACAGTCAGAACAAGTAGTTGTTGTAGAGTAGAGAGTAGAGTGGTGAATGAGCAATCGGTGATTGGTCTTCTTTTATATTGGCAGCCTTCAGACGAAAGAATAAGCTGAGCATACAAAGTGCATGAAAATGTTAAATAAGCTGATATTATGTCATGCCTAGTCCACATGAACTGGTATGGTATTTTTTTAAATGTGGTTTTTCAGCCTTCGTTTTTAAAAAGAAATCCCATCCACACAAGAACCTTTTAAAAAAAAATCTCCGTCCACATGAAAGTGCAAAACACGTTGTCAAGGGCTGTCAAGAGCATGCCAAATCAACAGGTCTAACCCTAACCATATAGCCATGTTGGCCAATCAGAAGCCTGAAAAAAAAAGTTAGTACTGGTTCAGGTAGGCTAACAACAATGGCGCATCAAGGGTTGTTGTCCACCATGTTGTCCCACCAACCAGAGGTCCGACCGGGTCTCATCCAAAACCGGCGACGACGTTGGCGGCGGGGTCTGGGTCGTGGGAGTGTGTGTGTTGAATTTAGCAGCAACGACCGAAGCACACTCTGATGCCTCTGTTCCTCTATATAGAGGGAGAGTAACTGTGTGTGTATGTGTAAGCATGTAAAAAGTCTGGAAAGCAACGTTAAAAGCGACAGTATTTTGGCTACCTCCATCATAGCAGAAAATCGCCTCATGTAAACAGCATAGAGTAGACATAGCGCACAGGCTGACGTCAAACAAAGGAGATAAAGGCGCACAACATTGCAAGACAAAAAATTTGTTTTCCCCGTCTACACGTCAACACTGAAATGGAGTGTCTGAAAATCTTTACCCTGGAAGGAGTTTTGCAAAAGCTTTGTTTTAAGTGACCTAAAGCGAAGTTTGCGTGTGGACGAAAGGCCAAAACGCATAGAAAAAGCTACATTTTCCAAAATACCCACGTATGTGTGGACAGGGTCTAAAGAAGCATGGCTTAGCTTTGATAAAATTCTCTGGCGATGTTCACAGAATTATGGTTACAATATGTAACTATTGTTCTACAATGGAACAAAGACAGCCAAAAGATTCTGTGTGACCCCTAAGGACACCAAATGTATCACAAGATGTAAAAAAGAGATACGAGGGTGCTTATTCAAGTCCTTGAAGACCATACACTCTATGGCAGACATCAGGATGGTAGAATGGATCAAAGACAGCAGATGTCCTGTCATGACTGACATGAATTGTTCCTGAACTCACTGTATATCCGACCACTCACACACAGGGACCTATAACAGGAGTGGAGTTAACACTGCAGATCTGGCTTCTTGCGTACACGGGGGACTTCACTACAGCTTCCATGACTGACTAAAAGCCATCAGAACGTTCCCTTTGATCCTCCTCCTGTGGCTAGTGCTTTACTTTACCCGAGACGTGGATGTACTGCTGTTTTTCCAAACAGCTCAGAGTTAGCAGACCATTCTCATAACTTAGCTGAATCAAAAGCCCTTTTTTTGACCCCTTTATGAGATTGATGGATCACTGTGAAGTAAAGAGGGGCTAGGTATGTAGAAAGGTAGAGAAAAGTAATACATTTGAACTCTGACACAGTCTTTGATTTGAACTTTTCTGAATATGTGACTACAGATGTTTTAGTATACATGGTCATGATAAGTTGAAGAAAATGGTTACTGGTAACTCACCAGGGAGATATACTCTTCCTGATTGGACATGAGAAGAAATCCCCCATCGTCCAGGATCACACAGTCTACATGCTGCACGGTAAAAAGATTAAAAGTTTTTTGTTTTTAAAAAGTGGTACTAATCAAACATAAATACATAAATACACCTTTGTAGGCAAAAGTATTGTCATAATGGTTTTCTGTTGTCAGGGATTCCTAATAAAGCCATGGCAAGGGGCAAAATCTTAAAGACGAGAAACAATATGTTTAAAACAAATTACTCAGTTTAGATTCAATAAACTGCATTGCTGTACCTTGTCATTTCTCAGACAGCCACAGATCTCATCCTTGCACTAAAAGGTAAAAAAGTGAGCCAGGCAAGAAATTAGGATTGGACACTGGATAATAAAGGTAAGATAGTTTCAAAGATAGTTTATACAATACAAATAAACCTTATTAAAGGTGGGTTGAGCGATTCTGGAGAAAGATAGTTGATTGTTGAATCTCATTCCCAGGTTGTCAAACACTCACAAGCTGGAAATGAGACTCAACGGTTCCCTATCTTTCTCTAGACTCGTTCAACCCACCTTTTTAGCACAACTTACATTCAGTTTCAGTGTAGCATTCATGAAACTGTTCATCCAGAATGAGACATTGAGTTTCACTCCCACCACTACAGAAAAAAACACCAAACAGGCAGAAATACAACATTGATGAACAGCCCTTGAGCCTTTTCCTTTATGTTGCATCACAAGAAGCAATCAATCTGGAATTAGCAAGACTGACCTGCTGGTTTGAGTGTGATTTCCTCAATTGTGAGTTCCACTGCTTTGCTCACTAGAATACCTGACTCAGAAACGGGCTCCCTGCTCTCTGCTGCAATTGAAAAGGATACACAAGTGAATCATGGCAATTTAACCGAAATCACGTTTTAAAGTACATGGCAGAGGACATGTCAGATCGTGAATTGCAGTTAAAACAGGAATATAATCGCTATCCGTTGTGGGAAATTCCATTCATTTTTAGCTGCTTGTAATTTATGTGAGTGGAGTGCAGTCTGTTGAGCCAGTACATGTGTTAATCCAGCCAAGTGTTGCTGTAAGCGCGGCTACATTACACTGACGTTTGCCTGTCCTGATGTCTGCTAGAGAGATCAGTGCAGATAACAGGAAGTATACTGGGCAGGGAGGGGTGAGGGTAAGGGTGGGGGGGGCGGGGTGATCGCTGAAAGACACAGCGGGAAAAGGAGAAGGATAAAGAGAGTGATGTCAGACGCCTGAGAGTGTGATCTTTGCCAGTAGTGTTGGGATGACATCCAAAGGCACAGAGCAGGATAGGCTCAATGCCAGGCCACACTGAAGAGCCTCACGCACACATACACACATTCAAAGCTTTCAGAACACTTACTGTTGAAAGATGGAGCTGTGAAAATATAAATTTCATTGTCCAGGGTCCTTTTGTAGAAGCTGGACTCATATGTCTCAGGATTCTCAGTCCACGCTTCCCCAGCGCTGAAAACATTAATATAGTCCCGTAATATTATTTATGGACCATTACAGGCATAAAACACCAAGCAAATGTGTTTGATCTCTCCAAACAATTTATATTTTAATCTACAGCCAAATGTTAGTCATGGAAATAAGAGTCACACCCAATCCAATTGATAAAGTATGTCAAGGGCATGATCCAGTAAAAGCTACAACTGATTATATTTCAAGTTTTATTATGAGGAGGAATATGTATTTATCTTCAGCTGGAATGTTATATTCTGACCAAGTGGAACCCCCCAAGTGTAGTTCAGACAAAAGTAGCAGCAAGGAAATTGAGGAAAATGAGCTGCATTTAGCTGCTGGACCTGTGGATTTGACCCATGTCATGTTCTGACCTGGCAAACTCTGGAAGTTCGACTGAAAAGGTATAATCCTCTACATTCAGGAAAATGACTCAGTGGAGCAGGTGAGTAAAGCAGCCAAAAGCGATCAACCTAAGAGTATTACAGCCTGTATCCATTTTCATATCACATTTACACCACCAGATATTTGGACAAAGCCTCCTGTGCTATTTTACAACACCAGAGCTTACTCTAGAAGAGGAACTGGGAAGACAGAGGGGAGAGTACCTTCGTGGGTAGACTCTTGTGATTCCTCCATCTGTGGCTACAAACCTGGCCACTATCCCATCCCTGAGAACATGGAAAACAACAGACATCAAAGTCAATCGCAGATATTAGAAGAAGTGCTTGTGAACTGTGAGACCAAGCCATAGACATGACACAAATCGTTTTCTGCCCACAGTCACTTGTCTCTATTTGTCTTAATGTTAAACAGATACCCTGTAGTGTGTGTGTAAGTGTGTGTTCAGATTATGTCCGACAAGTGGGCATACCATGAAAGGAAACACACAGATGAAATTACTGTATATCCCTCTCAAAACAGCATGTCTTGGCAGAGCTCGGCATGTTTGGGTGTGATATGCGTTTTTTTGTGCTTTGCTTTCATCACGTTTCACTAGTTAGACATGATCAAATCACCCAAAGTAGAAAAGAAATTGTGTGTGTAATGAGCATCAGTTACAAAGCAAAAGTGTGTGTGTGTGCACATGCAAAACAGATTTCCATGTTAGAGGGAATTAATCTTTGCACGGCTTAAAACTGTGGAGACCAGAAAGGTTTGGCACTCACACTGTCTGCTCTTTCCAAAAGTTAACCAGTTCAGCTGTCAGACCTGCATCCAGGATTAGTCGACTCACCAGGGACACATTACCTATGGAATAAAGATAAGATACATTTTACATTACGGACATAACAATACCACAATAACTATAGTTAGTAAGGAAATAAAATAAAGGAAACAACTACAGCCTATTGTTTACAAATCTGGGCTGGCAAGCTGAACATATTACGCTTCTGGCTCGTACAAGAATTACTACTGATGTGCCACAAAGCAATGCTCTTCTTCATTTTTTCAGCACTTTTACCAGTAGATTAGCTCACTGGCTAACAGAACACTGAATAAACAGCAGGCATGCTGAGCCAAGTCTTCTCCCTGGAAAAACGGTGGAGCAATGATCTGATGGTATTATTAAAGTTCGCTGCTCGTTTATGGTGTCAGAAAATCGTCTGGCAGGGAGACGTGTTTTTGTAGGTCTTCTCCGAGTGACCATTAGACAGTCAAAAAGCAGGAAGTACTTTGTGAAGGATTGGCTGTTGTAGCTTTAAGAGACAGATGAAGCCGAGGTATTCAGTTTAAACCTCATTGTCAAGGATAGTACTTTTCAAATAAGAATAATGTTAGCACACGTGTGTCCAATACTTTCCACAAAGAACCTGTCCAAACGAATTGCAACAACATACTGCACGAACAGCAACAAGAAAGGCATAAACGTCTAAGTATATTGACCTCAGGTTAAAATGGATCAAGGATATCTAGATCCATTAGTTGGATGATGGTGGAAAGCCATACTAGGGGGAACGATCCATTAGATGATGACAAATCAAGCACCATGAGTCATTGTGTACGGTGACAGCATCAGGCTTCTAGGAAACTCAGAGGATCAAGCTGACATCAATCTGCATAGACCGCACTAATCTATTGACCCAAGTCATGCTCTGACCTTCAGATGATGATCATCGTGATATCAGAGCGGAAAATTCCACCATGACTAACAGTAAAATATGCCATGCATGTAAACATACACACAAACTTCCACCCTCATTACTGCATACATACAGTGGCAATGCAACACACTGTAGTGATGAAATGTAAATATGTACATTTAATCAACTACTGTACTTTTGAAGAACAATTTTGAGTTACTTGCACTTTACTTGAGTATTTCCATTTTCTGCCACTTTATACTTCTGAGTCACTTCATTGTGGAGTCAAATATTCTATTTTTTACTCCACTACATTTATTTAACAACTTCAGTTACTAGTTACTTTTTTCTGATTGTATGCTGCATCAGAACCAAATTAGTGTTGTTTTATGGTGAATTGGTTAAAAAACATAAATATTAAATATTAAATTAATAATATTTAGTTAAATATTTGATCGGAAAATCGATTGGTCCATATACAAACACGTAAATATGTATAATTTACTTTGCTTGTACTTTTGATACTTAAGTACATTTAATATAGGATACTTCAAGTACTTTACTCCAGTACTATTTGTATGGGTTACTTTCACTTCCTAAAGTAATAATTTAGAACAATATCTTTTCCTCAAGAATGACTTTTAGGTACTTTCTACAACACTGACTTACTGTATATTGATTTCGGTGACAGTGTGTGGGTCAGTGGTGCTATAATACTCATGTGAATGAAAACAGTGCAGCGAACTGACATCACAACCGGTGCACATGCAAACTAACAATGGAATAACAGTGAAAAAGATGCATGACTTACATGCATCTGGAGTGTTTCTATCAATGTACTGGCTGAAGTCAAGGAGAAACTGGGTGCTGTTGAGTGACAACTTCAGCTCCTTGCAGTACTCCCTGAAGAAACAGTGTTTAGCAGTTTTAATCTCAGCCCCTCGTTTGTTCCTGTATAGTGAACATTGGTTGTATAATAGTGTACGGGATCACTCACCTTGGAGCGATGTAGGTGTAACCAAACTCATCAAACCTCTCCAGCTGTAGGGTTTCCATGGCTTTTAAAAACACAAAAACAACTGGTTTAGTCTCATCCTGTATTATGACAGTGGATCAAGTGCTTAAATGTGCGATTACCATTTAATTCGCTGGTATTTGTGCTGTGAGATGCGTAAATGAATCCAGAAACATTTGACAAGTGGATGATCATATCCCCTCCCCCCATGCGCGCGCACACACACACACACACACACACACACACACACACACACACACACACACACACACACACACACACAC
>JBBPCS010000917.1:2209801-2261720 GCA_037974645.1 Hollardia meadi | reverse complement strand
TGTGTGTGTGTGTGTGTGTGTGTGTGTGTGTGTGTGTGTGTGTGTGTGTGTGTGTGTGTGTGTGTGTGTGTGTCAATGCACAGTACCTGCTCCAAATGAATGTTCTTGTAGATAACAGTCTGGTTCCATTCTGGGTTCATGGTCTTCTGGGCATACCTGGTCCTTCTCCTGTTATCAGCACTGATAAGTCGTGATATTCAGAATGATTGGCTGTCAGTAATAAATTGAAAATTCTCTTTCCTTCCTGACCCCATATAGCAAACATTGATAAAACTCTGATATACGCAATAAATGTGGACTGAACAGATGCTTGTAAAATAATAAATCTGTGGAGACAATCAGAAAGCAAATTCAAATGTAAAAGTTTGTTTAATTGACTTGCTTTGAATAATTTGCTTTTACTAAATCACAAACTGCTTCAGAAATAGAAGCTGAGGAGAGTTAAAAGTGAGAAGCATTGAGAGAAAAAGCAATGATAGGAGTGTGCTTAAACACCATGAAACAGAGATAACTGAGCACATAATTGGACGTACAACAAAGGCCACAACAAAAGGATGGTAAACCACTTTGGAGACATAATTTACAGAAAGAAAAACATAACACCAACTAAAAGCAAAGATCAGCACCACACTACCTTGCATTCTGGACAACCATGACTTGGCTGAGGGAGTCCAGAAGAGGAAGAGGAGGGCAGATATCACAAACAAGAAAAGCAAAAACACAAAAAACAGTCAGAGCTCAAAGAAAAGGCAGTAAAGGGATAGAGAGCTGAGGCAATCAATATTCTCTGCAGGGTGTATCACTGTCTTTGGGCCCAAGCAATGTGCGCGATGCACGACCAAAACCTTACAATGGTTCCAAGTGGTTCACTTCCAATTCACTATTCTGAGCTGTTTTCGATATACCGTGACTGTGCTAATAGTAGACAAATCTATTTTTCAGTACTCTTTAAAAGAGACTGCATGAAAACAAAAATGCTCTCCTACAGAGTTTTCAAACCTATACAGCATGTAGGATTTATAATCTCATAAACAGGTCTAATGGGGTCATTATCTAAGAGCAGATACTGTTACATAGCAGCTAAAGGCTGTATCGATCCTCTCTCTTGCTATTCACAGACTCGTGGGAAGACAATGGAGCAGACAAGATAAGAGGAGAAAGCCAGCGACATAATACTAGGGGGCAATACTAAGTATAAAGAGCTAGCGAATTCAGCATACCGTGGAGTATGTTTACAAAAAACAGGCTGTCTTTGACCAGGTATTTTGACTTGATTATAATGTGGCAGAGTATGGCAAGAAACCTCCTCTCTCTGCTTTGTATATGGTCTAAAACACCCATCCATAGATTCATAGAGATTGAATCAAATTAAACTCAAATGACTGCCTCAAGTCATCATATCCATTCTCATTCTCTCATACAAGCTCAAGTAGTTAGTCAGTTCCATACAACACGGTCAATACAAGGTCAGAAAGAAATAAGGGAGAGTAAACAAGACAGACACAGAAGCAGAAAGGGAGACACAGACCAGACATTCTTGGAGGTTCGAACAAGCTCAGAGCTCACCCTCTCCCAGGTAAGAGGTAGACCTTGACAAAAGGGTCAGAGTAACTGTCGTTGTCTCTCGGGGCCAGGTGTCTAGCCTGCAGGACATGGACGATCAGGTTTCCTAGGTTCCTGTCATAGTTGATCTGGAGCTGTGGAAAAATGAGTGGAGGCTGAGTGAGAAAGATCAAACCTCAGCTGAAAGAAAAGATCTCTCATACTTTTTGTGCTTTTATACCTGAATTTCTCCAGTGATGGGATGAGGTGTCTTCATAACCTCCGTTGGCTACAAAACAGTGTGGAAGAGAATATAATGGTTGGAAATAGACACAGACAAACAGACACAGACAACACCACAGAGCTAGGCTGACCTACAAAGGAAAATCACCCGGTTACAGTAAATGGTGCTCTGACTTCATTCTTAAAATACATGTACTGTATATTGTCAGCTTACAGATGAATGGCTTGTCCTTGCAGAGAAGATTTCTCACTGGGTCTATGAGCCTCAGGAGAGATTTCACTATCTCAGCCATGTAAATGACTGGAAATGTCCTCCACTGAAGTTTGACAAGGTTAATCAATTATTTGAGATGCTTAGTCATTCATAAAAACTTCAGGTTAGATCATTTCCAATGTTCTACTGTCTGTTTCATATTTTCTGCTCAGTATTCATCGTCTTGTATGAAATAATACATCCTCATGCCTTTCAAGAATAGAAGTATTTAAACATTTGTTTTTTTTAAGGAAGCACTTATGTACGTATGTGTTTCCCATTTCATGTGTAAAAGAACCCACACCCAGTGTCATGCACAAAATGTTCTTGTTACACTGTAATTGGCCTGTGACTCTCTGATGAACACACTCAAACCATTTGACGTTGACTCGCCTTTGCACTGTTCTATGATATAAAACGAATGGAGAGGGATAGATGTTGATAGATCAGACAGTATTCCACAGTTTGAAACTGTACTCATTTTCACGAGTCATATTCTGTCTTGTCATCACATTGTAAACTGAACTCTTCACAACTGAAGAGTGTGTCTGAGATTTCCAAATCCACTACCTTGGATCGTTGCTTCTTGTTTATGGCAGGGGATGCAGGCTGGCCCGGGCTTGGCACACCACTGGAGGCAGCCGATCCAGTACCCGAGTGGAGGAGGGCAGAACGCTCAAGTGCAGAGAGTACGCCCAGACCCCCAGGCCCAATCCCTGTTCCACCCAAACCAGGAGCCTGTTGCTGGGACACTTTCTGCAGTTCTGCAGCCAACTGCTTAGGGTCCACACCAGGGGAACGCTGCCCACCTACAGAGATAAATGTTTATACTAATGAATATTGTATGTATGTGAAATATGTACACAGATACATGCAAACATGCACACATATCAACAAATCCTTGTACATACCAGCCTTAAGCTGTACATGGTGCTCCAGGGCTTGTGGGTGCTCAGGGTCAGACAGCATATTAAGGTCGCTGTTTGGATCCATACAGGAAATTTATGATGGTATATCAACCAGTGTAACTTAGCAGTAATCATTCACAGAGTGATATTTGTCAGATGAAGGGGTGTGGAATGAAGAGATAGGAAAGGAGGGAGGAGAGAGGGTGTGCATGGGTGCAGAAATACCATATTGCAGCTAAACATGTAGGAGTTTCAGTGGGATAGAGGGGCAAATGATGAAAGATGTAACTCACAGTCTCACACAGAGCTCTGCCTCTGCACATGGCTGACCAACGATGCCCTGCACTTCTTCATAAGTCTTTGCCGTCAGAGGGATTCCGTTCCACTCCAACACCTGCATTCCTGTGGTGTGACAAAGGCAAGAAAATAGATTCAGGGATAAAGGGTCAATCCTCGGAAAATATGTTCATTTTCTGCCCGTGGCAAATTCATTTCACCCCCTCTCTACACATGAAACCTGATTCGGTCTGATAGTGTAGCCTACATGCTCATATAGGAGGAGTGATATTTTAGTAATATAATTTTAAATATGGCTTTTTTGTTGATTTTGACATGACCTCATTATAGTATTATATTGTTCTTCAGATTAGACCTCTGCTTAGGAAGCAACTCACCAGCTGCTGTGACAATGAAGGCTTGAATTAACATCTCCACATCCTTCAGCATGAACCAGTGCTCATTTGGATTATCCCCTGTGCTCTTTCTATATAATTCACCGTATCCTCCCTCACTTTATTTTTCTTTGCACCTGAAGGCATGTTCCACTTCCATTCTCTTTCAGTAAAAACATAAACATCAGATTTGCATAGTAACAATTAAGCATATGCTAGGAAGTAAACATAAATTCCAGTCTGACCACTATTCCTTTTTCTTTATTAACAACCAATAGTGCAAAAGGGAACCACGATTAAGCTTTTCTATCATATTACAAAACAAAACAAAACAAATACATCCAACCAGATGTACATTAGATGATATGTCCTTCACCCCCTCCCTTGTGTAGTAACAAAGTCATGGCATTCCCTATGGTGGAGCTCCTATTGCAGAGAGAAACTAGGGCCAATTTTGCCTGAAAAATATTCCTAAACTCTCAAAATTATCACTAAAATTCAGGCTCTTCTCTGTCTAAACAATAAAGATTAGAACATCAATCATTTGAAAATCCTAATAATTGAGTAGAGAGAAAGTCTTTGCCTGCTTTTGTGTATGTGTGTGTCTGCAATGCTAAATTTAGCCTAATGACTAACATAGCCCAGTGCTGCGGAGGGTTAGTTGACAGGCTTTTTGTGTTTGGATGTGATGCATCGGGAAATTAAATGTGGCAGACCACAATGCAGAAGGTTACAGCGGCCTCTCACATCTCCATCTGGAGATTCAGGCATGTATTTTTACTGAAGGATTACATGCTCTAAAATTAATAAAGATTTGCATGTACAGAATACTATTAACCTCTAAGGCCCCGAAAATTATGTACAGTATCTTTCCAAGCAGACAAAGGAATGCAGCAGATGTTATTCTCATGGATGATGGAAATATGTAGTTTTTTTCTCACTATTACAAACTTAACATTGTATTTTCAATACTTTCATTTCTAAGATGAATGTTGTATTTCCGGATATGCAACCATTTATACCACCTCCTTTTCTTAATCTCCTCTTACCCTCTACAACTTTTCCTGTTTGTTCTGCTACACCCCCGGGGATAACCTTGGCAATGTAGGCTCCAATCTCCCCGTGGCTCCCTGGAATCTCCTTCCCACCTACCACACGGATCCCAAGTCCATTCCCTGAAGCAAAAGTAAATATACAAATCCTAATTAGCAAAATTGTGCCAGAAAATGAAAATGTGCATAATCATTGCCTCCGCCAAGGAGGCTATGTTTTAACCCGTGTCCATTTGTTGGTTCGTTTGTTTGTTTGTCACCTGGATTATGCAAAAACTACTGAATGGATATCCAGGAAACTTGGTGAAGGATGGGGCATGGGCCAAGGAAGAACCCATTAAATTTTGACATGGATCCGAGGGGCGGATCGAGGAATTTTTTTTATCTCTTTCTTTAACATTGTGAGATAAGGCATTTTTCGACATTTTCATTAATTTTCCAGGGAATAATGCATGGATCTTGATTTTAAAAAATCAGGCATATTTAGAGGGCTGGTATCTATGAGTGTGTACAATTTAGTGTGGATCGAAAGAAAAATTCGGATCTAACATTTAAACATGTTTTCATAGGGGGTAGTTTTTTCCTGGCTGCTGTATGGGAACAGGAAACCTGCAACTACCACCAATGTGTAGCTAAGTTAATAGGGATTAAGTATGGTACTAACAGAGTGTCACGAGTTGCTGCAGTTGGTGCAAAGGTTTAAATAAAAGGGCTGTTGGGCCTTGGCAGAGGTATGTGCTCTACTGAGTGACATTCTAGTTATATAATGTGTCTGTGTTTTCCTGTGTTTGCCTTACCTGACACACTGGTGTCCTTCAGGTCTTTCTTAAGCTTGACACAAGTGTGAGGGTAGACATAAGGGACCAGTTTCATCTGAGAGAGATTTCAAAGAATTTACAGCATGTATAAAATAGGTTTCCTTACACATGCTGAAAATTTAAGTAAGAAATACCATAGTGTAAAGTTGAACGTTCTTAGCTTAGATCTCACCTGTCTCTTGTCTGCAAAGTTTCCACTCCGCGGATGTCCTTCTCTTGGCTTATCAAACCAATCAGTGTCCTCTCTCCTCAGGTGGTAGGCTAGGCAGGGAGAGGTAGTGGTTAAAAGCCACGTACACACAAACACACACCTACTGTTTCCATGGTAACTTGATAAATCAATCTTGAATCTAGCTTTGAAAGAAATTTCTAGTATGCATCATAAAGTTTGTCACAAGTCCACCCCTGTTTGCTCAAATGCAGGGAGATCTTTGATCTGTCCTAAATGGATGGGTGAAAGTAAAAAAGTATAAACTCTGTTTCGCTCTATCCACAAAATCCGCGAGATCAAATGATCACTGCAAACACTGAATGAAGGACAAATAATTTCAAGAGCATTTTAGGTTTGGCATGCTTTTGATACCATGTAATGCTCCCTGTCTGAGTGTGAGGGCTCCACTTTATATCATGTAATTTTTATGGCTGCTTTATATGAAACATTGTTAAAAGTTGTTGGCAAATGATGTATTATATTTAATAATTTCAGTCAAAACACTATGGGTTGGAGTTGTCCCATTGTGTGTAATAATGATAATAATAATAATTACTTTTTAGCCATTTGTGCTGTATATATTCTTGATAAAATAATTTGAGGATTGAAGGGGTAGAAATACCTGCATGGTATCTAAATCCTTACCTTCCACTGTAGATTATGGTATAGGATCAAAGCCATATAACTGTGGCCTGTACGTATGTCTGTTCATGTATTAATGTATTTATGACATACTGTGTTCTGTGTCCTCCCAAAAGCTCATCAGTCATCTAATACCTTTAAAGCATGATATGTAACATAGAGAAGATATTGGACATCTTGTGCCACATTTTAGCATAATTACTGCATTAAACCATGGTAACAAGGCATGTTGGTTGGGAATGTACATTAGAAATCTGAGTGACTTTGATATTCAATGCAGATTGTCATTAAGGATACAATGTCCAAGAGTCTGCCAAATGTCTCTTTGAATTATGAGCAATCTAATTCCACTAAGGAGATGCACCAGTAATGATAAAGAGAAACTGCCTGATGACCATTTATGCTAATGCATCTAAATGTTTTGGATTAAAAATTGAAGAAGACATCAATTCTCATCCTTATTACAGTTTTGTCATGTAGCATCAGTAAAGAGCAGCAACATCGACCTTCAGAATTCTCTAAACATTCAGCAAAAAATCCCTCAACATATTGGCACTGAGTGGCAATTCAAACATATTTTGTGGTAACACTTATGCATGATCACACAATATACACACATTTTTTTTTTTGAAAAAGTGCATGAACATGAATACTGGGAATGGGTCTGATATGCTTACAGAACCACTGTGATATGCAGTCATTCCAAAATGATGTATAACTTAAGTCACTACAGTATATTGTCACATAAAAAAACATCTAAAGTGTCATTAAGATGGGGTTCATTCCAAAATGGATCTGACATGTCAATGGCATGTCAACTACACGACATCTGCTACATGACATGTATTGTATACTGTTGAGATGTGGGTCATTCCAGAATGAGTCTGGCATGTTTACAAAATCAATCAGAGAAGTGGTCAGAGCCATGATGTGTGGCATGGAGGCAAACTATATTGTAACTACATGGAAATTGGGATGGTGTCTCACCTTCTATATTCCAGTTTGGGCCTCCAGCTGGGGTACAAGGTTATATTTTTTTTTCAGAAATGCGTTCAACATATTTTCATTAATCTAACAAACTACAGCTGTGCTAAGATTCAATTTGTATTGTGAGAATACTTCAGCACATGCACTGAAAGCAGTAGTCAATGTAAGAAACATGCTTGAAATTACTGCAAGTTTGACATTACTAGCCTGTAAGTATACACATTTAAGCAATGGCATTGTGAAAAACATAAAACCCATTTTATGGAAAAACCCAGCCATCAATACCTTATTGTAAAGTGTTACCAATTAATGTAAGTTGGAGCCATATTAGTACCATGAAAGTAAGGGTTTTTAGCTAGTACTGTACGATACTCTACCGTGTCTGATACTTTCATGAACGATTCTGGCATCATCTTTGTTCAAAGCCAGCATGGACTCACTTAGTGCTGTAATCAAGGCAGATGGACACTTTTACATGGGGTCAGCACAAATATCAACTTCTTATCAAGAAAATAACTATAATAATCCTTTATAAATGGTCCAAAAACAAAGCTAAAAATTCCTAAACATATTTGTTACTGTTATGCGTTATACTTATCTGATAGTCAATGTGGACAATATGAAACCCTCTTAAACTTGGTCCCAATCAGGCAAGTGTTTTGCAAAAGCCATTGCCCTTTCATTGTATTTTTTGCAGTGTCTAAGTTTACTTGTTTCTACTACATGCATAAGATACTGTATCTAATTATACTGTATATTAGGAATAGTGAATTAAATTTTCATATGGCATATTACTATCTACAGAAATAGATTTCCCTAACCTACCAGTAATGGAACACTACCAATCCCACACTTACAGAGATGGGCATAGTACATGTCAATATTGGCTGTCAATCACTACAGGACAAAGACATCTCATAGAGCAATGAGACGTCCACGGAAACAACCAACAAGCAGAAAACATTTACTTTATTAAGATGGAAATGGAAAACATGTACAACATGCAAGGATGCAAAATCAAATACAGATAGAAAATTAAACATATATAAAACAAAGACATACGGCTAACACATCACAAAAGACACACAATATTATGATCCTCACTGTTATTTTCCACAGTACATATAACATTGTAGTCATTGTAGTCCTTGAGAGAAAGTGACTGCATTGCAGCACGGGTTGACACAAAAACTCCTGCAAATGGTTTTACGGTTTTTAAATTGGTAGGTGTGTGTCACTGACCTGCCAGGAATTAAAGAGAAGTAACTGCACCTGCAGAACACTTTAGTGCATCTAGCCACGTTAGTCAGCATTATTCCTTTAAACTTACTGCTGCTAGTAGTTCTCACAAATAGCTGAAAGGGTAACTTAGAAAAGAAATACTTGTTTCTGAGGCAGGTTGATGGCCTAGTTCAAACAAAGACACTATTTTACACTGCAGATTAGTGGGGAGGGCTGGAAATAAGAAAGAGACAATGCCTATATACATTCCTTTTCATACCTTAAAGTATAAGTCCTTACTACAGGTTTCTACTGCTAAGACAGCTTCCAGATAGTCTATACAGCATCTTAACCACTCTTAATGCCATGAATAAAATATTTTGAGACATGAATCTTATAGATATATTGCTTGTGTATAAGTTTATTTGATTTTTATTTATGAGGCACTTCACATATGAGGAAATGATTAAATTTATTCTATTTTAACATTTTTGTTATTTAAGAATGGCTTCTACATTACACATAGGTTTTTTTTCATAACACAGCTTTTATTTTGTATGTAACTTGTACTAAAAGCTTTTATTAGTATCTCACTCAAATATATATATAAAAAAATACTCTTATATTCTAGGCCTGTAAGTACGTTTCTGGTCCACCACAAGTTTGCCATTAGGTGCCACAGGTTCTTATGACATAAATATTTATGCAGGAGTGAATTCTCTCAGATTGTTCCCAGTATAGATACCGACTTTGTTAAGGGTGACTGTAAAATATGTTTTTTTCTGTAAATGTTGGGCTCCCAGAATAAGGCAGTTGTAATGTGAACATGTATGAATAAAATTCAAGCCCATAGATATTTTGCATAGCAAGTGTGTTACCACTGAGTTTTAAAAGTAAAGATCCAAAAGTAAAAGATCTTTTAACTATGTAGTAGTAAAGCTATTGTAAAATAAAGCATGCAAATGAAATCACAGGACAAACATAGATAGAACTGATTAGTGACATACATAAACTCAGGCCATCAGAGTGTTATGTATTGGTAAGAAAGATTTTCAAAAGAAAGGTAATAGCATGCAAAACTCTAATGTGACAGTTACTGAGACAGAGGGAAATATAGTAACAAACAACCAATAACAATTATCTGCAGAACTGAATGTTGAGAAAGACCCAGTTAATGCAAAAAGTCAGTAAGACCACTTAGCATTAGCATGCGTGACAAGCAGGTCCACACAGTCAAGTTGCTGCAACAGTCTCAGGCTCCATTTACCTTCGCTGTCAGACATGGCGCCTTGCAAGTCATCCATGATGAATGCGATGTCTCGATCATAGCCACGTGTCCGAGATTCCTCCCTCATATGTTGCTGTACCTCTGGCAGGGAATGGCTAGACCCAAACTGGTCTCTGGAGTCGGCAGAGATTGGAGGGAGAGGTCCAGCTGAGGCTCTAGCCATACCCATAGGCTGCCCCACTGGGCTCAGAGGGCTTTCCTCCTCAGAGTTCTGAGCCACAATGGGGATACGTCCCCGGCTTTGGCTGATAGGTAAACTGGTGGGCTTTGCTCTGGCCACCCCAGGGGCAAATGCTGCATCCAAAACCTCACCTTCTGTTTTAAGTCTAAGTGAGGAGCTGGAAAGGTCTCGTTTAATAGATAAATCCAAGCCATAGACAGAAGATGGGCGAGAGGAAGGGCGTGATGAAGGTCGGGAACGGGTGCCACTTGGGTAAGTGCCATCATCATGGGCAGTGGCCCTAATAGCTGATCCAAGTCCAAGGGACTGCCCAAGATTAAGAGAACCAGCTAGGTTTCCCCCTAGGGAGGAGCCCAAATATTTTTGCTGCTCTGACAAGTTCTTTCTTAGCCCAAATGTAATCTCATCCTGAAGCAATCTAGCCGTGGCAGCCAGATTGGTCACAGAGGAGGCCCCGGATCCCATGTAGCTTGCAAAGTCAGGCTCCAGGTCCCTACTCTCCTGAATTGGGGAAAATTTAGTGATGGCCTTTGGGTCTATTAAGGCCTTTTTGTTCTTCATTTGTTTCTGGTAAAGCACAGCTGCTGGGAGTTGCTTTGCAGCCTGTTTTTCAAGAGTGAGTCTGCCAATGCTATATTTTTCTCCTTTAGGGAAGTGGCGAAAACTGCTGTCACTGGGGAGATAATGGGGCAGGCCCAGGCCTGTTAAGTGTTCTAGTCCCTCAGTTCCTCGCCTGAACTCCTGCTTGATCTGCTGTTTCAGTAGCTTCAGCTCATAAGGATCTTCCATAGTGTCATCTTCTCCCTTACTAAAAGTCTGAAGCCGAGATGAGCCTAAAAAATCTGCCACCTAAAAGGGAAATATAATATGCCACATATTAAGTTTTCCCCACAGTAATGTGAATTAAAGTCATACAATAAAAAATGCAAGTTATATGTGTTACATTTATCACATAACATTCAAGAATAAGTAATCAATTACGTATATACAGAAGTGGCCAGACTGATCTTCTGTGTCTACATCTGTACAGTATTTGTTTTTTCAGTGAGTAGTGTTTGAATGAGGTTTGTTATACGGGGCTTCTGACCTAGTCTTCTATATTTGTGTCAAAGGCTGAACCTTCAGGAACAGATGGAATAATTTCAGAGACATTTGTATCTTTTTGGCCAACACCCTGTAGTATCAGCCCAATAGCTAAAGCTTTGTTTTGCTGGCACCCATTTTGTTACATTCTGAACAATCTATAATTTTTCAATTTTGTATATATGACGGATTAGTGAAACTGCACCCTAAAATGCAATTTCAAAATGAAATCTGGACATAGTTGTACACACAGATGACGAAGGTAAAATAATGTAACAGTGCTTTATTTACCTCTGCTGTGTGCCTGACTTCTGCTGCCCTGAGTAGTCTGTCTGCCTTGGACAACTCCTTATCAGGCATGTTGAATCCAGAACCCAAGCCTGTGTTGCTCAGCCCAGTCGAGGTCTTGGTCAGCTCCCCTATGTCCTCTATCAGCACGTAATTCCTGGCATTATGGTGATCAATATCAGCATAAAAGGAATCAGTAGAAATGCTAGACATGGGACTAGAGGCCATGCTCCTCTCCTCTAGCCCTAGCCTCAAGTCCACATTGCCATACTTGCCCCCCAGGTGAGCAACCCCATAGCCACTTTCTGTGGAGGTTGAAACAATGAGCAGGGGCTGGTTGCGGATCCCTTCATAGTTGGAGGTGATCTTAGGCTCCAAATCAGAGAGGGTGGTTTGACGCTGCTTTCCCTGCTGTAGGAGCAGAGCATGTGAGTAGCTGCTAGGCTGAGTCTGACCATGGGAGAGGGATAGGGTTGGGTAAGGAGACACTTGTTGGTGGTAAAGGGACTGCTGCTGATATAGGTTCTGTTGGGTGAAGTGGCTAGTTGTTTGGGTCTGGGGAACATACTGGGCATATGGAGAGTAAGGACTAGTTAGTGTGTTATACTGGGAATCAGCCTCTGTTTGTGGGGGAATGAATTGGTCAAACTCTGACTGAGGAGCTGTCCGCGGTCTCTCCAGGCCATCACCCCTGGCCTCTCTGATGTTGCTAACCTCACTGTCTGACATGTAGTCTCTTTCCTCTGCCACCCCCTGCAGATAGGCCCTTTCCCTCTTCTCTCTTTCCTTCAGCAAGGCTTCCTTACGCCGGTTGATACCCATCTCCAGGTACCTACAGTAATAAGGAAAAAAGGTACATATTGTACGACAAATTTAGCACAAACAATTCTATTAAAGTTACAACCAAAGAGGTACATAATGTTCTGGGTTCTCACACAATAGTACCTTTTACTATGTGTGAGTGTGGAGAGGTCTCACTTAGTGATGTCAAGGCAGCCTTTTAGCCCATAAACTATCAAGGTAAGAGGGGAATCATGCAGATGAATTAGGAATAATGATTGCATGAGAGGGATGAATGCAATGATAATGGCTGTAATAAGTTTAAGACAATAATAGGTTACTAACATTATTCATTTGAATTAATTTCACATGACATCTCAAAAAATTGCAAGCTTATATGCTAAATTTTGTTGATTTTAAACCTGTGGCATCTCACCGTAGTTTAGCGTCAATCTCCTTTTCCTCTTCATCTAGCTCAGCCTGTTTCTTGCGAAGTTTAGAAGATTCTCTCTCTACCAAATCAAGCTCCTTGTCAATGTCCTGCAGGATCTTTGCCCGGGCCATTGTTGTACTGCGAGCAAGACGGCGACGAGCAGAGTTGGTGCTGTAGCCCGACCGTCCTGTCAGAGAGTCATCCTCGGGAGGGGGGTCTGGTAAGGTCCGCTTTACCTTCTTACCTGTACCAGAGGGAGAGCCTCGCCCCTAGAATATAAAAACAAATCATAAATCTATTGATCATTGAATAAGGATTAAAATACAGAATTATCAATATGGATAAGTCACTTCAAACTTTTTCCATTTACAGTATATTCTGCTATGACTTACAGAATAGTTGTCTGCATAGTATCCACCCATCCTGTCTTCTTTGGTAGGACTAAGGGATCTAGGATCAGATAAAGATTTCTGACCAGCCTTTAATATCCGAGGGCCAGAGGAAAATCTGGTTGGGTCAGCAATCAACATTCTCTGCCCTCCAAGTGACTTCTCTGGGGACAGCGGGGAGACTGGGTTGTAAAAGACTTTAGACTTAGAGGGCACATCTGCTGTAAGATGTGTGCTGTAGCCCACCTCAATGGGTGTGTGTCTTCTGTCCGAGTCTGTCTGACAGCTCAGACTGCCACCTCTCTGAGAGCTCTCTGGAGCTGAGATATGCTTGATGATTTCCACCTTAGTGTCCATCTGGACATTGGGTCGTTTGATAGTTCCAGAGTGGTCAGTCTGGACAGATATCTCTGCCACTGTCTGGATAGCAATGCTAGAGACCTTGGAGCCATGTTTCCCATCACTGCTATGTTTTCGAGAGCGCCGTCGAGCTTTTGTGGGAGCATCCCATTCATCTTGGTCCTCATCATCAGTCTGAGCTGAGGTTTCAATATTTCTCTTGTTCTTCTTTCTCCTTCCTACATGCTGCTTATCTGCTGAGTCTTCATCATCTGTCTGCACTCCACTATCAATTATTTTTTTCCCAGTGTCCTGATCAGCTTGAAGCTTATTCATTAGATTAAGTTGGTCCTGACTTTCCTCAAATTGTGTCCCAACAGATGGAATTGTACACTCATCCTTGACAGGCCAGTACTGGCCACTGTCCCCTACTCCTGCATATTTAGCATCTAGGAGGTTCCCTGTAGTACCAGTGCTACTATAATGCTCATCTAGCTGGCGCTGGAGTTGCAGCTGGAGTTGTTGGATTTGCTGTAACTGCTCTTTCTGCTGGGCATAGGTCTCCTGCTGGGCCACCATGTGAGCATGGTGCTCTTCCTCTTGCTGTAGGAGAAGCTGCTGTTTCAGAGCCTGAAGCTCCTCAAGCTCTCTTTGGACCATAAACTGCTCCTGTTCACGGTAACGCTGGATCTCCTGCCTTTCCCACTCCAGCTCCTCAGCGAGACATAGCTGCTTAAGCTTCTCTAGCTCTAAAAACTCCCTCTCCATCTGATACTGGGCCATCTTGGTGTTGTCTAAGCCAGGGAATATTGGAGAAGAGGCTAAGGCATCCAGAGAGGCAGCAATTGCTTCAAGGGTGGTGTCTGAGTACATTTCCGGATAGCCTGTTATGATGTCAGCCAAGGCCGTGGGTAATAGCTCCTTACATAGCCCTGCGTCAAAAGGAATTATCTGTCCTGGGTCTGCACCGGGAATAAAAGCAAATGGATGTGGCAATGACTGGTTCTGGACTGTTGATGTAGGTGTTAATGTAGTGCTAAAAATGGAGCCAGGTTGAGTTGTAATTGCATATGTGGATGGAACTGGGGCAGCAACAGAAGAGTAAACTATTCCATCTGAGGTTCTTAGAACACTATTTACACCAAACCCAGCTGCAGGGACCTGGGAGTATGGAGCAGTAGTCATCCTAGGGCAGCCTCCAGTAGCTTTGCTAGTGTAGTCTAGAGCTTTACCTGCCACAATCAAAGATAGATTTTACTGAATCAAATACATTATAATCTCAGAAATATTCTGTAATTTATATGAGTTAAGGGTCATGCAATTTGGATTTTAAATTGCGCATGCATATCTGCAGTCATTTTGGCTAGCATGAAGCAAAACCAAAATATTGAGGGAGCACATGCAGGCAAACACATGCATCTGTATGAAGACAAAAGAAAAAAGAAAAAATTTAATGAAAACATGCATATTAAACAGCAAAGCAAATGAAACAATTAACAGAAACTATGAATTAATAAACGTAAACAGAAAAGAACCACATATGTCTTCAGAACGCATATTATTGAACTTATAAACTGAACAATATAATTTGAGGAAAGGTACTTTGAAAATGAACATTTCAAATGTATTAAATTGATCAAAAGCAAGCCCATGAAGCAAGCATAGGGGATAGTAATAAACCAGCAAACATGAAGAAATATGCCCATACTCACCAGCAGAAAGTTTGGCAGCAGTGAGGTCTATAGCGCCTTCTGAAGATCCACTGAGATAGTCATGATCATTCTTTGGATCGTAGGAGAAAAGTCCTGCCTCTGTGAGGTTGGTCTCAGACATTGAGACTTTTATACCATTCATTCCTTTGATTCCATACAGTCCAGCATTATCACATTGGTAGTGGTCATCTTTATAGCCAAGATGGTTGTCAGGCTGAGTTGTAACTGGGGGCTGTGTTCTACAGCTTCCTGTAAATGGTAGCTTGTAAATGACATCACAGCACACGCTCCTCCTTCCAGCTGTAAGGTCAACTGGAGTCCCATCATCCTCTATAACAGTGGTCACCACTCCTGGGCTTGTGCCAGACAAAGCTACCATAGCTTTCACTGGTCTATAGTTTGACAGATCCATGGCCCCTGTGGCTTCTAAAGAAAGGATAGGTCCTCCATTGCTGATAGCTGCTGGGGCTGAAGTAATTGACTGTTTGCCTACTGAGGAGACTCCAAAGGAAAGATTAATGGGTATGTCTTGAGCTGTGGATGCTACAGCACTGACTACAGCCTGGGAGTTCACAGGTCTGTATACAATCTGTGCCAGTGGTTCAAATGGTTTGTATGTGGTGAGAGGCAGAGGCAATGATGTAACAGGGCCCTGCAAATCAAGCGGTTTCTCTGCTGGAGTACTGTTATATGAGGCAATCCTGGCTGAACATGTGACTATTGTGATGTTGTCAGTGACAACAGACAGTGTGGTTGCAGGGGTGATCTCTGCACTAAGGTTTACTATCTCAGGCTGCACTGCGGTAATTTGACGGCCACTAGAGTCACTTGAAAAAGACTGTCGACATGACTCAGGTGGTGTCAGGTCCATGCCTTGTTCAGTCATTTTTACGCCAGCCTTCATGGTGCGCAAATCAATAACATCAACAGGGTAGATTATCTTCCCATTCTGTTTTGGCAGAGGTTGGACTTTAGCTACATCTGGTTGTATAGCGATTGCTACACTGGGTGGAGGGACCTGAGGAAGTCTTTCATGGACAACAGAAACAGTGGTCCTCTGGACCTCAGTTGTGAACACCTGGGTGACCAGGCTAGGCAGGCTTTTAGGAGGCTGGCCTGAGGTAGAAATTGAAGAATACATGTGACTCATACTGGAGACCACCTTTTGTGGTCCTCGAATCTCTTGGCTCTCAATAGACTCTTGCTGAATTTTAGTGATGGTGACTGGGGCCACAGATACTCCCTGTGGAATATCCTGTGCAGTGGGCATTGAGGTTCTCCTGGTGTATGCCTCAGTGGTAATTATTTCCAGAGGGTGATCATATTCTGATGAATAACGTAATACCTGTGGTCTTTGCTCTGTTGAAGGAATAGATCCTGCTCTGTAGTGGACCTGAACAGCATGACCATCAATTGGAACATCTCTTTCTGCTGGTATGTTTACTACCTGTGCCAATGGTAATGGTTGTTGCATGGTTATGGATTCTCTCCTGGTGGAAGCAAAGGCCTCAGTTGTAGCCACCTGTGTAGGTGTTTCATACTCTGTGGGATAGGTAAATATCTCACTTGTGGTGTATGGCGGACGTACTATGGATGATATAGATGTCCTCCTTCTACTGGTGGTTTCCTCAGTTGTAATGATTCCAACTGGCATCCCAGTCACTGCCTGAGGCTGCATCACTGATGAGGATATTGAAGCAGTTCTTACATCAACATCCTTTGTTATAATCTCTCTGGGTGTTTCATGTTCAGGCTGCAAAGCTATGACCTCTAATTGCGGTGTTGAATATGACATGACTGAGGATGTAATTGCTCCACAGACTTGTGGAATATCAGTAACATGAGGTACTTCTGGCTGTACTGCCATTTGTTGGACTTCCATCACAAGAGGTGACGGTGTTATGTCACCAATTGTTGTTGTCATCTTAGCAACTGTAGTTAGTGGCTTTAACTTAGCAACTTCAGGGGTTTGGCTAACTTCAGCGACTGCAGGTAGAGGTTGAGTTACTGGAGACACTGTTGCTACTTCTGGTATTCTAACAGCAGAGTCAGTTGTAATAACTTCTGTGGGTAATTCAAAGTTTGTAGGAAGGGTAACAACTTCAAAAGGCTGGACAGTTTGTGGTACTGATGGGACTTCAACGACGGTGTAAGTACTGTTAAAACCTTCAACTGCCATAGGTTGTTGTTGAAAAGGAATTTGCTGACTCACTTCTGGTATTTGTGATCTTATCATAACTGCCTCTGTGACAATGACATCAGTAGGCATATCCAGTTCTTTTTGTAGCATTTCTATTTGAGTTATAGCTTGTGGATAAAGAACAGCAGAGGTGACTGCAGCTGGTTTATCTCGGGGAACTAGTACTTCTAAAGGTACCTCAGGATGCAGTGGTACAGCAACATCTGTCCAAGGATGTGGCTCCACAGGTACAGTTGGTATTTGGGCCTGGGGAACTAGTGTTTCAGCTGAAACCTCTGGTAGAACAGTAATGACCTCTGTGGTTATGTTTGGATGTGGAAAAACAGAATGTTCTCTTGCTTTGGCTTCGGCAGTTAGTGGTTGAACAAGAATCTTTGTCTCTGTGGGCATTGTGATGACCTCAGACATTGTTTTAGGTGGTGTCAGTGGCTGGGTAATTTGTTGTTGCACATATGGCTTCTTAATAGGAAGAGGCACACTATGTACTTCAATAAATGTTTCCTGACCTGATGACACTTTGTTGACATCAGCCACAGATGGTGGTGTTTGCACTACAGAAAGCACAGAGTCTCTCCTAGCTTGCACTTCTGTAGGTACTACCTTAGATGGTTTCACTTGCTCTCGTGCCACAGTTGGAGATATGGGTATTGGAGGTGGATGCCTTACAGTAGTGAGAGAGGCTCTTCTAACTGTGGCCTGTGCTGAGAATGCCTCAGTGGGTGTTTTCTGCTCTGAAGGTGTGGTCCGTACCTCTGACACCCTTGTAGATGGGGTGGAGCCTTGTCTTACAGGTGCCTGGACTGTTATGCCCTCTGTTGGTGAGCCAAGCTCAGATGGAAGGGTTATTACAACATAGGTTTGCAAACATTTGGCATGTCTGGGAGACAAAGGTGACTTTGGAGATGTTGCACCTAACTTTGACTCCACAGGTCGTGTCAGGCTAAGTGACAGAGCATTTGGAGGCTCTTTGGTCCTCGGAAGTGTTGCAGCTTTGGGGGCCACAAGAGGGGGTGGCTTGACACTCTCACCTGGCTTATGGCTGAAAACCAGTCCTGCCGGAATTGATATAGGCTTAGGTGGAATGGGTGGAGGAGGCTTGGCAGTTTGACTAGGGCCAATTGTTGTAACAACAACTTGTGCTGTAGCCAATGTCACTGCAGTGGGAACTTGTGGTTTTGGGTAAAGAGCTGGCTTTGGTAATGTGGTAGGAGGTGGTGGAGGTGTATCTGCTACAGGTATTTCTACTGTGTCTATAACTTTTGTCCCAGCCATAGGTTTAGGTGGAAGTGGTGGAGCTGAAACCCCTGGCACTGCTGACACTTTAGTGGATAGTGAAGCTGTATCTGTGCTGGGTATATTTGAAGCAAGGTGTGTGGCTATTTGAGTATTTTGTGGCAGAGAAGGAGTGGAAACAATTGGCCCAGTGCTACCTATATCTTGTGGGATTTGCCCACGCAGAGATATGTTTTCCACACTGGGCACTATGATGACTACATGCCCTTGTCTAGTTGGGGTAACTATTTGAGGTGCTGCCACATTATCTGGATGCATTTCTTCCATTCTTGGCTGTATATCCACAATTACTGACTGCATTGGCTGGCCAGCCACTGTGGTTCTCATAGCTACGGTGGTAGTCAGAGTAGGGGTGACATGTTGGTCTGTCCTTACAAGTGGCAGCTCTGTATTAGGCTCAGGTAATGATACTGAAGTAGACCGAGGGGGAGGAGGCGGTGGGACCTTCTTTTTGACTATAGTAGTTGATGCTGGACCTGGTGTAGACACCTGGGCTGTTTGAGCTCGAGTTGGGACTACTACTGGACTCATATATGGGATGGCTGGTTGTACAGGGACTGAGTGTACCACTTTAGCTTGGGCTTGAGCTGGAGTTGTTACAAGTGCTGAGACTGGTAGTGGGGTTTGTGCACATAATGGAGATGTAGTTGAAACCAAATCAGGCATCTGGACTATGACTGGCCCAGGGCATGAGGCCAGAGTGACAGAAGCAGAAACATCGTGGGCTGAAGTGGAGACTGCAACAGGTATAGCTGCAGCTAGGGCAGTAGATTGAGTTGAAACAACAACAGGTGCTGGACTCAGTGCTGAGACCTGTATAATAGCTGGACCCTCAATAGGCACCTGAGATGGAGATGAAACCAAGTCTGGCATCTGAACCACAACAGGGTCAGGAGTAGACATCGCCACTAGTGCTGGAGTTGGGGTTTCAGTTGTAGAAGCCTTAACTTGAACTATCGCAGTTGTTTGAGCTTTGGCTTGATCCGACACCACATCTGGTATTGTGACTACAACTGTGGTTGAAGTGGGATGACAGACTTGGCCCCCAATAGGCAGTACTGCAGTTGTGGCTGGAGATGGTGGAGAGATGTCTGGAGGTGATTGGGTTACAAATGAAGTTGGAGGTGTTGGTGTGGACATTGGAGTTGACTCTGGTGAAAGAGGTGTTTGAGCCTGGAATGAGGATGAAGATGTAGCATTAGAATCCAAACTGGAATCTGGAGTGGCTGGTGAACTTGAAGGTGAAACTGGTGATACCGGGGAAGGTGTAGTAGTTAGTTCTGGGGCTGATATTGGAGTTGGAATAGGTTTTGGCTCTGGAATTTCACAGACCACACATATAGGTTCCATCTCAGCAGTTTCAGAAAAAGGTGGGCTTATAGATGGATCTTCTTTAGTCTCAGAGTCATCACTGGGTGTAATGTCAGAGGAAATACCAACACCATACTCTTCTGCAAGACTGTCATCATCTTCCTCACCAGATGAACACTGGGTTATCTTCAGATCTGGTATAGGGAACAATGCCTTTCTGAGTGCAGGATCTTGAGGAATCATTGGCCTAACAAAACCTATAGATCTACTAGGAGTACTGGGAACAACAGTGACCTCAGCACGCTTAGGTGGTTCAGAAGGGCGTGGTGGAGCAGGTCGTTTCTTTTTCTTCACTGGCACTTCGCTGGGAGTTTCAGTGCCTGTATGAGGCATATTAATTTCTCCAGTGATAGATGTTTCTTCTGTGGGTATGGTGACTATACAGGTCTCAGCAACCAAGGGAGGCCCAATTTCTGAAGCCCCCAATGAAGAAGATTCCATGGCTATGTGAGCCTGTTGAAACTCTTGCTCTATCATCATCAGTTCTCTCTTTTTCTGCATCATTTCTTCATAGACCTCCTCTGGAGACCTGAGTTTTTTGAGAGATTCAGAGCCAGTATCCTGTTGGAGTTCTTCCTCTTTAGAGGCACTTATCTTAATTTCATGCTCCTCAACTAAGGATTCGTAAAGATAGTCCTCTATTGCCATTCCTCCATAGAGGGGCTCAATGTCAGGAGGACTCTCCCCTGGAATAGCTTTTGTCTTCTGAATAATTTCTTCATATGCTTCTTCGGCACTCTTCAATGATTTTGTTACAATATCCATCTCTTTAAATGGATCAGAAGAAGTGTATGGAATCACTGTTGGTGAAGGCTTACATCCTCTCTGTATAGCTTGCCTAGCCTCTGGTTCTGATTCCATACTAGCAGAGTACTCAGAGCCAGATGTTCTGCTGGTTTCTTCCATGACTGTGATCTGTCTCAGATCCTCTGTGGAAGAAGCATCTTCAGTTGGAGACAGTGGTTGGCCATGGGTCCTAAGTTCATCTTTGTCTTTCCTAGACTTCTCCTCCTCCCTCATCTTTTCATCCTCAGAGGAGTCTTCAATGGTAGGGAGAGGCTGGGTTGACTGCCTGTGCTTACCTTTGCGATGGTGTTTGTCCCCACTGATTTTCCTGTGACAGGGGCTGCTATCACTGTCTTCTTCCAAAGAAGACCCACCTGATGTAGGTGAAGATTCTGGAGTAAAGCTAGATGCCTGAACACTAGATGATCCCTTTGACAGGGATTCTGTGATGCTCTCTACTTCTTCATCAGTGCTTTGTCTCTGTCTCATGACTGGAATAGCTTTCTTGAAAGTAGCGCTGGGAGTTGTTTGATAAACATCTTGAGTTGTAGTTCCAGCTTTGGGGAAGGCTTTTTTCGTGACTAGACTGTCTTCTTTATCTGTGCTACTTTTTCTAGACAGTGATTTGAGTGTCACTGCAGTTTTATCAAGCTCAGCTTCCTTGATTGCTTCCTCATTTGCCAAATTCCTCTCTTTTTCATCTTCTGAAAGAGACATTTCTTCTTCATCACCCATGCCCATTATCTGCTGGCGAATGAACTCTTCATCTTCCATATAGGAGTCAGTGCTTTCAGTTTTGACATCCTCACTGCTAGATGAAACATCGCTCACCTTCAGCCTTCTCCTCTGGACTTTAGGTGAGGGTGAGGGTGTGAGCTCACTTTCACTGCTCTCCCCCACTGCTTGGAAACTTAGGCGTCTTCTCTCAGCTTTAACCTCCTCCTTTACAGCCATGGATGGATAGATGTTTATATAATTTTTACTTGTATCACTAACCACCTGCCCCTCCTCCATTTCCTGTGATATGGGTAAAATCTGGGGTTGATTTTCATCATGTCCCTCTGCTTTGGATTTAGGCTTAGTAACTGCTGCAGGGACAACTTTGCTTTCCAGTTTAATCTGCCCTGTCGGTAGGGAGGATTTTCTTTCTTTCATTGGCTCTTTCTTGGTTTCATCTTCCTCCTAAAAATGTGGAGAAAAAAAACAGGATGACAACAAATAGACTTCCTCAATGAAAGCACAATACCTTTTGGAGCAAAACATATTTAGATATTTTACTTTTTATTAAGAGTAATTCTGATCTGGTCTAGCTCAGTGGCAAAATGCATTATTCACACCTGTCAATATAAAGCAATGGTGGTTAAAATATTGCAGAAAACACAAACAAGCTAAACAACTTTTTGGCCCCTCTTGAGTTAATCAGTGTAACTAAAGTGTCAGAGACTAGTTATAGGACACATCACAACACTCTTGAAAATTCCATCACAAATTTTTCACATCATCATACTTATCATACTAAGGTCATCATAAGGTGAAAATTAGGTAAGAAGTAAACAAATAATGTGTAAGCAAATAATATAAATGACCTTAACAGAATTCTGCAATAAAATGCAGTAACACTACAAATACTAAAATACAACATATATATTGAAATGAAATTTCATTTTTTTTCAATATCAGTATTTTTTACTGTTAGAAGATAACATAACATAGGCTGCACATAGTTTGCCAATTTCTACCCAACATTAATTTCTACAAAGCTAAGAATTAGATGTCTACATGTTTTGAAGACAACACTGGTATTCAATCTTTCAGTAACTTTTATTCAATATGGGTAATGTATAGCCAGGATGGCAGTAATGAGAGAATGGCTCTATATAGTATATAAAGTCTAGTTTTCTTTTGTACAATTTGATTAAAAAATTTGTCAATACAAGAAATATATACTGTATTTTAAAGGACTTATTCTTACTTTTATGATGATGTTCTTTGTAGATACTGGTTGTGTCTCCGGAGATGAAGTGATGTCAATAATCTCTTCAACCATTTTACTAGCCACATCCTTGCTGTCAGCTACTATGACTGGCTTTGCGTCCAGCTGTGGTTCTTGTGACTTTGGTTGCACCTCAAGTTGCTGTAAAGATTTTGTTGGCTCTGTCAGTTTGATATGATCATCAGGCTGTACTTCCTTAATAATCCTCTCTGGAGTAGACAATTCTGGCTGTTTGTCAGTTGATTGAACAACCCCAGCCATAGCAACCTCTGCAGCAACAGGGGAGGTGGGTACAACTGTAGTCTCAGTCACTGGAGAAGAGGAGGCTACAGCTATACCTACTTCAACTTTGAAGCTAGGTTTAGACTCTTCAGTTTTGGGATGTTCTGTCACACTCAGATCCATTTTCACTTCCTCTTCTTTATCTCTCACTGTTACAGTCTTAGGAAGATCTGTGTTTGGCACTTCAACATTTGGTATTACTACTGTCTCTTGAAGAGGGGCCATAGTGGTTATATTGGGTTCTGCTGTGGATGCTGCTAAAGGCTGCTTTTCTGTTGTAACAGGTGAATCCCTTGCTGTTGTAGCTATGACTGTGGTCTTAAGCTCAACTTGTGCACAGGCTGCTGTGGCCATGGTTTCTGTTGTGACAGATGTAGGTTCCGTATTTGCTTTTGGGGTTAGAACTGTTGGTACTGCCTTAATAGCAGCAGGTGTGGGCTGTGATTTTGTGGCCTCAGATGTGGGCTCTGCCTTTGTAGGGGTAGTTTGGGGCTCTGCCTTCTTGATTGCAAGTGTGGTATGGGTCTCTGGCTTGGCAGATACAGGTGAAGGCTGGGACATTTTTCCTGAGTCTCCCAACTGTCCCAACAAAGCCCTTTGAGTCTGGCAGTTCAGACACAGCCATTCCTTCTGTGATCAAACAAACAAAACATAGGATCAGGAAACACACTATATAAACATGAACATAAGAGCATTTACTGGCCAAATTAAAGACCTGTGCTCTATCATACAATAGGAGACTTTCAGTTAAGTATTTAGTTGATACTAAGTCAGATTTCTCATCAGATCACAATTAAAAGTATAAGCCTAGAGGGGTCATTAATACAAGAAAAGCAAGGTTTATTGTGAAATGCCTGACTTGAGTGAGCACAACCTACCCAACTGATCCAGGATTAAACTATTCAACTCCAACTCAGATCTAATGAAAAAAAAATCTATATCAAAGTTATTTGTTTGGTCAGCAAGAACAGAATTGTTGTTCCTCCCTCTGTTCTTTGAGAATTTCCACAAAAAAATCGGAGCTGACAAAACAAACAAAAGCAACCTCAAATGCTATTCGATTTCTACTGTGGACTCATCCACATGATGCAATGGTTGTATGAGATCTGTTGGTTAGTTTTCTGTTGTTGATGAGTGTATTTTCTACAGTGCATTTATTGTGTATGTGCTGTGCAAAGAAATTAGATTAGTGCAGGGTAAGTATTGTATATTTTAAAATGTTAATAGACAAAAGTAACAAAAGGTAACACTAAATTTTAACAAAACTTTTTTTTACTCAGATTCATGAATATATTAATGAAAGCATGGAAGGACTGAAGCTCAACTTTGAAACAGAAGCAGCATTTCAACCTAACTGAAGATTGTTACACTAGTAATTTTAACATAGCTCCAACTGCTTTATGAAGGAGAATGTGCTGAAAACAAGCCTAATTTAAGTCTCCACTTTGTGAAATACTTCAAACTTTTACTCCAGTCCAAAGATAACAACACACACACACATGCAACAAAAAACATTTCAAACTAATAACTATTTGTCTGGTGTCTAGTTTTAGTATAAAATACATGTTATTGAATTTGTAAGTGATAGAAAGTTCCCATTATGTGTTTTGGGGGAACTTCGCTGCAACTTTAAAGTTGAAATTATATGCATGTGAAATATTAGTAAACACTTACTGCATAATGTCATATGCGCCATGGCAGAGAGTCTGTTTCAGTTAATAATGATTTGTTTTTCTTTTTTCTTTTTATTTTAACTACTAAATACATGTTTGACTTGTTATAGATCAAAACATGACACAATACAACAAAGTTGCTTGTGATGAGTAATACCATAGGACTGAAAATAATATAAATTCAATCTTAAACCTGCACTATTGTTGCTGGTCAATTCAAACATCCAAAACACATACACAGAAATATTAACCATGACATTTTCAATAGAACCTTGTGGTCCCCAACATTAACACGCATATGTATATCGTATGCAATGCTATTACTTAAAAAAAACAAAAAAACTTTCGAAGACACAATTCTTATGAAATCTAAGCTCTATTAATGGACAGTTAATAAGACGGAAAATGAAGCATAATGTGTCAATAGATCAAACAGTGTGCAGTCTGTAGCTTCCTGTACATAGCAGACAAAATCACAGCAATGCGCCTGCCTCTGCAGTCAGGCAGAGCAGTTCTGGTACACAGAACAGAGGCCTGCTTTTACAGGCCAAAGCCAGCTTTTATTTATTTACATTTAATTTTTGTTCCCATAAACATGCCTAAAATATCACACTGCTAAGACATGTATAAACAGAAATACAAAGCTAGATGGAATATTTAAAGGGATCTGGCAAAAATATCATCACTTGAAGTAAATTGTATTTTTTTCAAGGGTCATTATTACTGTTTCAAACTTCCAATGCTCCAGTTTTGTAACAGAGCATACAAAGCAAGTTAGCATACATCTACTGCAAAAAGAGCATGGCCGAGAATATAAATTATAATATTCTACCCTGAGACAGTGGGCAGAAGCACCACTGCAAGAAAAGCAGGTTCTGACTGAGAAATATTCTTGGTAAACAGAATCACAGCTAATGAGAACTGATAATGACAAATCTAATTTGACCATTACTGAGATTCTTTTGTTCAGTCAGTTGTGGTTCTCTCAGGAGTATGATAATCCTATTGATTCCCAACAGTGACAAACAAAGCCTCATCAGCAGAGTGCATGATGCTGATAATCATGTAAGCCAAAAATTAATTTAACCTCAATTTCATGTGATCTGATGCAAGCTGAGCCTCGCTCATCACCATTGAAGTTGGACAGACAGGAAGTTACATGAGTCAACACAAAAGCTAAATCTTACTCAGGGTAATTTATTTTTCTTTGTACAAAGAGACTCAGTGTCTCTCGAGTAAATAGAGTTGATGAAATAGATTTGATTATTAAGGCTAACATATTTGTTAAATCACAAACCGGTACTCTGCCTTAAACATTTGTCAATCATTTATTTCCCCTACATCACTCTTCTTCTCCTCCTCTGTCATGCTTGCTAGGTGTAATCACAGCTAAAAAGGAACATGCTCCTGTTGCATACATAAGCTAATCAGCAAAATGATGTCGCTACCGAGGCAATTGAAATTATAAATTAGTAATCACAAACTCCAGCTCTGTCTACATTTCTGATGATCTTATTGACCCAGCACAATGGCCTTATCAGAGGCAGCTCATATACACGGGTGCTATCTTTGTAGCTATGGAAATAAATTGAATTATATATCTATATAATTGCCATTTTGGAGGAAAGGGTATTTAAAAATCTATTCTTTCTTTGTAGATGCAATCATGAGCTTCCATAACCATGATTTGAGAAAATATGACAATATGAACAAATTCAATGTTAAAAACTCATTATTCCATTTAGACTAAAGGGCACTTGTATAATCAAATCAAACCAGAGACTATATATATATATATATATATATATATATATATATATTGTACATATGTTGTACAATTTGCATAACTCATTAACATTCAAATTGTGGCCTATTCCCTGTTCCCAGTTTGTGCTTTCTTCTAACAGGACAAACTTGAAAGGAGCTATGAAGTAAGACTGATAGATAATGATCAAACAATAGTGTTCGAAGACGGCTGAGCCATGGCCTTGCATTCCTGAGTCTTTTTGCTGGTCTACTCTATTCTCGCTCTCTCCTGAAATCTAAATCTGGCCCTCCACCTCACACCTCTCCAGGTGCTGGTATCAAACAGATCCAAGTCTCAGCATGATTACTGACCTTTTTCCAACCTAAACGAAGAACAAATAGACAGAGCAATTATCTAAGAATGCAAATGAAGGGTTGCACTTCTGCATTGGGTATAATATGCCAAATAATGCCAAACAAATCAACAAAGATTAACATTTACACACCACCACTGCACCAGCCTTGCATCTGATAACATATTTAATCTGCTAACTCTAAATCAGACTAAAAAAAACAAACATTTCAGTCAACAAAAAGACCTAATCCCATCACATTCCCCTCCAGTGCCAGTCACTGCCTCATAGCCACACAGTCTCAAAGCCATGCACCAGAGCCACAGGGTTTGGAAAGTTGCCATCATCCTTTTGTCTAATTAAATCTGTTTCATGAGTAAAGAGCAGGAGCCCCAAGCAGAGAGCTGTGGGAGAGGCTGCTCCCCACAAATAGCCTGTGAGCTGGGTGAGCAGACCTTCACAAAGACAATAGTCAGGAAATTCTGCTCTTGACACAGAGGCGTGCTGCATTCAGCTGGATCTGCAGAGCTTTATAAAGAATTGCCCAATTCACTTTATTCACAGCAAGACATTCTATTTTTCTGCAACACCTTAGGAAAAGAACCAATTCTGGGATATAAGTTACATGTAAATGTTGACTTTTTAAGATACCTAAATATGTTGTACATTTCTTCACATTACACAAATGTCTTTATTGGTATTCATATGCCACATACACATTTGGCATGTTCCACCATGCATAAGGAACAAGTTGTATAAATCTTGTTCACTATCAGCATTGGGGTACGTCAGGTGTTTGCTTCAACAACGACATTGTAAATAAAACGTAAAATTCAAATGCACTAACATCTATCAAACTGCTCTTAACAGGAAAGGCCTGGGACTCTTGCATTTCCACACTAATCAATCAATCCAGTATCATTTGTATACCTTCTTAAAAGACACCTGTCACCAGGTACTGAAGTCATCCAGAAATTTACATTTTATGGCATCTAGACTGAAGGGAAGGCCTGTAAAGGCTGTGGACTACACCACTATTTGGAAGCCTCTCATCAGTGCTTTCTTGGTGTTGATACTGGAGCTGGTAAGTTTCTTTTTGATTTTCTGGCAGATGCCTTTGGCACAAGCTGTAACTGGCTAATATACTTGGCTTTCAGCAGCCCCCACAGAGCAGAACTCCTTATAAATCAAGCTCTCTGATAATAGAGAATGTCGACCTACTAATCTGTACTAAACAGAGTGCTTCATTCTAAAGTCAAGGAAACACACGCCTTGCTTTTTGCAATCTGTCAAATGGCGCATCAGCAAACTTCCATTTAATGGCAAAATTGAAAAATTGGGGTAGGAGGGATAGTGACAAATTGTGGCATAAACAAAAAGCAAATATTCTGCATTCGGGGAACTGCAGCTTGATGGACAAGTGTCACAGCCTTCAAAATGCCATTAAGCATTAAAAATACTCCATCCTTTCAAAAGCAAATAGAGTAACATTATAATCTGTACTGAAAAAACAAAAACAAAAACAAAAGAGCAGTGCCAATAAATAAATACGATTTAGCAGCACGATGCAGCTGGTAGGCTGTGCTTGGTCTCTCCTCATAGTGACTATTTTTAACAATGCCACTAGTTGCTCCTCCGTACCCTGAGGCCAACAGTCTGTGGTTGTCTAGCTTACAGCAGAAAATATATTATGGGCACATAGCCCTTCTGTGTGTAAGAAAATTCCAAAAAGAAAAGCAAAAAACTAACAAACAATGATGGCTAAACAATGTGGCTAATGACTTTAAAAGTGGTAAATTGCAGGTTTAAGCATACTATCTGCTGGCCTGTATGTCCATAATCCATCTTGTCATGAATCAGTCTCTCATTGAAGGTTTGCAAAATGTTTGTTGCTTTTACCTTTGATTGGTAGGCACAATTCCTCCAAATGGATGTTAGAATTTAATATTTTAATACAAAACATAAGGTGAAAAGTGCTTTGTACTGGACATATAAACATAAAAATCTATTTTAAGCCAAAGATATAGCCACCAGTTCACATTTGAAACAAAAACAAAAAACACTAAGGACCTATCATTCATATTGTCTTGTCTGTCACACAAAAGCTTTAGCTGGCAAAGCATGACACACGTGTGTCCTACTTATCGGACAACAGTCAGTCCCAGGCTTTTGATTCCATCAGCTGAGGCAGAACAGGCAAAAGGAAAATGGATAGATTTGCTGCTAGCAGTCACTTTGCCTAAAGTGGCCTCCTCTTCTTTCAAACCATTTCAAAAGGAGGCATTTCTGCCCTGCTACTAGAGCCAAGTGCATTTATGATAGAGAACTGGCAGTCACAGGCCCTTTGGATAAAGCAGGTCATAGGGCAGCAATAAGAATGGCAGCCCGTCCTATTCAGTTGTGCTAAGGCCTGGCTATTTCTGTTTTCCTCTGTTATTAAGAAGAATAAATCAAAGTTGTACAAACAGCAGCAATCATCCATGCTTGTCCCTTCCCATGCAACCTCTTCCCTCTCTCTGGTGTCCATGATAAACATTAGAAGTGTCAATTACATAAGAGAAACATCTCTTTCAGTGATATCTCTCAATAATAATGTGCAATTTGGGTCCTGTGTGGTAATCTGCCTCTGGCAAACCAAATTGAAGGCATAAACAAAGACAAGAGAGCGATGGGTTTTATTGTTTACTGACAGTCATTCAGAAACATTGTCCCCATTCTCATATAAATACTGTCAACCAGAAAGATTTTGTCAACATTATTTCTCCTGTTTAATATGACCTCACAATATGAAAGTATCAGCATCAAAGATGACCTTATTTGAAAGCCTCCAGTGAAATGACTAATATGAATGGCAGGGCACATTATTGAATTGCACTGACATTTTAAATGTGTGTAGCTCAGTGTTTCATTTGATATCATTTAAACTCATTTCAACTGACCAATGAAATAACTATGAGTTAAGGAAAGCTCACCAAGTTGCTCTAGATGGGTCTGACAAAACCCTACAAATTATTTAAGGCGTTAACTGTTAATATTGTGTCGAAGAAGCAGACCAACCCCACAGGGAAATGTGAGCTGTTCACTGAGTATTACTGCACCTAAAATATAGGATATGAACAGGCAAGGGTACACAGCCTAGCATTGTAGAATGACCTGCATGTGTGGATACGTCACAAAACAGGTATGTACTACAGCCACCCACATGAAATGAAGGGGAAACTGTTAAATTACATGGAGCCGCTGATCTGTGAGAGAGCAGATGGCCTGAAAGGAAATGTCTGCTGCTCTAATGTACTGCACCGTGTTGTGTTTGACTTAATCCGTTTCACCTCTGCTTATTGGCATATCACAAGGCTTTGCCATCGCAGATCTCTCATGGGGGCTGGAGGTTCCCTAGTCTGCTATGGCAGTAGATCCCATCTCACTAATGCTGTTGCACAACCCTCAATCACTTTAATACATTTTCAGTGCACCGGTCTGCTGAAGCACTCTTCTCATGAGTCATTATGTAATAACTCGGACCACTCTATTGGAGGGATAGCCGTCACAGTGTAGCCTGCATTGTAGTATTTGTTTTTATTTTGTTTGAGAACCTCTCAAAGTGTGTCAATGAGTATAAGGCATAGGTATAAAGTTACATCAATTAACAGCGTGCAGACCTCTGCTCAGAGTCATAGTCTGAAAATTGTGACTTTGCTCTCCCTCTTTCTTGCTATCGCACCTTCATCTACTTTTCCACCACATTAGTTACAATTTAGATTTGCAATTTACAAATAAAAGGCTGTATGACAACAAATCTCCCAGATTTTCTAACCTTTAAGTGCCCAAGAATATTCCACAAAGTAAAAAACACCACACTCTGACCCAAAAATAGACTGGCTTGACTGTGCAAGAATTAACAAGAAACAGCAAGAAAGCTTATTAGATAATAATACAAGAAACAGTGCTCTTCATTAAATAAGAACTATCAAATAAGCTAACAAGTTTATACAACTTTAATACTGTTATGTCACTTATAGGCTCAATTGCTGCATTGCTTTTTAAGGAACAAACGAAGAGAGGTCTGACATTTATGTTATGTTATGTTATGTTCACGATGTGTAGAACAATGCTGTGCTTTACTTTTGACATGGAATCCAACCAGCAGCAACATTGTGATTTACGGACACTGAACAACAGATTTTACCAAGTGGAGGTGACAGTGCTAAACAAAAGCACTATTGTGTATTTGTTTACAGTGTCAAGTGAATGTGTTTGTCATAAATGATAACGTATATGCAGTGCAAAATTTGCAATACTTAAGCGCTGAATGGTGTTAAACATGCTGGGAGAGAAGCAGCATCCTCTCTGTCATTCTAAAGACCCCTTACTAGTGTTTTGCTGCTCAATATCAGACATGAATACTGTAAATGGGTGCCCTCATTGCAGTTCAGTAAAATAAATAATGCTAAGTCATTTTAATCACTCTTGTGATTGCAGGGTTTAAGATGAAAATCATAAGGGGAAATTTTTCAAGGCCAAAAAACAAATAGCCCATTGTACTTACCACTCCTGTATGAGGCATGGGGTTAAATCCACAAAGATTGCAGACAGTATTCTTGCATTCAGTGCAGGTGTTGTAATTGGAAGGATCCTTCGATCCCATGTTGAGTTCGACCTTACAGAGCGGACAGGTGGACATATTTTCTAAAAGAGCAACTTTTGGAGACTCTGGTAGAGCTTTCTCTTCTTTGGCCTGTGCTGATGAAGCAGTCTTGGCCTGTTGAGGTGGCTCTGATTTCTGTGCAGGTGGTTTGGTCTCCTTTGCCGGGGACATTTTAGGAGAAACTGGAGGTGTTGTTTTAGCAGAGACATGGGCTGGAGTCGACATCTTACGTGGAGTAGGTGGTGTAGTTTTAGGTTCATCTTGAACAGCTGAGGTTATCAATGTAGATGCAGAGCTGAAGATAGAGGAACCAAAACCAAACATCTTCCCAGTCACTGACTCAGCTGACTTTGCAGGTTGTGTTTTAGGACCACCAAAACCAAAGAAGCCTCCAGACTCCTGTTTAGCAGGCTGAGCTGGTGGTGGTGCGGATTTGGCAGCAGGGGTTGCAGATTTTGAGGGCTGTTGTGGTGGTTTCCCAGCTTCTTTTTGTTTTGAAAGATCTGCCATGACTTCTGGTTTTGTACTTTGAGAAGGCTGAACTTGTGGGGATTTTCCAGCAGGACGTTGCTGGCCAGAGACACCTTTGCCTTGTCCTTGTTCAGTACTTGAAACGACCTGTGTCTTTTCCATAGAAACTTGTCGTGGTGTGTCCGTCTTTTGGAATGCAGTTGACAATACAGCCTCAGCTTTTGGGGTTTCTTTTTTGTGTAGAGGTGCTTCAGTGACCTCTTTCTTGACCACTGAAGATTCTATAGACTTCTCCTTCTGGGCTGCTGTTGGTATATCCTTCTGTTCAGAGCCAGAGGGTGTAAAAACCTTGCTAGGGGAGGGCTGTGGTTTCACCACAGGGCGTTCAGTAGGCTCAGGTCCACTTAGGCTTCTCTGTATCTGGCAGTTCAGACAAAGCCATTCCTTTACCTGAAAAAGGACAATAAGAATAAAGTAAGAATAATTGCTGAAAAAAGGAAACAACAGTGTTTTGAAAGATGAACCCTGGAGTATACATTTAATTCAGATTTTGAAAGCTATTCAACCACATCCGACATACTCATGTCACATGTATTCATTCATTGATCATTAATTTATATAAAATACCATCAGGCCTATTTTAAAATTAAAAAATGTTTATTCTTAATTCATGTGGGTCTGGCATTTATAGTTCCTGATAGGATGAACAGAATGAATTGGCTTTATAAACCATGAGGTTAGTAAGCCAATGCATGCCAAGGAGTTATTGTTCAGAGGCAAGACATTGTGGTATTAAATGAAAACTCCCTGCTATAGCAGTTAAAGTGCACGTGAAAAAAAAATCTAAATTAACGATAGCTATTTAAACATATGATCTTATTTATAATTATACAACATTAACGCTGTGCAAAACATCATAAAGAATGCACTCATTGGCAAATGAAATGTGTTTACCGACAACGGTTTAATGAAGTGTTCCTGAGCCCATGTAGAAATATCCTTTATAGAATAATGTGTTTCACAACATGTCAAACCTCGCCCGTCCTTGTTTGTGAACAACTGGACTTTTTGAAGATGGCCCTTTTATGCCGAATAATGATAGTTGTATTACCTGTTACCAATTAACTTGTTTACCACTGGAATGTTTCAAAGAGGTGTTTTAGGTTTTTTTTCCCAGTCTTTTGTTGTCCCTGTCCCAACTTGCTTGAAACTTGTTGCTGGCTTCGAATTCAGAATAAGCATATATTTACAAAAATCAATGGGGTTGCTAAGGTAAACCATTGAATACACCATCTTTGTCCTGTTTTCAATTGAGTATATGTCAAAAAGGATTAGCAAAATTTACATTCTGTTTTATTCATGTGTCCCAACTTTGTTGGAATTGGGGTTTCACCAGTGTCAGTCAAACAATGTTAAAAAAAAAATCTGTAAAATGCTAAGTTAAATCAATTAATAAATAAATGAAGTCAAATTGCAAAGGCAACACTTGTGGGGACAGTGATTTACCTCGGCTACATTTGGCATTGGATTAAATCCACATTGGTTGCAGACAGTAGTCTTGCATTGTGTGCAAGTGTTGTAGTTGGGAGGATCTTTGGAGCCCAGGCTGAGGTTGACTTTACACAGTGGACAGATGGACAGATCTGCTTTTGGAGCACCTTGGGTGTCTGTTGGTGCCTTGGTTGTCTCTGGTGGAGCTTTGTCCACTTTAGTTTGTACTGTTGTTGGAGTCTGCTGTGGTTTCTCTGGTTTCTTCTCCTCAGTTTTCAGTACAGCAGGTGGCTTGGGGCCCTTTGCAGGTAATGTTTTAGGGGAGGCTGGCGGTGTAGTTTTAGGAGAGACATGAGCTGTAGTGGACATCTTACGTGGAGTCGGTGGTGTAGTTTTAGGTTCATCCTGGACAGCTGACGTCAATAAAGTGGATGCAGAGCTTAAGAAAGATGACCCAAAGCCAAACATCTTTCCAGTCACTGACCCAGCAGACTGTGCAGCAGTAGGCTGTGTTTTAGGACCACCAAAACCAAAGAAGCCTCCTGACTCCTGTTTTGTAGGCTGAGCTGGTGATGGTACAGATTTGGCTGGAGAGGTACCAGCTTTTGGAGGTTGTTGTGGGAGTGGCTTTCCTGCTTCTTGATCTGGTGGAAGAGCAGACTTAGCAATGGAAGTCAAAACCTTTGTGGGCTGATGTGAGGGTGTCTTTCCCATTTCTGGACCTGTTGGAGAAGCAGACTTAGCAATAGAAGTCATATCTTTTGGAGGCTCTTGTTTTCCTGTTTCTCGATTTGGTGGAGGAGCAGACTTAGCAATAGAAGTCTGCTCTTTTGGAGGCTCTTGTTTTCCTGTTTCTCGATTTGGTGCAGGAGCAGACTTAGCAATAGAAGTCTCCAATTTTGGAGGATGTTGCTGGGGTGTACCAGGTTGTCTTTTGGGTGTCTCTCCAGAAAGCTTTTGTTCAGTTTTTGAGATAGTGGATGCAAAAGTCTTGTCAGGCAAATAAGTAGCTGTCTGGCTAACTTTCTTTGTTGGTGCTGGGTATTCAGTTTCTTTGGTTGGAGGAACATTAACAAGCTCATTTTCTGGGAAGACTGGTGTAGGCATGTCTTCCTGAGAAGTTGATATTGGGGTCTTTTCCTTCTGTGTGGTGGCAGGGACCTCTTTGTTTGGTGAAGGTTGGGATTTTATCATGGGAAAGCCTGGAGGTTCAGAAGCTCCAAGTGCTCTCTGCATCTGACAGTTGAGACAAAGCCATTCCTTCACCTGAAAAACAAATAAACAACATGAGTACCATTCATTTAATTTTGTTAATAATGAACACTCAAAATATTTTGGTCCAAAGAAATACTTTGTTAACTGCAAGTGACAACAGAGATTGGAGAAAACTAACAAATTTTCAATTAATTAAAAAGTACAAGGGAGCAAGGAAAATCAATGTACAATGAATCAATTTTATAGTTATCTTTAATATAAAAGTCCAACCAAAAATAAAACATTGACTCAGTCAGTGTATAAAGATAAAACAGATTAAACTATTAAATTGTCTGCTGACCAAAAATGCTGAATGGCAAAATGAATTATGCATGAAGTTCTTGGTAATTTAATTACCTCTTTTACACTTGACATAGGACTAAATCCACATTTGTTGCAGACAATGGTGTTACATTCAGTGCAGGTGTTGAAGTTGGGAAGATCTTTGGAGCCCATATTAAGGTCTGCCTTACAGAGTAGACAAGTAGACTGGCCCACTTTAGGAGCAGTTTGGGAGGCTTCTGGTCTTGCAGGCTCTGATGGATCCCTGTCGACTTTGGCCTGTCCTGATGGAGGAGCTTGGGCCTGCTGAGGTTGATCTTGTATCTTTTCCATATGTGGTTTCTGAGCAACAGGCGGTTTGGCCTCCATTGTTGAAGTCATCCTCAGAGAAACTGGGGGGCTGGACTTTGGAGAAATCTCTGAAGCTGACATATTGTCAGAGACTTGTACTGGGGACATTTTGCGTGAGTTTGGTGGTGTTGTGCGAGACTCCTGAACTGCAGACGTTATCAAGGTTGAGGCTGAGCTGAAGAGGGATGAACCAAATCCCAACATCTTTCCAGTCACTGCCTCAGTTGTTTTCGAGGTAGCACGCTGAGATTTAGGACTGCCACTGCTAGGGAAACCTCCTGATCCTTGATTTGTAGGCTGTGCAACTGGATGAGCAGATTTGGAAAGTGATGTTTCAACAGGGTTTGATTCTTTGTTTAGGGCTTGCTGAGGCTTCACTTCATCAATTGTTGTAACTGGTTTATCAGCTGATTTCTGAATTGTTCCAGCCTTCTCCTCTTTCTTTTCTGATACTTTTTTAGTAGCAGGGGAACCTGGTGGAGTGATATCCTTTTTCTTCGGGTGGGAAGTTTCGATATCTGTGTTGACAGGAGAAGCTTGAGAAGGCAGTGGTTTATTTAGGTCTGAAACTACTTTTGGCATCTCTTTGGTGGGAGACACAGTGAAGTTTGCAACCTCCTTGGTAGGTGGTAAACCAGTTTTCTCCTCTTTTGTTTGAGCTGAAACACAACCTAGGGTCTCTTTTGCATGGAGCGATATTTCTTCTTTGCTTTGTGGTACATGTGTTGTTGGACTGTCCTGATGATTTTTGTCTGGCATGTCTGCTTTTTGTGTGGAAATAATGTCTTTCGTTTGATTGGCAGCAGCATAGGGTGTGGACACCTTGTTGGGTGATGCCTGGGGTTTCATCAGTGGAGGCTCTACTGATTCAGATGCTGTGAGAGCTCTTTGCATTTGACAAGTCAGACACAACCACTCCTTCATCTGTGGGGAAAAAGCATTATTTTGAGTCAATTTGTCTGTAAAACATTAAAGCATTTATACAATAATATTACAGTATAGCACAAAAACAGTTATTTATGTGTTTCTATATTTATTTTAGCTACACCACATCACTTTTTAGACTGGTAATGTACATTTTAAATGTATAATAAAGCACAGAAATGTAGATATTATACAGCATATTCATCATTAATACACAAATCTTGAGTGAATCTCACTTACTTCTGACACATTTGGCATGGGGTTAAATCCACACTGGTAACAGACAGTGCTCTTGCAATTGGTGCAGGTATTGTAGTTAGGGGGATTCTTGGATCCCATGTTGAGTTCAACCTTACAGAGTGGACAGGTGGACAGGTCTGATTTGACAGTTGCTTGAGAGGCTGCAGCCTTGTCCCCTTTGGCCTGTACCAATGGAGGTGTCTTGGTTTGCTGGGGTTGTTCTAGTTTCTTCTGTTGGTCTTTATTCTGGGCAGCAGGGGTTTTCATTTCTTTGGCTGACATCTTGGGAGAAACTGGTGGAGTGGTCTTAGGCTGGTCCTGAACAGTTGAGGTGATCAAAGTGGACGCAGAACCAAAGATGGAAGAACCAAAGCCAAACATTTTCCCAGTCACTGACTCTGCCAGCTTCTCAGCATTGGGTTGAGTTTTACCACCACCAAAACCAAAGAAGCCTCCTGATTCTTGCTGTGTTGCTGCAGTGGCATCACTCTTCTTACGTTCAGTTTGCATTGTCCGGTGTGGTGTTTTGTTAGGACCTGATGTTTTCTGGGGCTCCTGTGGCCTTTTCGGAGAAGGAACTGCACTGGGCTGTTTCTCACCATCTGGCTTGTGAGCAGCCTCAGTTTTAGCTGGCTGTGCTGTTATAGACAGTTTCCTCTGCGGTGAATGTGGTGCCGACAATGCTTTATGTTCAGGTTCAGCTGGGCTCATGATGTCTTTCTTTTGGGGTTTTGAAGGTATCTGAGAGTTGACAGAAGTGACTTCTGAGGGCTTTGCTACTTTAAGAGCTCGCTGCATCTGGCAAGTGAGACACAGCCACTCCTTCACCTAAAAAAAGAAAAAAAGGTTCCATCATAAACTGTAATTCTGTATAAAATTATTTAATGTTTTATATTTCTGAAAGGAAGAAGACATTTTCTGTTTTATTTAGCAGCTGTTACAAATCTAGTAACAGAGGCTAGTTTGCGATTCTACTTTTTAATTTTCCCAGAAAATAATGAACAAAGGCGTGCATAATTTGAAAACAGTGAAGAGACTGTAACTTTCAAAAAAGTAAATGTAGTGTACCTCTCAAGTCTGCCAGCTGTCAAATGTAGAATGAAATTGTAATTAAAAAAAATATTCGTTTCTAGTCTTACCGCTGTTTCATTTGGCATAGGGTTAAATCCACACTGGTTACAGACAGTGTTCTTGCATTCAGTGCAGGTATTGTAATTGGGTAGATCCTTGGAACCCATTTTGAGTTCGATCTTACAGAGTGGACAGGTAGACGAGCCTGGTTTGACGGCTACTTGGGAAGCTACTGCAGCCTTTGGAAGCCCTGATTGGGCTTTGTCCAATTTGGCTTGTCCTGGTGGAGGTGTCTTGGTCTGCTGGGGTGGCTCTTTTTTCTTTTGCTGCTCCAGCTTCTGGGCACTAGGGGACTTAATGACTTTTGCAGGAGACATCTTGGGAGAAACTGGTGGAGTAGTTTTGGGCTGGTCCTGAACGGCTGAGGTTATCAAAGTAGATGCAGAGCTGAAGATGGAAGAGCCAAAGCCAAACATCTTCCCAGTAACTGCAGGCTTTGCAGCATCAGGCTGAGATTTAGGACCACCAAAGCCAAAGAAGCCTCCTGACTCTTGCTGTGTAGCTGCAGTAGAATCACTTTGCTTACATACAGGTTGGCTTTCCTGATCTGGTGGCTTCTTTGGGCCTGTCTCATGTCTTTCCTGTGATGGTGTATGATCAGGGGCTGGGTCGATCTGTTTCAATGGTGCAGTAGCAGTTTCTGGTTTGCCTGACTGCACTGATGGTGTAGACGGTTTTCTCTGTGGTGAAATTGATTCTGATGTCTCCTTCTTTTGTACAACAGAACCTGGACTGGCTTTGTGTGGTGCAGTTGGTTTGCAAGAATCCTTCAACTGGACTACAGCAGGTGGAGGAACTTTACTGGGCGATGTTTGGAACTTTTCTGGGACCAATGTGGGAGGCCCTGGGGGCTCAGATGCTTCAACTACTCTTTTCATCTGACAGTTAAGACACAGCCACTCTTTTACCTAAAATACAGTAGACATCTGGTTACAGTATGTGTTGCTTAAGAATTGCAGTAATTCAAAACAACATGGGTATTTAGAGAAACCGACTCTTCAAAACTGCAGTACAGGTCAATGAAGCCATTGTAAAAGATCAGGGATCAATGAACAAATATAATTTTAAATGTCCTGACTGCAAATATACAGTAAATGCATACAGTATCTCAAGAATTATTTTTTGTTGCAGAGGATATTTTTGTATTGCTGAACTTACCTCTCCTATTGGCATTGGGTTAAATCCACACTGGGTGCAGACAGTGGTCTTGCACTCAGTGCAGGTGTTGTAGTTCGGAGGGTCCTTGGAGCCAATGTTAAGCTCAACCTTACACAGTGGACAGCAGGCCTCGCCTGCATTATGGGATATTGTTGCCATCTTTGGAGCATTTTCCTCTTTGCTCCGGTGGGGTTCCTCTGGTTTCTTCTTCTGCTCTTGCTTCTGAGTTTTGGGCTCTCTTGCTGGTGACATTCTAGGAGAAACTGGTGGTGTACTGTTTGGAGAAATCTTGGGCATAGCAGACAACTTGGGAGAGACTTGTGCTGGTGCAGACATCTTACGAGAGCCTGGTGGTGTAGTACGTGATTCTTCTTGAGCAGCGGATGATATTAAGGTGGATGCTGAGCTGAAAATTGAGGAACCAAAGCCAAACATCTTCCCAGTCATGGATTCTGTTGTTTTTGAAGAATCACGCCTTGTTTTAGGACTACTCAAACCAAATAGGTTTCCTGACTCCTGTTGTGTATCTTGGGGGACCTTAATCTGTTTTGGTTCAGGCTGACTTGCCTGGTCAGCTGGTTTCTGAGAACCTGATGTCCCCATGATATCCAGAGGAGTTTTCTGACCAGGAGTTGGGCTAGTCTGTGTGTCACTTTGTGGTCCTTTAGCTGCCTTAGTTGCCAGTGTCAAAGCTGTAGGCTTGGTCTTCTGAGGAGAACCTGGTGTGGAACTCCCCTTCTTTTGAATGGCATCAGCTACTTGAGTCACTATCTTTAGAGGTGCATCAGATTTCGATAATTCCTTCTTTAGATTTTCCACTTGATTCGTAGGTGTTTTTATCGGATGCACAGCAGATGGAGAAATTTTGTTAGCTGCTGAAGTTGTAGTAGGAGGTGCTGTGACTTCAGATGTACTCAGAGCTCTCTGCATCTGACAGTTCAGGCATAACCATTCTTTTACCTGCAAAAACAAAATATGTCAAATTAAAACACTAATCATTTATATCATCTGCATACAATCACATTCAAACATTGTTTAATACTGTATTGCTTTTCAATTATGGGTTGTCATAAGTTATGTTTACCCTTTGTGATATTGTATTTTATTTAAATTGCAAAATAAAATTTGTGTGAATAAAGACTTTTATAATGCTTGATTTTCTTACCTCTGACACATTTGGCATTGGATGGAATCCACATTGGTTACAGACAGTGTTCTTGCATTCAGTGCAGTTGTTGTAGTTAGAAGGTTCCTTGGACCCAAAGTTGAGTTCCACCTTACAAAGTGGACAGGTAGATTGGGCTGCCTTGGGAACAGCTGGGGAAGCAGCTGCATCCTTTGAATGCTTTGATGGAGCTTTTTCTACCTTGGTTTGTAACAATGGAGAGGTCTTGGGCTGTTGGACTTGCTCTTGTTTCTTCTCCTGCTCTTCCTTCTGAGCAAGAGGTGATTTGGTTGCCTTTGTGACAGGCATCTTGGGAGAAACTGGTGTTGCTTTGGAATCATCTTGTACAGCTGAGTTTATTAAAGTGGATGCAGAACTGAAGATGGAAGAACCAAAGCCAAACATTTTTCCACCCATTGATTCAGCAGGTTTTGCAGAATCAGGTTGAGGTTTAGGGCCACCAAATCCAAAGAACCCTTTGGATTCTTCTTGTGTAGTCGAGGTAGTATTATTCTGCTTATGTCCAGTTTGACTGGTCTGGTCTAGTGGTTTCTGAGGATCTGTCTTCCGGCCCTCCTGAGGAGTTTTCTGACCAGGAGCTGGGCTGACCTTTTTCTGACTTTCTGGTCCTTTCACAACTTCAGCCTTTGTTGACTGCTGTGCTGCTGTTGTTGGTTTCCTCTGAGGGGAGCCTGGTGCAGATATCTCCTTTATTTTAGATTCTGCAGTTGTTGTAATGTCTTTCTTTTGAGGTTTATCTAATTGGGGAGTTTCCTTTTTTATGGCATTGACAGGTGCAGTGACTTTATTTGGTGAGGCCTGGAGTTTCATCACAGGGGTTCCTGGAGGGTCAGATGCTCCTAGTGCTCTCTGCATCTGGCAGTTAAGACATAACCACTCCTTCACCTATATTAGAGCAAACAGTTTATGAGTAGAAGTTAGATCAGTGTTGTTGTATAATGTACATTAGAAAGTAATAGAAAGTATTTTATTTCTAAAAAAAATACATTAATTACTTTTTAATTAAAATTACATTATATAGCAATCCTTAAAATTACTTTTCTGTAATCTACAGTATGCTTATTATCTTACCTCTGTAACATTTGGCAAGGGATTAAATCCACATTGGTTACAGACAGTGTTTTTGCACACTGTACAGGTGTTGTAGTTGGGAGGATCTTTAGAGCCCACATTGAGGTCCAGCTTACAGAGAGGACAGGCAGACTGGTCAACTTTGGAAATGACTGGGGAAGCTGATGCTTTCTGAGGTGGCTCTGATGGTGGTTTGTCCCCTTTCGGGTGTGCTGATAGAGAACCCTTGGTCTGCTGGGGTTGGTCTGGTTTCTTCTGCTGATCTGGTTTCTTGGCATTAGGAGATTTGGAGTCCTTTGCAACAGATATTTTGGGAGAAACTGGTGGTGTAGTTTTGGGCTCATCTTGAACAGATGAGGAAATCAAAGTGGATGCAGAACTGAAGATGGAGGAACCAAAACCAAACATCTTCCCAGTCACTGACTCTGCAGGCTTTGCAGCATTGGTCTGAATTTTAGAACCACCAAAACCAAAGAACCCTGCTGACTCTTGCTGTGTAGCTGCAGTGGCATTTCCCTGCTTGAGTGCAGTTTGGCTTGTCTGGTCTGGTTGGTTCTGAGGACCTGTCTTCTGGCTCTCTGAAGGTGTTTTCTGGCCAGGAGCTGGGCTGGCCTGTTTAACACTGTCTGGTCCTTTAGCAACTTCAACCTTGCTTGGCTGTGCTGTTGGCTTAGATACTTTTTTCTGAGGAGAGCCTGGTGCAGAAGTCTTTTGTTGTGCAGACTGTGCTGGACTAGTTTTTTTAAATGATGAATTGACCACAGATGTGTCTTTTTCAGGTTCAATTCCAGCAGCTCGTTTCACCTGGCAGTTTAGACAAAGCCACTCCTTTCCCTTAAAAAAACAAAAAACAAATTAAACATGTATAGATCTACATGTTTTAATAATAAATTAGCTCTACAGTAAAAACAAAAAACAAAACAGCAACACCCACACACATAAAAAGAACAATGGAATACAGTGCCCAGTCTATGTAGATGTCTACAACAATTTAGTTGAAGGACTGATGAGGAATATGCAATCTTGATTAAATGTACGGTATGTGGTAAGTAACAGACCACCCAGCTTAGTTCTGAACAGCTGTGCATCTTTGCAAACATCCACTATTCACCATAATATTTAATTCAATTGAACTTGAACATATGTTTGAGTTTAATGGAGCGTGTTTAATGTTTAATTTAATAAAGTAACTATATTATCATAAAAGGTCAAAAGTAAGCTTATAAAAACATAAGTCGAGTGGAAGTAGTGAAAATGTTTCAGTGGTTTAAACTACATATGTTAAAACATCCACTTTCACAGAAAACTTGCAGAATACACTGAAGGATTTCTCCATCCTGATTTTGGTTCACCTGTGTTTTAGCCATTAGCTTAAGAAGTAGCCTTGGACTGTCTGTGCATTGAATTACAGGGTCAAGTGTTAAGTCCTTTGTGCTTCAGATAGCCTGGAATATGCCATGCTTATTTACCCTGTATGTGGTATTACCTACAAGACAATCCCAGTGAGGTGTGTGTGTGTGCGTGCGTGCGTGCGTGCGTGCGTGCGTGCGTGCGTGCGTGCGCAGACAGAGTACAGACAGTGTGAAGTCAACAAAGAGCTAATACATGTTTTGTTTTTTTTAAAGAATCCCGGATCAAATGTATTTAAATTCTATATGAAATATGCAGTAATCTTCACATTATTACCTCCCAAAAGATACTGTAAGATTAAGGGAAAACACAGTAACAGCAGATGTGTGTGTAGGGCTGCTTTTGTGTGTGAGGGTCTGACCAAACCTTCTGTTCAGAGACTAGAGGCACTGTGAGTAGGATATGAAATGAAAAAAAGAAAAGAAAAAAAACCCAACAACTTTGGATGCAGTCTGTCTATGTTTGCTGTAATTTATCTGTTCATACAATTTAATGAGAAGAAAATATTTCTGAAACATGCCTTTGTTGAAGTTGAACTTAAATGAGTACAGCTTAAATAAGCTGTATCCCATTTGTGAGAAACTCAAATAATTAAATGCAAAAGATCCACCACTCTGAACATCAAACAGCTTCATACAGCTGAATTCACAAGTATCATGAGCATGCTGCACAATACTGTATGAGTAAGTAATGAACGTTTTGGAGACTTTGGAGTCACTAATGTAAACATTTTGAAATTTTAAAACTATATAGTGATGCACATAGACTTTTCTTGTTCAAATTTTGAAATCTTCCTTCCTCCCTTTCTTCAATTCTTCATTCATTCATTCATTCATTCATGTGTTTGTTTGTTTGTTTAATCAATATCACATATGTCTTACCTCTTTCACATTTGGCATAGGGTTAAATCCACATTGGTTGCACACAGTGCTTTTGCATTCCGTACAGGTGTTGTAGTTGGGAGGATCCTTCGAGCCCATGTTGAGCACCATCTTACAGAGTGGACAAGCAGAGTGACCTGCTTTAGAAACACTGTGGGAGGCTGCTGCATCTTTTCGAGATTCTGACGGAGCTTTTTCCACTTTAGCCTGTCCTGCTGGATGAACCTTCGTCTGCTGCGGTTGCTCTTGTTTCTTGTCTTGCACTGACTTTTGGACAGCAACTGGTTTGCTCTCCTTTGTAGACTGCATTTTTGGAGAAACTGGCAGTGTGGTTTTAGGCTCATCCTGAACAGCTGAGGCTATCAAAGTAGATGCAGAACTGAAAATGGAGGAACCAAAACCAAACATTTTCCCAGTCACTGACTCTTCAGGCTTTGCAGCTTCAGTTTTAGCACCACCAAAGCCAAATAACCCCCCTGACTCCTGCTGTGGAGCTGGGGCGGCACTGCTTTGCTTGCGTGCAGTTTGACTTGTCTGGTCTGGTTTTTGAGACCCTGGTGTTCTCTGGGTCTCAGGTGTTATTTTCTGAACAGATGCTGGGCTGGCCTGTATTTGACTTTCTGGTCCTCTAGCAACTTCACACTTGGCTGGCACTTTTGATGATGTAGACTGCATTTTCTGAGGTGAACCTGGTGCTGGCATTTCTTTTTTGACAGGTGCAGCAGGAGATAGCATCTGATTTTGAGTAGCAGAAGCTTTGTTGGGTGTGGACTTTTTCATGGATGGTCCCGGTGGTTCAGAGGTTCCTTGAGCTCTCTGCAACTGGCAGTTAAGACAGAGCCACTCACGCCCCTATAGAAAAAATAAAAAGGACCATAGAATTTGACAAAAAAACACAACATAAACATAAATTACAAAAACATTAAAACTTTACAAAATAAGTTAAGTGGCAACACAAATAACCTTTTAAATTTTAATGGTCTGATTTGATTATTTAATGCTTTAAAACTAATGAAGATTAATTATTTTCTATTTATCTCGGCCTGTGTCTGTGTGTGTATGTGTCCATGGCTAATCTTGCATACTGCTAGACCAGCCTAATATTTTTTGTGTGCATTTACGACTGTATGATGTAAGGACCTGTCATGGTTGCTGTGATTCACAATTTTTGAAAACCCTATTTTCTACCACCACTGACTGCTTACTCCTCACTAGTCTTAGTGAGCAAGTGATCAACAACTGCTTTTAGTTTGGAATCTAGTCTCTGCTCGGGTCAATATAGTTGGTTACCACTCTCATGCGTACACACTGGACACAGAGCTTGCTCTGTATTCCCTGTTCACCACCCACATATAGCAACCCCAGACACACATTCTATGGTTTTATCTTAATTCAAGACAGCCTGAGAATGGTGTTAAATATTTTGTTTAATAATTAGTATAGATTCATTCCAATAATAAATATAAAATCATATATGTATTAAAGCACTATGCACTACTACGATTGAACTGAATAGCAAAAGAATTTTCAATATTCAACAAAATAGAAGCATATTAAATTCATGCAAAAATGTAACACATATTTTAAAGGCATAAAATAAATGCAAATAAAAAAATATAAAAGAAATGATACGCGAGCAAAATACTAAGCAACTACTTACGTCAGAGTCTGGAGGGCTGAAGCCACACAAGCTGCACACTTCATTTTTACAATGTGTACAGATTTTATGGTTAGGTGGTTCCTTGGTGTTTATATTAAGTTCTGTTGTCTTACACACTGGGCACAGGGGCTTATCTACTGCTTTTGACTGAGATCCGGCTTTGGTTGCTCCTGGTGATGAAGACCCTGCCCGGGTCAGGCCAGGTGTACCACGTCCCTTAGGGCCTTGATGCTGAGGCCCAGGTTTATCAGAAGACTGCTGGGGTGTAGTCTTTAAGCCTTGCTGCTGCTGTCCCACCTTAGATGAGCCCTGTTGTTGCTGGGAATGTTTAGGGGAGCCCTGTTGTTGCTGTCCAATTCTTGGTGACCCCTGCTGTTGCTGTCCTACTTTAGGCGACCCTTGCTGTGAGCCAGGTTTTTGTGACCCAACCTTTGTGGACTCCTGCACCCCATTCTTTGCAGGTTCTTGCTGCTGTGTACCAGTCTTAGCAGGCCCTTGTTTTTGCATCCCTGTCTTAGGTGTAACCTGTTGTTGTGATGATGCCTTTGGAGATTCTGGTTGTGCACCACTTTTAGTCAGAATCTGTTGTTGAGCTCCAGGCTTAGGTGAACTTTGAGGCTGATTTTTTTGTAGCTCCCCCTTAACCTGGCCTTCAGGCTGTGCCCCTGCCTTTGGAGCAGCTTTTTGCCCACCAGGTTTGCTTGGGGGTCCAGCCTGTCCATTCCCATGCAGCTGTGGTGATCCTTGTTTAGGGAGAGGCTGGCTCTTTTGCATAGAGGGGGCCTGGCCAGATTTTTGAGGTCCCTGCTGCTGTTGAGGTCCTTTACCAGGACCTGCTCCAAGCTGCTGTTCTACATGTGGCTTCACTCCCTGCTGGGGAGGTGCTTTCTGACTTTTATTCCCTTCACCATCTTCTCCAAATAAACCAAACTTATTCACAGCAGAGGACACGGCACTGAGGGGGCTGGCCCCACTAAGGAATTTGGAGGAAAACATGGTGTGGTCTTCCTCCTCCCCCTCCTCCTCGTCCTCGTCCTCCTCGCAGGAGCTGGAATCTACAGGACTATCAGAGTCGGAGCAGGAACTTTCTCTGCTCTGTCCTGGGTCTCCTGCAGAGGCCTGAGGCGGGGCTGGAGCTGTGGAGAGGGCATCTACAGCCCCACTGCTGCTGCTACTGCTGCTGCTGCTGCTCCCTGGGCTCTCCTCTGGCTCAGCATCTGCATCAGACTTCCTAAATGTGAGAGAAACAGACAAAGTGTGAGATGACAGGGAACAAGACAAGAGGGACAGATAATAAAAGAGCGTGAGAATTTGTGGACCACATTTACAATACTGTGTGAGCCAATGTTGTCTGGTAAACAAAACCTGCTGCACCAAAATAAAGGCTGGATGCGGAGGAAACCTAATATCATAATCCATTGACTCACTGTCTGAGGTGGGTTTCTGATCCTACTTACATATTGAGACAAATCAAGTTATCTCTAATAACTCCCCCTTAAAGAGCATCAGTGTGTTGCATAATAGCATGTGGTTAATTCTCCAGTTTAGACGGTGGATATTTACCTAAATCCGTAAACTGTACGTTTTATAAAAAATGATTTTATGAATTCACATTTGAATACACTGTAACTGTGAAGATATTGCGTCTGTGACACACCACACTGTTTGACAAACAGAACTTACTGTTGTCGCGGCTGAAACGATAATCATTTGCATAACAATCGTCCATACAGAGGAAGCCATTAATGATTGAGCCCCAGTTTGATTTACTCCGCGCCCCAACTGTTGCTTTCAGGATCATGGATAGGGTCAGAGCCGTTCTGTGCCAGCCAGCAGGTACAAATCGATGTGCGACACCGCTCTCAATTTTACAAAACCGAACTCAAATGACCATTCAAGGTAGACTCACAGGTCCAGATTACTATTTTAGTCTGTCAGCGTCCCCATCTCTGCTGATCGCATCCTCAGGTTTTCCTCATTAATTACTCGAATAGCAGCGAGGGTTAGGAAGTGAGAAATATCATGCAGGGCATGTATTACAGCAGCAAGACGAGTAAACACAGGACATCTAGCGCTCTCTCTGGAGAAACTGCAGGCACATCCGGGTAGAGGCCCATCAAATAATGCATGGGAAGAGAATACTCACGCCTGCCTTTACAAAAGCATCACCAAGGGCAATAAAGGTTTGTGGCAAGCATTTGTCTGCATAGCCTAACCACTAGAATCAACGTTTACTACGCTCAGCCCACTGGTTCACCCAGAGGCGGTTAAGTGATCTGATGCATGCACAGCGTTTATCGCAATGAAAAGCAGCATGCATTACGCCTGACTATACTCTAAAGCCGATAACATGTTACTCCGCGGAGGGTGAGAGGGGATGACAGCTCTGTGCGCACGGGTAAGCTAAATAAATAATAAATAAATAAATAAATAAAACACACTATCGCTATTTGTGTGCCCTTGGTCAGGAGCCACTTCAGATTTCAGAACAGTGTATACAATAATAAATGCTGTATACAATATTGAATTAATGTAAACCAGCCAGAATCAGCCAGGAATCCCAGCAAAATCCCTGTCATCTCCCGAAATACCATCTGTTTTCCGTTCCGTGTCCCCTCTACTCATCTCCTCCCCTCCTGCAGCATCCTTCACCCTCCACGGTCACAATGTCAAACACCGAAGCGCGGTATTCCCGAGGAACCGAAGGAAGCTGTACCTTCATCAACAGCAGAGCTGTCTCCCTGTCCTCGCCAAAAAACCTCCTCGGATATCCCCTGTCCGTGTCTGTCTGATCACCGAGTGATGGAGGGCACAGGGCAGCAGATAGAGAGCGATCAGCATCCACTCCGCCTCCCACTCCAGTGCGCAGGCGCCGCATCTGACAGGTGATCACAATATATATCACGCACGGAAATTGAAATTAAAGGGGACAAGGCGATTTATTTCCTCCGTGTCACGTGTGATCAGCAGCGAAGACCTTAAGATTTACCCTCCTGCGTTATATGTTGCACATTTTCTTACCGACCGTTGACATACGTGAAATGTCACTGTAGTGATCATGGGGATAATGTGATTTAAGCCATGAGGGCAATATCAGATTATTCCATTCACTTTGAATTCCATCTCACATGATAATTTGTATTTTCCTAATAATCTAAACACCATAATCTATTGTGATGTTCTGTTTTATGAAGTACATCAGACTTAAATTAACATAGAGCACTGTATGGTATATTTTAACGGCGGATTTATTGTAAACACTTCTTTCTTGTATTTTCCTGTACAGTTTAGTATTCTTTATCACAGATTGATGTATTAACATACTGTATGTGTGTGCAGCTGAGGTCATCACTGAAAATGAACATGTCCCCTTTGTCTTAATGAAAATATTTGTCTATAGATGCCTAATATGATGCAACAAGAAATATTGTCTTTCATACACAAATAGATCATTCATCTTCATCATACACATCTTAAACATCATCCATCCTTAAACCCTGTCCAAGTATGAGCGCACAGTATAACACAACTCATTTCAGCAGAAATCTGAACATCTCAGAATTACCATTAAAATTTTCTTTTAATATTTCTTTCTGTTTGTCAGTTTGCTATGTCCATATAGACTTGCTCCAGACCTACAACACCATGCACATTATGCATAGTAATCCACACAGCTTTCAGTCAGTACATTTGTAAAGCAAAATGTCTGGGAATACAATGCATATGCTATTTTATTACGCATAAAAAATACAGTTTGGAATAGACTCCCTCCTTCAGTATGCAACAATTCTTCCAATGTGCAAACATTGTCTAGGCATTTCCTCTTGGGCCTAAATTAAAGGTTATTGCTGTTGGTTGCGTTTAGTTTATAGAATACTTAACGGAGATGTAGGAAGTGAACAGGCACAGGTCACCTCTTCATTCTGTGCAACCTTGCAGGTGGGAGGTTTCTGTCAGGTGGCTTTCTGCCAGAAAGCCCCATAGAGCTTTCTGCCAGAAAGAATTATTTTAAAGAGTCACAAATCCCAAGGAGCTAGCACGGCATTGTGACTGAGGAGGTCGTATCCAGGCCTTTCACCCAGGAGACTTGGGTTTGTATCCTGTGGCTTTTTTTTTTAATCAATAATAATTTTTATTCTTTTGGCGCCGTTTGGTTAGGTTTAGCCAACAACACTACTTGGTTACGTTAAAGAAAACATCATGGTTTAGTGTAAAAAATACACCCTTTCATAAGGTTTAACTCGATACAATAACCTTTCTGGAAGAAAGACTTCAAGGCTTACTTCTCCCATCTGCTGTAACCTCTTGCTTCTTCCTGCGCTGGCCCTCTTATTCTGATATTTCTCAGAAAAGCTAGCTGAAGAGCAGAAGTGATCTGGTGAAGCTGGTCAGTGTTATCTTGTGCTGCCTCCAGAGTGATAAAAAGGGGGGGACTGTCAGCTTTCTCCCTTTCTCCTTCTTGCTCAAGCTAGATGAATGATGACATGCCAATACATAACATGCTGAGAATTCTGTCCAAAACTGACCACGAGCCCTGAGAAGGAAATCCTTACAATTTCTGGTTAAAAAACCCATAAAGGTAAATAGCACAATGTATATCCCTGGTGCACTAAAAATAAAGCATTTGCTCTCTACACTTCCTGTGAATTGATTTACAAAACATAGTCTGGAGGTTCAGAAAATGTGTTTTAAGAGCAAGAGTAGAGTGCACCACGCAATAGGATACAATAATTCTCACCACTCTTCCGCCATGTGAAAGATAATTCACCAGCGATGTAGCATTTTTGAACGGACGCATGCCCTCACACGCAAATTTACACACGACATACAGTAGATAAAGTCCTATTCAGCATGTGGTACGCGTGAGCGAGATGGGTGGGAAGGATGGAGAGCAAGTGGTGTGTGGGCGTGTGGAAGAGTTACGTCATACTTGATGTGTGAGCGGCAGACTCGCTATGGTCTCTCTTTGGAAAGCGGCAGATTTGGCTTTATTGCAGACACACACACAAACACACACACGCACAGGAAACATTCATCAGCACAATCTCCATCTGGGGATATGCTGTAGCTTTGCTGTAGGCTCGTACATTGGCCGGAAATCCTCTAAGTAATCTAAGACTGCTTATATCTCATCCTCACTATCTGGTACTTGAATATCTTTTTGGTGGACATTATAAGTAATTATCTTTCTGTTTTTATGGAGTAGAACTTATATAAATGCAGGCTTTTATTATTTGGTGGGAGATATAAGTGTATGTTTTGTTTAACCCATGGACCTCTGTATATCTGAGAAGAACTGAGGTTCTTTGGCCTAAAACACATACATGGCAACAAACGTCTAAAAATCTGAATTATTATTATCATTATTGGTTTTGATGTTGTTAAACTGTCCCACAACACAAGTGAGTCATGTTTGTCAGTCAACAATATTATATAAGACTGTAAGACAGCAGGCAATCACCAGATGCGATGCCATCCCCCCCCAGCTTGTCAGTTTAAATGCAATAACTACAATCTCCACTGTCACCATCCTTTTTTTCTCCCACGCGCTCTCTGATAGTGCCAGACCGGACTTTAAATCCCGCGCTCACACAGCTGAAGCATCATAGACTTTAACAGCATCACTCATTCGTAAAGAAGGGCCTCAGAATGGATTTGATGTTCCTACTGAGTGAAAAGAATTGAAGCCGCTCATGTGGAGCAGTTTGAAAAGCTTAAATATTAAAGCACGTTTCACCTGCAGGTTCCTTTGTCTGGATTTACCACATGAAGAGAATAGATTTACATGAGGGACTGAGGTAAATTCCTATCAAAGGCCTTTTTAATATCTTTTTTTTCAATTCCTTTCCATTCCAGCAGATTCTTTATGAAAACTGACGGAATTCCCAGCAAGAAAGACGAACAGCATCAGTTGCTCTGCTTCCTTCTCTGTGGTGTGATTCAGCAGTCCTAATGCAGACACAAGGCCTTCATTAATTTACCAGAGGCTTGTAGTAGTGGGGGTCCTCCCACATTTACCCCTTCAAGTCACTTGTTTCTTCAGTCAAGGTAACACATTTTAGCGTCCACATCTAGAAAAGGTGAAGCTTGGTATAATGATTGTTAGTGAGTGTTCTAAAAGATTGTTATCTCTCCAGTGAACCGAGGCCGGCGGTAGCTATGGGCAGGGGTGGGCTTATCCCACCCAAACGTGCGTCTTGCCGACCCAATCAAACGTTAAGTTAAACATTTAAGTTAAAAGTTAAAAACAGCCAATGGAAATATATTAAAATATCACTATCGCTTCTAACTTCTGATTGGGTGGGCAGCCTCCAGCAGCCTCCTAACTCGCCCACTTTTCTTCCCGTCTGGTCGGCATTTGGACCCCTTTTTACCCTTCTCTCTAATTCTGTCCAAACTGAGCTTTACGCAGTCTTTCAGTCACGTTACAGCTGTTAGTTACTCAGACTGGCTTCCTGCCACAGTTTCTGTTGAAGCTTCTAGGAGTGCTCCTTTTGTTTTACACTTTAACGTTGTATCCCCGTGTCAGACTTTGAGGCAGCTGTTATTGCTAACAAGGAGCGACCAACAAACCACCACCCACTCCTGCTACGCTGGTTTTAAAACTAACGAACCCCAAGTGCTGAAGCTTGCGGGCTGACTGGAGCTGCTTTCACGGAACAGACGGAGTTCAGAGGATCATATGTGACATTTACTGACGTGTAGCATCAAATAATAATCCGTTTGACAAAAGACAACAAAGTAATTGGCTAACAGAAACCCTTCAGTGCTACTAAAGTTTTTTTTTTTTTTAATTAACACTAGTGTTGTGTAACCTTCCAGGTGCTGCTGCTTTACATTACAGTAATGCTAATGTTGCTTGATAGTTTGGATAGCTTGAAAAGCTGGTGAGGAAGATCCACCTGTATCTGGATGAATTATTTTTAAAGGCACAATCTGCTCTCCAAACGTAAACTAGAGGACACCATCACTAACAAAAGTCAAAGCACAGATTGAAACCTGCTATAAAAGGACTTGGAGATCTTT
>JBBPCS010000917.1:2174775-2190765 GCA_037974645.1 Hollardia meadi | reverse complement strand
TGTGTGTGTGTGTGTGTGTGTGTGTGTGTGTGTGTGTGTGTGTGTGTGTGTGTGTGTGTGTGTGTGTGTCACTGACAACAGGGAAGGCAGGGCTGAGAGTAAGCTGATAAAGAGATGTTGTTTGTGCTCTGTTGCTTCAAAGAGTCATTACCATGCTTGACACACACACACATCTTCCCACAGTGTGGAGCCTGTCAACTTATCAGACTAATCCTTCAGTCCAGTGTGAATAGAGATGTAGGAAGTCTTGCTATCAGACTGCACATATGGCAGAGTATAGACAATGAAAAAGAGACGAATGAATGAATGAGGATTGCAGGCAGTTGGACACTCCCGTTCCTTGTCTGTGCTGCAGATAGTACAGATGAGATGATGCTCAACATTTGCTCCTCAGCCATACATTCTGCAGATCTCAGGGATAGCCTACACAATCTCATCTCTGCTAGTTTCCACAGTGATGTCAGCTGTTAATATACAGTATTGCATATATAAATTGTAGATTTTTAGCTAACAGATTTTTAGATCAACAAAGATTTCTTTTCTACTGAAATTCAACGGATCAACTTCTAATTCATTCATTCAAAGACTTACATTGTGTGTGTTTGGTTTAGAAGAGAGATCGTTCTTGAGATATGTTTAATATTACTGGAAAAGAACAATTTAAAAAAATCAGGATCCAGTCTTATACCACCAGTTAGAGTATTTATAGACTAACTTATGATGTAGTGTTATGATATCCTGATGGTCATTATTCTTTAGCGTTGATAGTAAAAATGATTATAGTTATTATTTTTATTTATCCACATGTGTGTTTCAAAGGCTGGGGAAATCGTCAGCCAGAAGAGCAGCCACCTGAAACCTTTTACAGTGGAGAAAATCTTATTTTTAATAAAAACCAGCAGGTCATGTCTTCAAGGCCTTCATCTCATGTCACTCGATTTGAGATTACACTCAGTAAAAGGACGATTGTCCCCAGGTGGCTAATATAATGCAAGTGATGATGAAAATTAGAATAACAATTATACATTTAAAAAATAAAATCAATAGGTCCATACACATGTCAATTGCTAGTAACAAGTATAGCTTACTATAGAACTGAGAAGATACTGAAAAGAACATTATAACATTACATACAACATTGAAAAATCAAGCTGTTTGGCCCAGAGTCTTTCATTCTTATTAATAATTTATAGTTTTTTAATGTTTGTGCAGGGTGTTGTGTCAACTATTGTGTCACCATCTTTGTTGTCACTCAACATTTATCCATCTGTTTTGTCTCTTTCTGGGGCATTTTAGCCATACAAGCATTCTACAAATTCTACAAATATATTCTACAAATGTTCAATGTAGAACCACTGTGCTCTATAGAACTACAGAAAAAGTTGGAAAGTGACACTTGCTCAAGTACTGTACTTAGGTACAATTTTGAGATGCTACATTACGTGTCTACAGGTTTTTTTCCTGCATAGAGAAATTTTTTGCACCCCCCAAAGAGGTTTTAGCCGGCACCAATGGAAACAAATAAATGATGAATATGCTAATTTGAATAAATATAGCAATTCAAAATGGACCACCAGATTTTTTTTCTCACTTGCCTCTCAGGGCTTCCACACTATCTGCTTCATTATAATTACATTTACTTTCCAAACTTTAACCACATTTCACTTGTAATGCTTGTTTTTACTTGTTTTTAATTGTACTTTTGAGTAAAATGTTAAGGACTGGAATATTTTATATAGAATATACTTTTACTTACATAATACTTCTTCCACCGCAGACACTGACTTTTTAAAATCAAATTAACTATTGCAAGAAAAAAAGACTATTGTCTGGTATTCAGCCATGTTTGCCAGGTTTGAGCTGCAGTCTAGTTGAATTGAGCCCTGGTGCTCTGGCAAGACTTCAGTCAGCTGTAATGCTGCTAGCTCCACCGCTAACTGAGCTAACAGTTCAAAAATAATTACAGCCCAAGATAACCACAGCAGACAGTAGGAGATACCTTCAAATTCTGGCCATATTTTGCAAGTTGCTCCTTTAACACAACACTTACTGCTCTCTGTCAGCACAGTGTCAGCACACAGATCATTTGTTGTTGCACACTTTCAGGTCAAACAGATGATGATCAGTGCGTTCACTCACAATTCGGAAAAGTGCCATGTTCTGTGCCTTAACTTATCTAAACTTGAAAAAAACTACTTTGGAGGAAGCGAAAAGGCAAAGGTTTGTGTGAGAAAAGGAATGTGTGGCGTGAGTTTTGTGTCAGGGCGTGAGTGTTGGCAGCCCTGTGTTATTTCATTTCTTGAATATTTTAAACTTAAATTCTGGCCATATCTTACAAACTGCACCTTTGAAAGATGTCACTAATTAGATAAGCCTCAGATCCTTAATCAGACAACATTGTGTATAATACTGTCAAAAAAAAGCACTCCAGAATATTAATACTCCTCATCACCCAGCATAAATTCGTGCTATTAAACAGCGTGTGGTTTCAGTTACTATTCCCTTGCCATGTCTAATAAAATCAATAAACACTGGTGTGTTGTTGTTGGTTAATGAATTTGAGATAGCAATAGATCATAGTTTCCAGGTGTTATTCATCAGCCATGTTCCATTAAAGGAACAGTTCACCCAAAAATGAAAATTCGTCACTATCTCACCCCCATGCCACTGGAAGGTGGGGTGAAGTTTCTTTGTCCACAAAACGTTTCTGCAACTTCACAGCAAAACAGTGTTGCAGCGTTCTTCACAAGAAGTAGATTGGGACTGGTTTTAAAACATAAAAAGTGAACTGAAAATAAACATAAAATGGTTCCATACAGTTTCAAATTAACCATGTTTAACCACAATTTTTCTTGCTGTAAAAAGTCCTTATTTTAACCCAAATCATGATCTTTCCTTTAAGTTGGTTTTGTGCCTAAACCTGACCATGCCTTAATTAAATGCATCGAATTAAAATATCATCCTAAATGTTTCCAACAATGTTCAAACCCAGAGAAATCTGTAATTTTATTCAAGGTAATGTGTTTTATTTTCTCGCCTGTCGCTATAACTTCCAGGAGGGAGTCAGAGAGTGAGGAAGGAAGTTAGAGAACGTTACTAAACGTAACATGAATAAAAATTTGAAACATGACCTCATCTGTGAACATTTCTGCCTGAGTCACATCAGATACATTTTCATCAGCAATGGTGGTTGTTTAACAATGAAGACAACAACTCCTATGATCCCATGTAAATGCATCATGGCCTTGACCAAGAGTATGTCATCAAACTACATTCTGTTTCCATTGTCTGAAATGAGACCCCTAGTGGCAGAAATTAAATTGTGTTTAACCAGAGCAATGTTGCATCACAAAACAGATTTATTTCTAAAGAAAAAAAGAAGAAAATTCAACAACTCGTTTTGTTTAGCCATGCTTCCCGCTCTTTGAGCCTGCATTTCAGCACAGCAAATGCTAATATCAGCATGATAGTATGCTCACAATGCTGATGTTTAGCAGGTGTGAAGATGATCTTGTTCACCATCTTAGTTTAACATGTTAGCACGCTATTAGCTAATTAGCAACTAACACAACGTACAGACAAAATAGTGAAATTGACCTTATGACCTCAAGTGATCACATTATTTAGCACAATTCATCTTGAGGGGAACATGAATAAATGTATATAATAACAATTCTATACATGACAGACCTAAATCAAAAACATATATGTTTCCTCTTCTGTTTCCTCTTCTCTTCCTCATCTGCCTTCTCTCCAATATAATGGAGCCAGATGGCACTTCACTTGTAGAGCTCAAAGAGCCAAAAAATATATATTTGAAAAACTCAACAGCAATGTCTCTTTCCAGAAATCATGACCCGGTTACTCAAGATAATCCACAGACCTTGTTGTGAGCAGTTTCATGGAGGAACTATTTTCTTTCTACTGAACTACACCGTATCATTCTACTTATGGACGAGAGGCTTGTTCTCATGACTGGGTGGAATGAAAACATTAATGCTGTCCTCCTCAGGTGAGCTGTAACATTAGCGAGCTTCATTAACTAGCCTCTTATCCATGAGTAGATGCACGTTTCCTTCTGTGCACTTACACTGAAAGCAAAAAGTTCCTGCAATAAACTGCTCACAACAAGGTCTGAGGAAAAATATGAAAGTTTGATTTTGGGGTGAACTTTTACTTTAATGTTTGGAGAATTCTCTGTCCCCATGATCTACCACTGCTAAACAAAGTGTATGGAGTGTACATGACACTCCCTGTCTTTTCACGATTCTGGTAACATCAGAAGTTAATCCCTGTGTGTTTAGAGGTCCATCCTTTTTTTTTAGGTACTTACATTTGCAGATACACACAGGAATTTCAGATGAAACATTGTGAATCAGCCAATGTTTTGCAGTGAATGAAGACAAACACTGAACACACACACTGAAAAAAATCTGAAAAATTGTGGTCTGATACAATGTCGCATCTGTGACAACTAGCAACTAATTTCTTTAGTTGGCTGTCTTCAGGCTGAAATCTCCTTTCCTCTGGATGTGTCTCGACACCTTGGCAACACTAATCCAGCAAACAGTTTTTCGGAGGTGCGTTTGTGTGAATGTGTAACAGACAAAGAGATAGACAGAGATGAGGGAGGAAGGGGCAGGATTTTGTGTTAGTGTGTCCGTGTGTGCGTGCTTGCGCCAAGGACAGATGTTCATGTCACAAAAGTCAGTTTCTCAAAAGGTCAAGATGTATTTAATTAATGGTCCTTACCTGTGTGTGCGTGCTCATGTGTATGTGACATGATGTGGATTTATCTTCAAATGCCAAGCCCCCAGCCCATATTTGATCTTGATACAAATACACACATACATCAATAGATGGAATGCAGTGCTGTGCTGGTATTAATAATGAATAGATTTTACATTATTAAAGCACCTTGATTATTAATGGTGACGTGAGGATCGAGCAAAGCCCTACCAAGCCCTGGAGGCTGGTATATAAATTTACTTACTGTACTTAGATACAAGTAAAAAGTAAGTCTGCTAAAATGTCCTCTGAGTAAACATCACTGCATTACATTTTGAAAATTATGTTGGCAGGGGGTTTTATAATGTCACAAATTCAATGTTTCATTCAATGACGATCCAACAACACTAGTAGAACAACATCAAGCCACCAAGCCCTTATGTCCAAACTGACAATGAACTCCATTTTGCAGCCTGTCCATACCACTGATTATCAACTATGAATATACAACAGCTTCCTCTGTTTAGCCTCACTACAGTTAATCTGAAAAGACTACAAAACTGAGACAATTAAACACATGACCATGAATAAATAAACCATCTCCTACTCTGCGGCCGGTGCAAAAAGCAACATAGAGAAATTAAAAATAACTGCCATCAAGTTTAACACACTGCACAGCACGCACACACACACAACGCTACGTTACTAGTGGATGTACTCACCTGTCTGAACATCAATCTGTGAGCCTTGTCCACCCTCAATCTGCTCTTGGTTCAACTTCTTTGCTTGACCATTTTCAGTGCATGTAATAACCACTGTCCCACTATAACCAGTCCATTTAGCCTCTCTGTCCCACAGTCCATTTAGCCTCTCTGTTCCACAGTCCATTTAGCCTCTCTGTTCCACTGTGCTCCTCAGAGTTTTCAAACATGTTGAGCTGAAAGAGGCTCTGCTGTCACAGGTTTGACAGAAGTAGAAAGAGCAGAAAGTCTCACTGAAGGTAGAAGTTTATAAGCAATGTAGCAAATCACCGCTGAGGATCCACCGTTAACATTTTAGCTTTTAGCATTTTTCCAAATCAGCGTCACATGTTAATTACGTAACATCTTGAAATATAGTAAAGTACAGTACTTGTTATAAAAAGTACCTACATAAAAGTATAATTACTGATTTAAAAAAATACTCAAAAGTAAAAGTACACAAAAAAACAACTTAATTACAGTAACTTGAGTATATGTAATACTCCACCCCTGCCAGTTTCTAAATGTCCCAGACTAAGGCCACATGTGTCTGAGTAAGCTATTTGAAAACTTCACAGCACTTGCATTTTAACAACCAGTCACATCTGTGTGAAACGACCTGTCTACTTTATTATTTACTATAGCGTACTTTGTGCCTCATGGATCTTGGTCTTGTTTTTGTTTTGTGATTGCATCACATCACTTGCTTTAACAAGTTAATTTCCCACTGGAATTAATAAAGTACTCTCACTATTAACCTTTCAATGACATATGCACAAACTACACACAGAAAACAATTTTGTCCAAATAAATTTCAGCAGAAATTAAAATGTAAACATGTTTTTTCTTATGAAACTACAAATACAAAATACAGATACAAGAAGTAAAGCTTTATGACTTTGGACAAAACATTAATTTTACTCATGGCTATACTGTATCAGTAACAATTAGACTGAACAAGCACACAGTTATAATGCATAAAATGTTTGAAATTTGTTTTCTCCGTGCTAAAGGAGTGGAACTTGATCACTGACAGTATGTGTTTCCTTTTCCAGCTTGAAAGACAACTGAGGAAACCATAATGAAAATTAATTATGAATATGCATTTCATATTCTTGGCACATTTTTGCTGCTTTCTGCTGCAAAGAGTTCTGTCTGCAGTAGATCCGGAAATGCAAATGTATGTTGACAAGCATTCGTTTTGTTGCAGAAAGGTTTTAATTATATTTAGACTGAGCTAGCTTAACAGTGTTTCACATAAATGGCAAAGTACTTTTTTTTAGTGCACATTCTCTGTGACCGCAATGGCTAATCTATGCTGACAGAGATGAATTTTGCAAGTGAATGTTTAAGTTTGTTAAGTCTCTAATTGATCATAAATTACATAAACAAATTGTTCAAATGGGAGTTACACAGAGGAAGGCACAGAGATGGAGATGGGGATTGATTAGTGGCATTTTTTTTTTTTTAAACTGCGTTGGGGGAATGTTTAGGGAAAGTTTGCTCATGGTTACATTAACATATACAGAATTCAGAACATCAGACCTGTCTTACTTTCACATGATACGACACTGATTCTTTATCTTTATCTAATATTCAGTAAGCAGTTTTGAGCCAGAATGACACTGAGCTAAGCCTTAAACCCAGTGATGTGTTCCAGGAGTTCTAGCCAACCCTCACTCAAGTCGACCTCAATCAGTTACAGATTAGAAGTGTGGAAGGGAGCAGCCAAGCAGCAGGTCAGACACACTGCAGGCTACCTAGACACATTTTTCTTGATAAATTGACCTTTGATGAACAGACCTTTGACCCATCACAGGGTCTGCTAAGGTCAAGCCCAAGTCTCATTCATCCATTGTCTGATCCTATCTCATCAGCTCCTTTCAGCAGCTTTCATGCTTTTGTTTTCATTGCCCCTGCCATGCCTTTAGTCTGAAATCTGCTCTATGGCCAACAGCCTTTCCCTTCAAGGCTTGTCAGATAATCAGCCATCTTTCCTTTGATTCTACATTTTTTCTGCATTCTTTTTAGTCCAACACCACATTTTACTGAAAACATAATAACATGTGCAAATGTGAATTGGAGACTGTGAAATTCTGTTTTTGCAGTCTTCAATGTAAACTTATACCCACATTGTCCTTCATCCATCTGACCCTGATGTGGGAGATAAACACACACATTCTCTTTTAGATTCACCCAGATTCACATTCTTGCCAGTGCAAGTGCAAGTGCAGTCCAATACTGGACTGTCTAGACAATTACATTACACAGCACTGTACACATACACTGATTTACTGGGTTTGCACATCATTGCCACCGGATAAACAATTCAAGGAGCTTACAAACAGACCGAGCGTGATTGACCGTCCCCGTGAAGTTTATTCCAGTGTAATTGTATGTTTACAAGTGAGTCACGTGTGAGCTGGTAAAGGTGAAGGAAGAACACTTCACTTTACTTTTGTTTACTTGATCTGTAAAATGTGTCTGCTGAGAAAAAGCAATCCTGGCAGATCATCTGATTAAAAGATTAAAAAAGCTGGTTTCATATTTGTCAACTGTCAAAACTGTAGTAGTAACTCATGAGATGAGATTCCCCTAATTACAGTGTAATTTTGTTACAGGTTACATAAGTGAAACCAATAAAAAATACTTAAATGCCTAATATCATAATCATATTTATATATTAATAGTTATATTTATGTAACATGGAAATCATTTTTTATCTCAACATGTCTGACCTAGCTACTGCAATTTACACAAGGTTTAAATGTGTGTTTTATATACTGTAAATAAGAATTCCTGAAAGAACCGTATAAAAGAAAACCGATTTTGTAATACATTATATTGCCGTGTATTCTAAAATAAATATGATGTCCATAATGGAGCAGCTTTTTTTCACAAGGGAAATGCTATCGCTGATAGGTTGTCACAGCTAAATACACTGTCCTCTGATTTAATCCAGGCAAGGGATGCAACCCTGCATGCTAACACAATGTTAACACGCAACCAGAGTTTGATAGAGAGCAGCACACTCAGACACACACAAACCAGATCAGGCTTCAAAATAGTATCCATCCATGATCTAGTAAATCCCCCCAGCCTGCAAAATTAAGTTTTCCAGAAAGTAACTTTATACCCTCCCTCCCTACTCACACTCATTCTCACATACATACACTTCCACTATACCACTATTGACTTTATGACACAGACAGGGCAGCCCTGCAGCGATGCCAAAGGGTACCCAGCACATCTGGATAAGATGCGAGGGGCGCATGACAAAACGCTGGTATCTGATGACCTGGGATGAGAACGGGTTGGACAGGGACACTGCCAGAAGTCGACAAGCCTTTGATAAGTGACAGCTGGAGGGAAAGGAAGAGATCATTACCTCACTCGGAGAGTGATGTGATATACCATACTCTGCTATTAGGTGGCAAAACCGAGTTATGACATATGAATGTTATTTCTCGCCTGACTAATGGGCTAGATACTGTCAGGGGTCATTTGTTAGTTGAGTAAATGTCAGACATGTTGTGGCTGAGTGGGTCGTGTTTGGCTGCACTGGGGCCTTGAATGTGATGCAGCTCTCTCCACGTCTCCTTCAAGCTAAACTGTTGGGAATATCCATGTCTGTGGTTTGCATTATGACCCAAACACCAACAAATGTGAGAATGTGCTAACTTGGTTCTGAATCTATTGTTTTTGGAATTTTCCATCAATCTTCCAGATAAACGTCGAGGTGACCCAGAACAGACCAGCTGGAACACACCAGTGATCTGTGCATGTGAGTGCTTGTCTCTCGCAGAACCCTACTGGGCGTAGTGAAGCATCAACCCACTGTATTGTCACTAGTGTAAAATAAATGACTCTGTCTCTGCTTCATTTCACTTTTTGCAAGCCTCCTGATAGCGGGAAATACACTGAAGCCTCTTCCCCATAGCCGTTTGGGGGAAAGAGTCTATTGCACTATGTGTTTGTCTTACATATTCACTCAGGTGCTTGCCAGATGACTCCTAATCCACACCTTTCCTGTGAAGAGCCTACACTGAGGCAAGAAGTGTTTCACATGATGAAACAGACAGAAATTATACCATTTCTACACTGCATGCAATCTTGTCAGATTCTTAAATATGATCAATTATTAGATCATACTGTGTGTTATGGTGTTAACCATACACATTGATCACACAATATTATTTATATGTGTTAAAATGTGTGTGTTTTTCGGTGTGTTATGTGTCATCTTCATAAATGGAGATCCCAAAGAAACGTAAAGTTCCTTGAGCTGAACTGAAACAAATTGTAATAAGTGAAAGTCTGTTAAGTGTTAAAATGTGTTTGTGACAAAGCAACTCTTGCCAAAAATTCTGATACAAAACTGAAACAGCCTTACTGACTAATGAGCTCCACAAAAAGCATTCTTAAAGTACTGGAGCAATATAAACAGCAGCAAAAGGCATTGACTTCTCCCTAATCTCTGTATTCATATGCTCTCCAACTCTGTCACTCACATGTCATTTTTTCCATTGGGTGTAGTGGTCCTTTGTGTGAGTAGCAGAGAGGCCCCTCTCACTCATCCATGGTCTTGGCTGGGAGTCAATGAGGGAGCTGATATTTTCCATCAGGCAGAGTGGGACGTTGGAGCTGAACCGTATTGAGAAAAGTCTCTTTTGCCACTGGAGGGCAGTCATGCTCTTTGCTGCAGGTATGACTGTAGAGCAATCCTATGAAGGACCATTGTGTATGGATGCAGATGAAAAGCTCTGAAAAGCTTTCCTTTGCTTAGACCTTATGATGACACAATCAAAGTGCGTATGCTGCCATTTTGCATCCATCCCTGTCTCCCTGTTTCTGCTGAAGCATTCTCTGCATTTGTGGGCTATAAACCTAAACGTTACTGCAAAATCCTAATCCTTAAATATTGCTATGGTATTAAAAAAATTTAGCAATGTCAGACCATGGTGAAGAGCATCTCATGTCTGAGCCACACACTTGTCAGCACACCCACAAATTAGTCAGCTTACATATGGAGATGCATCTTAATAAAAACAGTGGCTCATTTTAAATGAAGTCATGAGAGCGACTTATTATTGTCCATATTTATCTCTTCATGTTCACATATCTATCACACTGTTACTGATTGTGTGTGTGTGTGTGTGTGTGTGTGTGTGTGTGTGTGTGTGTGTGTGTGTGTGTGTGTGTGTGCGCGCGCGTATGTGAGTGTTCTCTGAGCTGACATTATCAACACCAGAACCTCTCAATAACGTTCCCTTTGAAGCGTCTGAGGCAGTTTGGACTGAAGCTCATGAGCTCCCACAGCTGCAGTTGAACTGACTGCAGAGGTGAAGGTCAAAGCCGAGGTGAGACATATGCTGACCGACCTTTGACCTTAGATCAAAGGTGACCAAAGGTGTCAACAGATATTTTAATAAAACTGAGCCTGCTCAAGACAGCTTATCTATACCAAGCAAGAACCTAAAGCAATCACTTTATGTTATACAAAAGGATTAAAAATGTGAAATCACTTCTGGTTGTGTAGGGATGAATATGTGCTTTTCTATAATAACCACTAGAGGGCAGTAGTAAAACACACTTCAGTATTCTATTGGCTTGAAATGTGCTATTTGATTGCAAGATGGTGGTTTGAACATCTTTGACTGAAAGTCATGCTTCACCTATAACCACTAACTCCTGATGATATGCAAATACAGCAGCTGAGTTTCAACTGTAGGGGACCTCATGTATTATTCACACCACATCACACATCAAGGTCTTAATAATATCTTACAATAATTCTTCTACTGCCTGAGGCACATTATAGTACACAGCTTCACTTTTCAATACACATTATAAGAGGCACTTGGGCTCACTGATATTCTTCCTGAACTAATTTGAATTTGAATATATTATCGGTTATGTTAATAATTTCAGCTAATTAAATCATTAATTAGCTAATTTTTCTATGTCAGTATATGATACTTGTCAGGACATAACAGACAAGTACAAAATTAAATAATTCCCGGACTCAAAGCATAAGTTATACAAGTATATCAAAATGTTTCTTATTATTATATATGCAGCAAGTAATCTGATCATCTTCGCAACAGGAAACCTTTCTTTCCACGAACCATATACAATGATAGCAGCAGGAGATGGCACATTAAAAATAGATTTAATGAAACCAGCGCTTTATGAAGAGACATTTATTAGATCAGTAGAATACATCACCACCATCACCATCATCATGCCAAAAAAGCAGCAGCAGCACTTAATTTCCTCGCTTTCATTGTATGTCCAAGACAGATGCAGTGAGGCACCCTTTTCTCTTTATATAATGATGATCTTATCAGATGCCCCGGGCCGTCTCTCTACTGAAAGTTCAATAACTCTGATGTTTAACTCGTCTTGTTAGCTTAAAATTGCTTTCTCAAGCTGGCCGTCTCCAGCCGTTTCTCATCTTCCGTCCGTCATGGCTTCCAAAAGCAGATGAGGTTTGCAAACACTCACGAGACGAGGTCATCTACATACTGGTGTGTTGCAATGCTCAACTGACATTGTTCAGTGTAGTTGTTCATTGTTATTTACTGGTCTGTGGACATTTAAATCCACATTGAGATCCTGTTTAGATCCGTTTATGAATACCCACTTCATCAGTTATACAGTTTAGTGTTCTAACAGAAATAGTATGTACAGCTTTGAAATAGTTAATATTGTGCACTGCATAAGCAAACAACAAAATAACGGTGACACCACCAGACTATATCATTGCTATAGCAAAAGGGGAACACTACAATAGTATTCACATGCACTAGTACACAGTGTCATTCTTGTTGAACATAGACCATAGTTTTTATATTTACATCATTTTCACAGCTACATTCCATGTTTGTGTTTCTGTGTGCATTGTATAATTGAGGATTGTTTATTTTTTACATGCAGTGAAATTAGGCTTTTACACTGCTCTGCCTATGAAGAATGTGTGTATGAGGCAATAAATGTGGAAGAAAATATACAGTATGGATACTGGCTTATTGCTCAAGGCATTTGATATGTAATGTATGTAATATTGGCCAATATTAATAAGTAACTTCCAGTCTTACTTCAGTATTTGTGATAATGCTGTTATATTAAGAGGTCGGTGATGTAAATCAAAGGAATCAAACCAAATGATAAATTGCGAGAAAAAAAATGCCTGCTCATTGAAAAATATCTTCACAATGTACATAATTTTATATCAATAAATACACATGTAGTGAAAGCAAAGTGTATACAAATTAAATGAACACGGAAGAGCTCTGTATGACACTTCACGTACTGAGATGATGCTGTTAGACAACATCCCTATATTGTCAATTTAACGATTGTTGACACTGGAAGGAATCTGATGATTTTTTTGTTTAAAAAGATGAACAAAACCTGACTTTGTTTGAGAAGCTTATCTAGGGCGTAGACACACAAACTAGTACAAAATCTCCCTGTTTACAACTGCTTTCTAAAGACTGTTTTCTTAAATAAATTTCTATCTGTGGAAACAACATAAAGCAACGAGACAACTGCAAGCCATTCCCTTTAGTATGAGGAGACGTCACAGAATACAGTATTTACACATCTTAGCTACATAATATTATTTTTTTTTGACAAATGGCGACTGTTTCTTGCAGTGCTTGGGCATTTTTCTTTCTCGTGTTGATTGATTTAACCATGAATAAAACCAAAAATGACCAAATATCCCATTGCGTGCTTTCCAAGAGCATCACTTATTTTGTGCTTGTGATTCCACTGCAAGTCAATTTAATCGTCGTGCTAATACAATCCCATCTCCTCTTCTTTCTTATTTGTGAAGTAGAAAAGAAATTATCAGGTATTTTTAGGTATCTACATTAGTTTGTACACTGATAAAGACACCTAACTAGCATGCCATAAGACATTGACACAGCCATCTTGACTGTCAGTCGATCATTTCTGGGGTCGTGTATGTACCCAGTTCTTGTGCTGGTTGACACTGTCCCTCTGCATTGTTCAGGCCACAGAGGCCAGCTGAGATAATATGCTCCAATGGTCTGGCAAGATACAACATCCTGTTTCCTGCAGTCCTCAGTCCTGACATACTGTAAACATGGCTGCCCACACATTAGAACACACCATTTGGCAGATCACGGTAGTATTACCTTTTTTTTTTCTTTTTTTTTGTGGAAGAAGTCTTTATGTCAGTTTGAAGGAGAAAAGTGGGTTAAAGTTAATCAGGGTTACAGAATGAGAGCTGGGTGTGGTTTCAGGTTTGGATGCTAAAAGTCAAGGTTTATAGTTCAGACACTGCGAGGAGCCCTCTCCAGTTCATGGGTCCTGCGGTTGCGTCCCTTCTGCCTGTCTTGCAGGTGTTTCCACTTGGCTGCCAGCCCTTGAGCATGCATGTGGGTGTGAGGGTTCACCACAACCTTCTGCTGCTGCTGCTGGTGTATTTGTACTTGCTGCACCAGGTGAGCTTTCTGCCTCCTGTGCTTCCTCTCCCTTTTCCAAACCTGCTCACAGAACTCGTCCACGCTGTTCAGAGTCGGGTGATTGACCAATGATAGGAAGTCTCTGTACCACAGCTTTTGATTGTGACTTTCTTGGGGTGAGGAACGATCCTGCGCAGGGACACTGGCGGCCTCTTCGTCGCGATGCAGCAGATCCTCCAGGCGCTCGGTGTCAATGACCTCTAAGGTCACCTTCAGAAGCGTCTGCATGAAGCCGTGCTCCACTGCCTGGCACAGATAGATCCCAGAATCCTTCTTGTTAAGTGTGCGAATCAGCAGGCCCTGGTCTGTGCGTATGAAACGTTCTTCTGATTTGATCTAGCAAATGAGATATTGGAAGCAACAGAGTGAAGGACACAGAGATAAAGATAGGGATGATATGAGATACAACATTTCTCAGCAATCTAAAGCAGCCATGCCTAATGACTGTTTTAATTACACAAAATTTGAATCAATTAAGGAATTAAATATTCATATGACACTTTATCATCTAAAATAACTTTCATTATGAAGAACCATCTATCATTGCTCTGCAGACAGATCGTATCTAAATTAATTTCAACAAAATAGAGAAGTGTGCGCTGAGGGAGTGCCAACCTCTTGTTTGCGGTCATCAGGAGAGCGCTGATACTGCCAATATGTCATGGCTCTCTGGGACTTGGGACTGCACTCAAGGAAAGTGCTGCTGTTCTCCACACCATACACAGTTTTATCCAAGAGAGTTGTCTGCCCATTTAGTTCATCTAGATAAGAAATAAGAATATATTACTCACACAAATTTGTTAAAAGAAATGATTTTCCTATTTGGTCACGGATATTATTTGTTGTGGTAATGACTGAATTTTATATCTGATTTATTTTACAGGTAAAACAACTGAAAAAAGCTCTACAGCCACATTTTGACCTTCTGTATAAATCTCTCTCTCTCTGCTTTTCTGTTCTGTTCAGAGACTACATTTTACATTATAGTCACATTATCCTGTCTCTTTTTGTATGACACTCAATCTTGTGCAGGATGACGCAGTCATTGGAGGACAGGACAAAAAATGGGTTTTATACAGTCAGATACATGCAATGCTATTCAGTCAGAGAGCTTTTGCACTGTAAGGTCAGTGCTCTTCTGACTGATCTCCTACCACATAAATCCTGGTGTAAATTTAACAATTCATACTCAAGTGAAGCCTGCTACAATATGTTGTTATTTCTTCCTTATTTTTATTATGTGCTGTATTTGGAGTTTGGGATCTTTGGATAAAATGTACACTAAGAAGTGTTGCTTCCTGCTGAGTGTTCCTCCTCCTCAAATCACCAGCTTTCAGTGACATTTTTGTCTTTTGTTCTTTTCAGTGAAATGAATGAAATGTATAATCAAGAGAATGAGAGCTTTACGAGTCCTGTTTTTGGACTTCGACCACAAACAGGGCAGTAGAGTGTAGGGCTTTGCGACAGAGAGGAGACTTGGAGGAATCCTGGCCATGGTAATTACAAGCTTTGCAAGGGCCGACTCTTATCTTCACACCACCAGAAACACATAAAACACAAAGGCACAACACCACACACATTCAACTGGCTTCTCTACTGTTTTCAGGAAAGACCAGCAGCAGCTTTGGGACCATTTTCATCATCAAAAAAAAGAGAAATATTTTTCAAAACAATAGCTCTTTGAGTTGTGCAGTCAGAAAATTAACGAAGCTCAGATTGTTATTTCTTTCAATAAAACATTTGCCAATTTTCAAATTATAGTCAGGGTAATAATGTAAAGTACATTTGTTTCATTTATGTACCATGATGTTGCAGATCTGAGCATTGTGTGAGTGGGTCTCCATTCCTGATATCTTGTCTCCTTGTTCTCCTGCAGAAACACAAATATTAACACCTTCATGAGTCAGCAGACACACTGTTTTCTTTGGATGTGTGTGTTTAAGAGAGAGGGAACGTGTGTGTGTGTGTGTGTGTGTGTGTGTGTGTGTGTGTGTGTGTGTGTGTGTGTGTGTGTGTGTGTGTGT
>JBBPCS010000917.1:2154952-2166438 GCA_037974645.1 Hollardia meadi | reverse complement strand
CACACACACACACACACACACACACACACACACACACACACACACACACACACACACACACACACACACTCTGTCCTTCTCACTATTTGTTCTCACCCGCAAAGTCTAACCACACTATGACCCCCTCCCATTGACCACCCACACAAAAGGGCGGAGAGAGGAACAGAGGAAAACTGGTTTCTTGGGTACTCTCTCTCTCTCTTTCTCGGGGAGTAAATAACAAAAACGTTCATGAATGTTTTAGCAATAAGAATGCCCCCCACCCCCACCCCCAAAGTGTGTCAGAACCCGAGAGAATGAGAGGACACAAGCTGGAGTGAAGCTGTTATAAAAAAAAGGAAAAGGGAAACTGGAGAAGACAGGGCATCATGCTGACTGCTTTTACTCATTCATAAACTCTCAGATTTTAACTGTATTCCTAGGTTAAAGCAAGGGTCATGAAAGTTGTCCAACAAAACTTTGGCAGCTGTAACCTGAGAAGGCTAAAAATTCAGTCATTTTTTTTTTTTTTTATAAATTTGATATCCAGATGGAGGCTATACTTCTGAGTCTTGCAAATAAATTAGACTAAAGGGGAGATTAAAAAAATAAAAATTAAAAAAAAACTAAATGAAAAATAGTTGAAGTGACAAGAAGTTAGCATCGAGGAAGACAACAGTGGTGGCATGACGCATATTTTAATATTCACAATAGATATTATGAAAATACTTATTGCATGCATATTGATTATTGAAATCAGTATTTCTAATTGAAAGTCAAATTAATATTTTATATTATACTGAAGGTCACCTATTTTAAATAAACAGACATTTTGAGTTTTGCCATATACTCTCTATGGTGCCTGTATTCTAGTAACAAAAGACATTTAAAAAAAGGTTTTCCTGGAGTCAAATCGAGTTTGTAAAAGATGCTTTTTGGAAAGGGATACACGTAGACATGAAAATCATAAAAAACTCCAAGGCACTCTCTTTGAAATCATTACAATGTCTTTATTGTCACAGCATGGCCATGTGAGACCTTAAAACAAAGTCTGACGTGTTTCAGCATCAAGCCTTCGTCAGGGAGTCAAACATTGAACTAACAGCCCTATTAAAGTGGTAATCCACCAATAGGAATCTCCCACCTGCACATGTGGCCCAGAGAGACCTAAAAATACAACCTGTGTTTATACCAATATAACCTGTAAACATCTTTTTGTTAAAAGTTTAAGGTCAAACATGGCCATATCGTGACAATAAAGGCGTTTTAATTGTTTAAAAGACAGTGCCTTGGAGGTTGTTTTTTTTGTGATTTTCATGTCAACAATAGCCATGAACAGGAAGTGAAAAAAAAGGTTAGTAGATAAATGGAAAAAAATCAAGCTGGATCTGAAACGGGGAAAATGTTAAAGGTGAGGAAACACAGCTGCGTGAGAGAAAGGAAAAAAACAGAAAACCTCTTGGCTCCAGTTATAAACTTCCTGGTTTTCATGTAACATTTTGGTTCTGGCATCCAGTCAAACAAACTGGATGGTAGTAGTACAATAGGTTGACACCCTGTCTGAACTGTCATTGTCTTGGTGATTTAGATGGTTTCCTGTGCCTCAGCACTGACCGATGAGGACAGTCTCCTGAATAAAAACTAATTTTCTGAGAAGTTGACATCTAATGTAATAAGTCTATGAAGGTTTGAGAGTATTCTTGAAGTCGTAAGGAACAGATCTTGTCTGTAGCCACTCAGATACATAATGGGACTGATTCCGAAAGAAAAGCAGCCAAACTCTGACATACAGTAGCAAGTCAGGCCAAACTGTTTTATAAATAGCCTACCATACACAATTTTAATTATGACTCGATAGATGCTTCCAGATATCAACTTATATCAAGTGTCTTAAATAAAGTTTTGCTTGATGTGAGACAAGTTACAGTTATTTGTGTTTTATTGGGTAAATTATCTTGGCATATTAGTAATTTCATTCAGGGATTATTGGGCTCCACATAACACAGCCGCAGTCTTGAGCATGTGAAGCGCAAGGTCATAAAGAGTTGCAGTAAAAGTATTTCTTAGCCCAGTCCAAAGCTGTGTCCCAGATTTATGTTGCGCTGTAGCCTTGGTGATCAGTCATTAGTGGATCCACTGTAAGCCCTTCGCTGACTGCAAAATAACACCCGCCTGCTACCTCTGACCCTCTATCACCTGCACCAAGGCTGCAGCTTTGTGTGGGAGAGAAAGGCAAACACAGCGAGAAGCCATCCTCCACATGTAATATCTTTTACCAAAGAATTAGGAAATACATTTTTTTGCATATCATAGAAAATTCTGCCCTGCTGCCTGTCATCCAGCAAGGTAATTATATACACACACACAAATGCACATTGATGAGGCACCTGGAAAGGCAAAGGAAACCAACAACAACCCAAACAATGCATTTGTGTAATTTATATATAATCTGTTTATATAAAGGAAATAAGTGTTGCCCACTGAAATTAAACGCTTGTTTTGTAAACAGCAAGGTGTCAAAGAGATGTAGGGAAATCGCACAGACATGATGACTGCACTTGATGATGCCTCTCCTCAAACCACATCCCTCTCAGAGAGAATGGAGAACTGCATCACCACATCCACCCACCATGCATACACTATACACCATGGCAACAGACTATTCAACAGAGACTACTGCCAAGTTATTAAAAGCTATTCACCCAGAGACAGATACTCTATGGGTATTGTGTGTAGATCTGAGTATGTGTGTTTATGGAGCATGCTATAATGTGTGTTACTGGAAAGAAACAAGATGTATCAAAGCCACAGCAGAGGTAGTATCTCAACTGGTGTCCTCTGGTTAAATATGCAATGAGTCGGCACCTGAGGCCTGTACTACAAAGCAGGATTTGTGGTTAGCGAGGTAACTTCAGGGTTAACTCTGGGTTTTCAGTGTTACAAAGCTGGTTCACTTCTTACCGGGGTACATCGCCATGGTAACCTATGGTGAACAGCTAACCTGCTCCAGAGCAGGTTATGTTCCAGATAAGAGATAAACACATAGAAAAGGACCGCCTATACTGAACAATCAATTCTTTGGAAAATGTCCTCTTCATGTAAATTTCTTTCAGGTCAAAATCATTATTGTGATTTTGTATAGCCTATCGATATCATCACTAAAGCATTGTGCTTGTCGCTCCCAAATCTGTTTGGCACCGCGGTTGCAGCTGACAGAATAAGGCTACGGCATAAGATCCTACATCTACGCAACATATTCATTTAATGGAATACACAAGTGTTATTACAGTCAGATCTACTCATGCCCCAATGATGGGGCAGTGATATTAAGTTTATTAATTTATGCATTCACACAGTTGGCAATGTATGTAAATTCTTAGTTTTTCTTTTTTTTGACAGAGTCTGTCCTTTCTGCATTTTGCAGCTGCAGTTGTCTTGCTTTGAGCCTGGATTATTTGTTTTACTCATTTATATTTGTCTATCACTATAGTTTGCTCTTCGTTTGTAAAATCTGCTGCCAGTAGACTTGTCATGTTTGTGATTGGTCATATGCTCCAAACGCCGCCTCTTTCATGTGAACGCGCTCACGGATACATTGGGAAATCCTGGGTTGACTTATCAAGTTGATAACCAGCTTTGTGTGATCGCTTAGCGCAATTGTGATTGTTAGGATTAGTGAAGCCAGATAACGGAAAGATTTCCTGGGTATGGTGAACTTGTTTCGTAGTACCGGCCTCTGGTGCATAAAGTAACACCAAAGATGCTCAATAGACATTACAAGCTACGACAAATGTATGAAACTGACTTCCGGTCTCCTAAGTGGGCGTGGTTGCCTCTCCTGCCCATCCCCACTGGGCATTTTTAATGTTAACACATTACTGAGGTCTATTGCTTGTCCATGTCAAAACAATACAAGACTAGACACAGACACATATATTTGCCTTATTTTGATGTTTGTCTTTATCTGCTAGCTTAACATGCTCCTTACAGGTCTCCAGGTCTCACAAGAGTGTGCTGCTGAAGCAGGGACAGCTCTCCAATAAAGTTAATTTTCTCCTGATTTCTCAGTCTTAAAAATGACATTTTATTGTTGGAATGTTCAGAAGGTATGTGGCTTGTGAAAGATGGGTCCAATATTTGCTTTGGAGACTAAGGGACAAAAGAATTAGTCATAATGTTCACTTCTCCCATTAGAATGAGTAGACTTAGGACCTGCCCCTAGTCTCCTAAAGGGGCGGGGCAGTGACATGTGACATAGATACAGGGAATAACAGTGAGCCGTCTTGGTTTCCGAACAGTCTCTAGGCATCACTTTTCTCCCGTTTAACCTGCAACTTCAAACCAAAATCCCAAAAGTTTTTTTCTGCAAAATGGGTGTCATGCACTGCAACCTCTGTGACAAAGTTTTTACAGTAATAATATTGTTTAATATCGTGCTACACAGAACATGCTTAGGTGTGTTAAAAGAGATACAGACACTTTTACGCAGACAAACAGGCAGACAGAAAGACACAGACATAAACACAGGTGGATAGGCAAATGTGAGGCCTGTAACAGGTGTCAGCTGCTGCCCTGCCATATTTTTCAAAATTTCTCCTCTAGCCTGTAACTGTAGACCTGTCAAGAATCCTGCAAATGTCACTTTTTACCAGCTGTTTCCTTTTTGCCTGTAGACTTTCTCTTTTATGTCCTTTTCTTCCCCCATTTATTTTGGTTACAAAAAAAACAAAACTTTCTTTCCATCTTTTCTCTATTTCTCTCACCAATATTCTGTAACAATGAATTTGTGAGTAAAGGACGGAGAGAGCAGAGGTGCGAGAGGGAAAAATGGAAAGCGAGAGAGAAAGAGACAGAAAGTGAGAGAGATAAGGGGGCAGATGGAATGGATGCAAAGAATCAACAGTCCCATGTGAGACTGATAAAAATAAACTCTTTTAGCCTACATTCTCTCCGCCTTTCTCTCTTTCTCTACTGGAGGGCACAGGGAGTGTTTTCTAAGTGCTTCCTAAGAAATGCATAAACACGTCTTAACAATAACCCACGTGTGGCCACACTGTATATGGGAAGATCCATGTTTGGCCCCGGTTCAGTAGATTCACTGATGTTCATCTTTTTCATGACTGAGTGATTGCACAATGACAAAACACAAGATATCACTGTGTCACTTTATCTGTTTACAGTCACTGATTCATCCATGCCTACAGGGAAATCAAAACAAAAACAGTGTCAAGTAGAAATACAGGAAAATGCCACATCAAACTCTTTTATATATTGCAGGCTTGTCTGCAAATTTGCCTGATTTCAGTGTGAGTGAAGGACAAGGGTATATTCAAATAAAAATTAACAAAAGTAGCTACTTAAGTCTATGTTTTCACAGTTTTGTCCAATGTAATGTATCATACTGGAACAAAGTGTACTGCATTTTAGTTTGATCATTTAAATGTGATTTTTGTAAATTTGCTTTATTTTGATTTATATCGATATTGGAAAATGTTCTTGTTAATATAGTGATATTTATTTCAACAGCATTGCCCAGCCTCATGACACTATGCCTGATTGTCAGCCAATAGCCATGGGCACTGGAAATTATGTAAACAGAAGTATTCAGTGTATAAGTGAATTTATTCTTTGCAGTACTTTGCAGCCAGTACATATGATGACTACGTCAAATGACAACAAAGGCTCATCTTAGAAGTTCTGGAGAAACAAGTGAAACAAATCGGGAGGGGAAGAGACTACTCAGAACCCAAGAAAGTCTTCAAACAATCAGCGCTTAGAGATACCTTCCCAAGGCCATTCAGAGCTATTCAGAGTCTATACTGTATACACCACGAGAAACCCAACTCTGCTCCCAAGAATTTTAACATGCTTATGGAAAAAAAATCTTTAAGAGAACCTCTCCATTCTCCAGCACTGATTAAAAGTCAATTCACAACACAATGAAAACAAGAATAACAATATATAATAATATATGGCAAGAATAAGAATATTGTGAACAGTGAAACGAAGAAGTTCCTATTTTAGTTTCAGTTTTCTTCGCTCTTTTCCCCCTTGGTATTCAAGAGTAAGAATTCAGCTGCTGGGAATGCATTTGTCCGCATGTGTGAATGGATATGCGTATGTGCTTGTTTGCAAGTCCTTGGCTCTGCTCAGGAAAGGGGTGGACAGGTCGAAGAGAAGGAGTAAATTTGGCAGTACACCCACATCCTATAAAACCAAAGTACCCTCTCTACCTTTCCCTGGACAGTAAACAACATGTGCTGTACTTCTTGTGGCCCATAAACTTGCAAACCATATGGATATCTATTTACTTCCCAGAGGATCCATTTACCCCAGGGGTGTGAATCGATCTCATATTAATTTATCTCAAAGTAGAGCATATGTAAAGTGACTCCGTTTATGGTGCTGTGCTGCACTGTAAACTCATAGCCTCCCACTACCTCATCATCACCCAGTCACTTAATTGTTGATACAGTTGGACCTTAGCTCATGCTTAGGTAGCCATGGGGTACCATTATTATCTTTCCCCCTACTCCACTGCCCTTCTGCCCCTCGACCCTCACTTTCAAAGATCTGTTGGAATCTCCTGGGGTTCAGCAGGGAGGTTTGGGATGTGTGTGTGCGTGGGTGGGGGGAATGGGGGGGGGCTGTGTGTGAGTGTGGTGGTTGGTAAAAAAAAATTGGTATGTATGCTTCAGAGAGCCTAACTGGGTTCATACTGTGGAGGAGCAGGCTGCTGATCAGGAGCTAAGTCTTCAGTAGATTCAAAAATATGTGGAAGAGTGAGGATGCCTGCACCCACACGGACACATTTATTTAGACACACATCGATTTTCCCAGTATTCCCAGTGACCTGCAGGGGTCAGAGTTCCTTCACCTCATAGTCCCATGTGTCAGTGATCAGACTTTCCTTGCTCAGGCTGTCTAGGCAGGTACTGTTCTGTACTTCACTAGAGTGAATCATCTGATTTCCTCCTCTCCGTGAGTAAGTCTGAATCTGCCTCACATATCACAGGGGTAATACATAATTTATATGACCATATAAATGATTCATAATGCAATAATCCCATGTCACTTGCCTAATGGGACCTACAGTGGATAATGTTTGATGAAATTCTACAGTATTTTATGAATAATATTTCCACCACATTGCAGGCATGAAAATGGTACCTGGTCCACCATCATCTGGCTAGAACTGTTAAGATGGTGCCAAATGTGGTCCCCACCCCCGAAATGCAAATGAGATCTAATGGGGATATTGAATATGGAGAGGGCAGTCAAATAAACAAAGCTGGCCAGGCTGCTACCTGAAGGCCTGACATCTAATAGAGATATCACTGCATGGGCGTGTTTAACCAAATTGACAGCATGTTGTTTTAAATGACTGATGCTCACAGGTATCATTAGCTATCTACAGATGGCCATGTGTTTTTGTATGTGTGTGTGTGTCTGTGCACGCTTGTGTGCATAATTATGGATCTCCCAGCACTGAGCGAGAAACATTTCACTTTGGGGAAGCCATCTGCTGAAACAGACCTGCACCATTCATCCTGAGTGTAATTACCATGCAGGAAAAAACGAAGCAGAAAAATGACATCCAGGGAGAAAATAAAGGGAGAGGGGGATAAATGACATTCAACTGCCAGGGAGTTCCTGTCTGGCACTTTTCATTGCAAAACTGACAACAGGAGTTGATCAAAACAGGGACAAATAGACAGGAAGAGAGAGTGCATCAGAGACACTTCTGTAATAAACAGTTAGACAGGAGCTAATCAGATTTGGCAAGTGAAGTTACTTTCCTAAATACCACTAAACTGCTCTCTTCTTGGCATGATAGTACAGTTAATTATTATTACATTATTATTAATCCCTATTTTTTAGTCCTGGTAGATTTTTTTTCCCCTGAAGTAATTTAGTACCATGTTTTTCTTTTCATAAGAACAACACATTTTTGCTTTTTTTTCCAACTAAACTGAAAGAGTTACCTGAATCACTGAATGACAATTACATGGGAATTTAGACATGCAGGTGATCACAAAATCACACTTCACACAACCAGAACATACATCTGATAAGTCCTAAAGCTCGACAAGCCTGTTAAACAATGTTTACCTTGTATTTTTACAAGTGCTTCACGGGAATATCTAGGATCTCACAGTTACTACTTTTATAGACACTGCTTTTCTAGCAATCACTTTACCGGTACAGTACACCATATATGGTTTGGAGATAGAACTCTAGTTAAAGGGCCAAGGCTCTAGGACATATAGGGTCCACCTCGGACAAAGTAGTAGAATCATAGCTGAATCATTTAGAGGTTAAACATTTATGACAGACATTTCAAATGCAAGAAACTCACCTTTATAGGAGAGTTTTAGCCGGGGGACGTTGTTCTTAGTCTGCTGGGCTCCTCTGCCCTCCGTCCTAAGCAGAACCACCCCACACAGCAGCATAACGCTGCCCCAGAGAGAGCCCATGGTCCTGGGGCAATAGAGGTCGGAGACGTCCTTTAAATGCACGCCTCCAGTGCGGTCAGTCTCAGATCTGGTGTAGTAGAAAAAATTCTGGTAGAAGTAATGTTCCTGCTGTTCATTGAATATGAAAAAAGCAAGTGGGTGAGTCCAGGCTGGTTCTCAGCAGTTCTTGTCCCCTTCCAAATCAAAAAACCTTTCCCGTTCCAGGGGTCAAAAGCCAAAATTAGATTCCAACTCCAGGGGAGACAGAACCTGCAAAGCAGAGTTGAGGGTTATGGGTCAATGTCACTGCAAGTGAGCCTCCCTCACCAGTAAGTCCAAGGCAAGCTTAACCAAAGCACAAAAAAAAGATAAATGCTAGGACGAATATCTGGGTATGACTGCCATAGATTTCTGTCCTAGTGCCTTACCAGCATGCAGCTCTGTCTGAACAGCCATCCACATTATCGCTGAGTCTCTCCCTTTAGTTACAGAGAGAAAAACAGGTCCAGTTTGTTTCAGCTGTTAATCTAGTCTGCTTGGTTAGCACAATCTGCGCTGACTCCGTCTCTCCCTCTTAGTTTTTATATCTACCTTTCTCTCTACTTAACACTGTTCTGGACTAGTTCAGCCCCACTCAGCGCAGCTCTGCCCTGTCCCCACAGCACAAGGCACACTGAGAACAGCTGAGACAGACAGCATAGTCAGAGTGAGAGAGAGAGGGGGGGAGAGAGAGAGAGAGAGAGAGAGACAGAGAGAGAGAGAGAAAGAGAAAGAGAGAAGGATTAAGTGTAGGTGGGAGAGAGGGTGAGAAAGAGCATAGAAAGCATGAGAGAAGAGAAAACAGTGAAAGCAAAAGTAGTAGGAGTAAGGAAGGTTAGGGCAAGAGGTTATAAAGAGTTTGAAAACAGGAAAATACAGCAGAACATTAGAGCAGATCATTCAGAGGAAACTCACTCTTAGTAAAAAAAAAAATGATTTAGTTTTTCAGTACTCAGCTTAAGAGTCCTTGTCACCATCAAATCAATCAATTGCATCAAATCAATCCATCATAGAGTTCACAACATATGACATTTTCTGTGTTCAAATTCACCTTTTAATAAAATTTTCTTACTTCATTGTGCACAAGATGTTTTTCACATAATTAATGCATTTTTACAGTTTTTATGCATTAGGATTAGCTGCTGCTGCTGGAAATCATTTTTAAGTCAACTGAATCTACTCTGTTCCTCTCTTGCACTGTTACTTTATCCATGTATTCCTTTCTTTGAAGACCTACTGACAGGTATGACAAGACATTGTCAAGTCATACATATTTTTTTTAACTTGTGCTCAAAAGTATAATGCTCTTTAATCAATTCAAAGGAGTCAGCGTTTTATGTGGTTAAAACCACTATCCACTACTATTTAATCAGGAAAAAAAATTCCGTGACAAATTACATAAAGTTTTCCCCTGCTGTGTCAGACAGCGAAAATGCAAAGAGACCGACTGCATGCCACTCAGCCTGCTCCTTTCTAAATCATCCATCAGCATTCCAGTATACGTACCTGCATCCGATGGACTTGAGGTGAAGCTAACTTTAGAGTGATGTAGCTTGTCCTTTATATGGAACTATCTGGTCAATAGACAAATACGTACATCTTGTCAGGCCCACCTGTCTAGTGATGGCACCATTTGAGCTTCAACAGTCACATGGGTAAACACAGAGGTTCATAGGAAGCTAAACAATCTGTCATATGGGTCAAAGTGTGACAAATGTAATTTTGTGAAAAAAAGAAGAAGAGTTCTCATACTGAGTAAGGAACGTCATTCCCAAGATGACATAAGGAACATTAAGTTTCCCAATTTAGGCACTGACATAAAAACTGTCATACAATGCACAAATATATATGAACAACAGTATATTTCTACTGACAGTTTAAGCTGGTCTATGTGTTCCACAAAAATAATCCAAGAATAATAGTGTTCCAGAAAACATAACAAGATCAGATTAACAATTTTTAAATAGTCACTTAAGCATAAAGGTAGATTGATTGGGCATTTATTGGCTACTCCATCATAGTCTGAAGGGGAGTTCCCTGTCTTTTCTCTCAAACCGTCCCAAATGAGATGTCAGTCTCACTCTAAACAGCAGAGCCTCAGTGAGCTGATTTCTTCTCGTAGTGAATGATAATGACTTTAGTGGCAATGGTGTGGTTAAGACCGCTAACAGGCTGTATCCATCTGGATAAAGAGCCATCAGACAGTGGGAGGAGAGCTGAACTAATCCTGTAGTGAGTGGATGGGCCTCTTGGTTATGCTAATGTAGGCTGGTACTTGGAGGTTCCAGGGAGAACACTGGAGACTATGGGGAACAAGTGTCACGCCACAGTCTCTGCTTCGCAAACAGAATGGATTCTGGGCTGGAACAGACAGATCCTTTTCTTTGCTATGTGGGATTGGCAGTGTTGATGTACCAGTTCATTATTCCAAGGATCTTGTAACACAATCTGCCATAACTAAGGACAGACGGAGCGATTGTTTGAGGTGAATTAGGAGTGAATGGCCCACTTGAGAATGTTACTCCACACTTCAACTGCCCATACTTCTTGCATGTTAATAACTGCAAAGTGTTTTCATGCATTTTTTTGTCGAAGTGTCAAATGAGCGTCTTGTACTATATGTCAAATCAATAATGCCATCTGAGCTCTTAGTTTAGTTATTGTCACTTATGATTCTGTTTGATTCTCATCAAAAATGCATATGCAGACTTGAAATTTGGCAGTTAAATCCTGGTCTTTTCTTAAAGAGGAAAAAAGACAGTGGTGAGAATGTCCCAGTTCCCAGTACTAAGCAACCTCATTTCACATCTTATTCTAACCCATCCATTCTATGCACTCTCCCTGTATTTTTCATTTCTCTAATTTAGTCTTGCTCTTTCTTAACCCTCAAAATTTAAACCCTTTTCTTGTTTCTGACTGGCTAGGAAGTAACTTTTCTCTGTCTGTGTGTGTGTGTGTGTGTGTGTGTGTGTGTGTGTGTGTGTGTGTGTGTGTGTGTGTGTGTGTGTGTGT
>JBBPCS010000917.1:2119177-2133735 GCA_037974645.1 Hollardia meadi | reverse complement strand
TCGGGATTCAGCCAAGAAAACAATAAACCATACACTTAACCGTAAATATTAACCCACATGAGAATGAAGAAAAAGTGAAAACTAACTAAGCACTTATTTTCTTTTTTTCAGAATGCCATGTTTGTAGTCTGACATGTTAATTCAATGTTAATTTATTAGCCCATTAGTAGAAAGAATGTATCTTTCAACCACGTGTAACTACTTGAAAATCCAAGCATTTGTGCTGCTCACTGGATGCCATGCCAGCATGTATGTACTGTATGTAAGTACAGTATGCATGTATGTATTAATTAAGTAATTAATTTAAGCTGTTGTGCTATAAACAATGATGAAGAATTTTTTTAAGGTTATATAGTATCATGACAGATATCAACATTAAAAAAAAAATTTAAAAATGTATTGGGCTGCCAGTTAGTCCAGATTCCAGCTTGTCCTACCTTTTCAATCACAGAAGACAGCGCGATTTCAGTCACATCTATATATACACGGTATGTACATACTCCAACATTTGCCATAATAAACCCCACTGAGGTTTACTATGGATCCATCATATTCTGCACATTCTGCTTCATTTGTTTAGCTTCTGTGTCTATCACATAACAATCCCGAGGGAGGAAGAACTCCTGCATTCACTCCTTCATCACTTTGTCTAGAGTACAATAGGTCACATATCATTGCATGCCTAGACACACAAACACAGAAAACACCCCATCGTGTTCATTACCCCAAAAACATATGGCTGTCCCTAGGGAGCGCTCTGTTATGATTTCTGCTGTACAGGATAATAAAAAAACACACATGCGCACACAGATGCACTCACACACACAAAGGGAAAATACAAGGCTTCCTACTGTGTAGGCCTATAAAGACCATGGGTCTTAGGTGACCTTAGCACCTGTCAGTGTGTTTATATTACCCTCAAACAGGGGACAGGGGACCAGTCATGGGAGTAAATAAGTTCTCCAGGAAGTGGAGAGAAAGAAGATAAGTAGGTGGGTGGAGGAAGGCTTGTATGTTTTGATAGGGGAGGGGAGGGCACCGAGGTGCTGAGTAAGCAGGTCTCTGTTGTCTCATTCAGGAGATGAGTGTCATTATCAATGTGTTCCTTTCAACACCTCAAATACAAACACACTACCTCTCTGTCCCTTTATGTCCTTCTCTGTCCACCATCCTGACTCCCAGAATCCCAGAGCCTGTTTAGACCAGGTATTACCATCCGTCCTGAGCGATCTGATCACAAGGAGACAGCTCTAAGTACAGGTGTGAATGCACCCAAGACGCACTGAGGATGCATTTGAGATCCGATCGCTCAGACCACATTCAGAGGTGGTCGGTTGTGTGAACGTGAATGTGTCCTGGGCCACATTCAAAGACCGCCTACTCACCTGATGTCCTCAGTGAAACAGCAGGAAGAAGCCACAACAACAATCAATTACACACTTTGGTTCACTGTAATACAAATTATGTGTTTAGGCCCTCTTATCTGCTGAGGTAAGCAGCAGATGTTGGTGAACAGTCTGTTTTAACTGATTGAAATAGTGATACCGTAATATCCCCAGACTCCCTTAAAAATCATACAATTGTGAGAGTTGTAAAGTGAGGAGAAACTTAATGAACTTTCAGAAACGCTTGAAAATTCTAAATCTTCCGCCCCTTCATATAAATTCGGCATTAAATGAAAAACATTATCTAAAAAGTGTCATTCTGTGGCAGCATCACTGTACCAGCCTGTCTGCTGTTCGATTCGATCACAAGTGGTTACTGGAGCCACATGTTAAAAATACCAAAACAGCCTTGCAGACTGACTTTAAAATGGACTTTGGTCCTATAAAATGACAAGCAGCAAAAATGAAATAATACGAATGTGTTAAATGTTTTTTTTTGTAAATAAACATTAAATTTGCACCACTCAGATTTGTTTTAAAGATATAATATTTAACGCTAGAATATATAACATTAAAATGCCGAAAAACGACTTGACCTTTGTACTTTTTGAGTTGTGCACTCAACATTATTCCAAGTGTTTCCAGCAATGTTCGAACCCAGAAAATCTGTAGATTTATTTAAGATAACGGTGCGTTTACGGTCGCTATAACTTCCTGGAGAGATCAGAGAGTGAGGAAGGGGCTCTGCAAACGTAACGTGAATAAAACATTACCTGACCCAAACATTTCTGCCTGAGTCTCGTCAGATATATTTTCATTAGCAATGGTGGTTGTTTAAAAATGAAGACAACGACTCCCATGTTTCCACACTACTTCAGTACATCATGACATTACTTCATCTCGTTGTTTTGATTAAGAGACCCTAGACCTTTATGTTTGTCTTTTTTCAATGACGTTGTGTTTCAACGTTTCAATGTCAGTGTTTCCTTTTTCAGTTCAGGTTTTGAACGTTTCACATGTCACTGTTCTAGCTCCATACACCACTCTTGTTTTCAGATTGTTTTCTCTTTTTCCCTATTTTATTTCTCATTTTCATTCCTCATCTGCAAAATGTATCAGAAAACCCTGGATGCTCATAAACATAAAAAATACTTCATTCAAGGAACTAGTGAGACTCTGGAATGCTCCCTTATTACCCATAATTCCACAGTGGATGGGACTTTTGGGTATTTAACTTTGATAAATTGGAGCTGCAGCAATGTGATTTGTGGCACAAACAGATGCTGATGGGTTCAAGGTTTAGACCTCATAGCCAGTGAAGTCAAGAATTATGTTTTGGGATGCTTTGAAGTGGTTATGTAAGAAATGGATGCTCTTTCGCCCTGTAACGTCCCTGCCTTGTGACCTGGCATGAAAAAAATGTAACCCCTCAGGTACAGTAAAAAGCAAAAACAAGGTCCGACTTCAGATGTTAGAGAGCATGGCAAAAGAAAGAGAAGGGAGTAAAAGAAAGAGTGAGGAGAATTTATGTTTGGGTGATGTGTGTGTACAAGAGTGTGGATGAGCGCACTCTCTGACCTCCTCCCTGCGTTCACATCCAGGTCTCTGTATGTACCACTGGATCTGGGCCTGTTGAGATTTGGGGATACACTCGAGGAATGTGGAGTTGCTCTGCACCCCAAACAGGACCCTCTCCTCTACCCGTCCCCTAACAAGACCTAAAGAAAACACAACAGTTATTGATTGATTGAGTCTTATGGTTCTCAAAAAGGTATAGCTTTCAGGCTTTCCTCTAGAGACTAGTTCAGTGATTCATTTGTCTGTTTGATGGATGTGTGTTTACAGCTTTACAGCTACAGTTTATAACACTTCTTAAATAGATAAGAATAATTGAGAAAAGTGAATACGTACTGTCTTCTGTGTCCCAGCACTGACTGGCAGGGTCACCATGCTTGATGTCTTGTCTTCTGGCTCGCCTGTAGAACAAACCCACACAGTTTATTAAGATTATAAGTTCCTGTCATGCAATGTGTTTTAAGAGATTTGATCTTTTTTTGTTTTGATTACATGCTAGACACATATTACTTGGCATAGATTGTGTACAGCATTATGTGGAAAAAGGTGAATGGTGAATATTTCTATTTAATGCAACAAATATAATATTAGGTGTTTTTGAATGTGAATTATTCTGATAAACTGAAGAATTAAGTGTCCTTTATGGGTTCGGAAAATTCTCCTACTTCTTAAGCTAAATAAACTATTTCAAAATAAAACCACTGATTAAATGGAAAATGCTTTGTCATAAAGCTATATATATAATGTGATAATTTCCATGCAACAATGCATGAAACATAATAAAATGTGCACTTAACTTCAATCAATCAAATATGTAATGTAATGTAATACCTTATTACATTATTGGGGATGTATTACATTTTCAGGTTGGTCTTTCCTATTCAAAACTGATAATGTAATATTTTTCACAGATAATGTAGTATTACATTATCTGTGAAAAGTATTACATTTCATTCTCAGTCCAGAGTTCTATATTTTGTGTTTGAAGAATTTAAGAATGTTACGATGTGAAATTAATTAATGACTTGAGGGTCAAAATGCAGACTTTGAACACCACACAGCCATACGCACATAGGCAGAAGGTCGGGGACGTAGGATCAGTTTTTTTGGTGAAGTCCTCTTTTAAAACTAGAAAATCTGTGACATCATAATGTGCAATTAAGTCAAAGTCAGAATATTTATACTTTTAAATGTACTTAAGTTTTACTTTTTTCTTTAGTAAAAATTCTATTTGAAACCCTTTGTGAATGCAGAAATCAGAAAGATCAGGCGAGGCAAAGGAGATGCTTAATACAACAAGTATAACTGTTGACTCAGATAAAAAAAATTTAAATTTGATTGAAAAAAGTTTTAATGTTTTAAAGTATGTGTGGTAAAATGGATTGTTCGATAAGATAATAATATTGTGGTTGTGATGCTAATTTCAGTTATAAGTCAAAACTTATAATTGGCAGAAATGTATTTGCTGCCTGGATTATGTTAGGAGAGAACGTATATTTGACTGAATGAAACACTACATTAATGGGCTGCACCGGACTCGCAAGGAGGTGGTTGGGGTGGATGGTGGATGTACAACATGCAGGACTCCACCTCCAGGACACCAGGAATCTTATGGTTTGAGTGCAGACTCCAGTCTGTGGTTATAGGTTTAGGCAAGAAAAGCACTTTGGTTAAGGTTAGGGAAAGATTGTGTTTCCAGCTAAATGTTTCAGAAATCAAATAAAAAATATGCTGTCAGTGAATACTTAACTGATATGTTTTGTATCAATATATTTGCGACTTGCCATGTAAGTTAATTAATAGTATTTTCTCATTACGTTAAGAGAAAACTTAATCAATAAGCATTACGTATCATAAACGTATTTGCTGTTGCAAATGAGTTGCACATAAACATAATTTCTAGGAGACCAGGCTGTCTACTTGGTCAGTCAATCATGGACAACCACGTTTGCTGGGTTGGCCCACTGTCCAGCGAAAAAATGACCCATCTGAAGGTACAACATTATTACATAAATGCTATTACAATCAGTCAGAACATTTTATTACATTATTGGTCAAGTTATTAGATGACTGGGTTTTATTGCATTTTCAGACAGCATTACATTTTCAGGAAATTCACATTATTCTGCACTACAGGGCTGATCATTAAAAGCAGATTTTTTTAGAGATACATAGTTCTAACAGGAAAGCAACATATTATCTTATAGAAAATGTTTCATTGGATTAAACTCCCCAACTGCTGTAGTAAAATAGGGCTGCACAATATATAGTTTCACTGACAATGTAATGTGCCCATGTGTAATAGTCACATTACAAGACACGCAATGTCAAGTATAAGGGAAATGAACTAAAACATGTTATAGTACTTGCTGCTTGATACAAAGCGGCAAAGACTAATCTACAAGAAAGGTCTGTTTATTTTATCTGGTGAAATTTCCTGTATTTCTTCATCAGCAATATATATCACAGGAACAAAAGATATTGGAATGTCTGTTTTTTTCACCATTAATGTCCAACTACAAAAAAAACAACAGGCAAACTGAATGCAACACTGAACAAGCTGAAAATAAAAGTGATCCATGATTAAATTATTACCAGATTACCACATTTTTAATTAAGTATAAAGCTTATGTAAAAATATTTTCAATATCATTAAACATGTGAATACAATTAAATCATATTAATGTTATCAACCCCATGGTTTAAGAAATAGACACAGGACAGTGTAAACAACCATATTTTCTCAAATTTCAATTTCAAATGTGTTGTCTGTTTTTTGAACTAAACCATATTGTTCTGAAAAATTTAGAAAAAAAACTCTTTTGCATACAAAATGAATTTAGAAAAGAAGCTAATAAAAGGCACACCTCTCACACATCTTTAAGAAACTTTTTTTTAATGCCAGCAGTGTTACAAATTACTCTACCTCACTATCAGCTTGATATTTGTTTACTCCATAAATTCCATAGTGGAAATCAACAACAAAATGAAAAAAGTTACATTGACCTCTAGCTGGGTTTTTCACACTTGGGTCAGTTTGTATTGATTTCACCTCCTCCACCTCCTGTCAGTCCTGTGTGATGGGACATCTGTAGTCTACACTCACTGACGCTGTGAAGATCAGTTTTCAAAGAGCCCTTGAGACCAAAAGCAGGGCCTCCGCTGTTCCACAAACTATAACAGCATCCCCACTGGCCAATAATCTAGCAGTGTGACCTCTAACTGTAGGGTATAGATTCTGGAGAGACTCGATTCATGCAAGCACACAGAGGCCTTAGCACCTCGAGGACACTCTGGTGTGGAATGACAGTAGCATTAATCAGCTGAGGAACAGCATCTCTAATCAATGCCTCAAATAGACGTATAACCTCTGGCATGGAAAACTGCTGAAGACGTGGAGAGGACAAAAACAGAAAGCATATTTAGCAAGATCTATGAACTTTGCCTGGCTGTACTAGAATAAAGAACCAGCCCTGGAAACATACACGTATACACACATACTATGGAGAAGTGGGGCGACAAAAGGTCAAAGCGTCTATTGCTGTAAATAATGCTCTGCCACGTCAAAATAATTCAAAAATCTGAATGACACAAAGGCATTAATGTGCACCAAGGGAAGTTAATTTAAAAGTAAATTTAAAGTAGTAAATTTTGAATTTGCATTGTGAGTTTTATGCTCACACATGTATGTATAGGTGTGCATGTGTGTGTGCAAATGGTTAAAAGTTTGATGCAATAATTTCCCATAAAGGTTCTGATATGCTATGCAAAAATTTAATAATATTTTATCTTACACTCTATCTTACACTTTATCTTTACTTCGCCCGTTTCCAATACCATTTTACACCAAAATTAGCAAGTATATGTGCAGGGTTTTTTTTAATGCGTGTAAACAAGCTAAAAATATGCAATTGACTAATTTCTTAATGCCAGTAGGCCAGTTTGCCTTTCTGTTTTTAAAAGTCTTTATGACATTCTAAATTAAGAACATTTTTTTCTGGCACTGATAGTGGAGCTAACAAGTTAGCCATCTTGTTTCCTTCTCATCTGAGAGTTGCTCATGCAGGGTTCCCGCTGGTTCACGCGAGTAACGTAAATTTACAGCAGGAACACTTTAAGTTAGCGTACATTAGCCGTAAGCTAGCAAGCAGGAGGGTGTTCGTGTGTTTGAAGCCAGTTCCGCCAGAGATCTGCTTCTCTCTCGCCTTTTTCCTCTGTCTCTCTCTTCCACTCCAGGCAGCAGTCAACATTACAGTACACAAACACGCACGTCCGCACCCCGTCCGTGACTCGCAGCTTCAGACAGTTTGATAAGCGAGAGTGAAGATAAATCCACTTTTAAAGCCCAAAAGTTTAAAAATAAACTCTGAGCCGTCTCCTCCCACCGGCTAACAGCTCCAAATACGAGCTGAATCTGATGTGGCTGCGGGTGTTAAGTCCTCCAGAAGGTGCAGCTGTGCCCCTCCGCTTATTTGAGTACTGGCATTACTACAGTTTTAGCGGTCCAACGTTTTTATTATGAATGTATGCATCTAGAGGCCCCGTTTTGGGTAATGCTACATAATGGCCACAACTCGGCAAAGTGAGTTTTCAAAATCTAACATACCTCTTGGATGCAGGGATGTATCGCGAGCATGTGTGTCCATCCCAGGCGCAGTAGGGGTCCCGTGCCAGGCAGCATTCAGCGCAGGCTTGGCCATACAGGTGACATCTGCTGGGTGAAACCTGGGCTAACCCTTCACTTGAACCCACGTAGAGCTGTTGCTATAGTGAAACACACACCACACTCTGCTTTAGGGAAGGTAAAGATCAATTTCAAATTCAAGATTATTATTATTATTATCCATAGAGGAAGTTAATTTGGTTAGACGTGCAAAAAAGTACAGATAAAGAAAGTGCACCAACAGAAGCAGCCCATTTAACTGTGCAGTTTGCTGTAAAAGAAAATTACGATTTTTGTTGTGACATTTAGGGTTTTTTTTTCTCCTTACCATCATCCATTAAAATTCCCTCAGGGTTGCTACTGTGAATTAAGCTCAAGAATAACTGGGGGTCAAAATGATATAACGATAAGACTCATTTAAAATGTCAAAGCCTCAAACGCATTTTAAACAAACCACACAGATTTAAGGATTTCTCAATGTGAGGAATTTTTACAAATGTGTCTCAAAGGATCTGCTCTGACTCGTCTGAAGTTAAAGAGATTCCTAAACAGAACTTCAAACAACTGAAAACACTAGTGAACATAGACATGCACACACACACACACAGGTCAAACACTGCTGGAGATTAATGGAGGCTCTGATTGGGTTTGAAGTGTCTACTGACACCCCTGACCCTAAGATAATGAGGCAGAAGGTGGAGAGAGAGAGCTACAAGAAAATGGCGAAGAGAGAGATAGGAAAACTAAATACATCAGGCATATGCATAACTGACTGAATGCGTGCGGCGTGAATGAAGGCAGAGATCATAAGCAAAAGTAAGGTGCAAAGAGTGTGGGAAAAAATGGTTACGAATGAGGAGGAACCTGTTTTGAAGACATCTCCATACTGAGGATGGGAGTCGGAACCTGCAAAATGTAAAACAAACTTTAACACCTCAATAAACATACATTGTTGGAGCACTGTTTGTAAAAATAATAGATGAGTTTGTAATAGCTCAAAAAAGTTCGGATAGCAGAGGCATGATGGATATTTTTATCTGTTTGATGATCAATTGTCCCACTGAGGAGGGCAAGAAAACAGTTGTCATTACCAGTCAAAAAGCACTGCTCTCAGTGGATAAAAGTAGGCCTATGTTTCAGTATTTGTGGATGTGTGTAACTGTGTTGAGCACAAAACCTGAAAAACTTGAAGTTCTTCAAGTACCACTTCCTCTGTTGACCAATTCTCTTGAGTGATGCTCACCACCTTCAGAACTGAGCCAACATCTACAACAAAGAGCGAGGCAAGAAGGGGAGTGATTGGGATACAAGCAAGAAAACAACACAGCATGTATTTTTCATCCACAGGTGAATAATGCAAACCTGACAGGTATGAGTATCCAAACAACTAACCAACAAAATAGAGTCCAACCTTAAAATAATTCATTTTTTTCTAACAGCAAGACCATAAGAGGATCAGCAGAATATGAGAACAACTCATAGTGATCTAGTGCCATCTGCTGTTAAAATATGGAATTTCAAGAGAGGAAAGGTTTATGTCTCACCTGTTCCCAAGAACATAACCTCATATTGTCCATCCTCTGCCAAAACTCTGTCCACCACAATCTGAGTCAGGGTGTAGTCCACTCGGACACGTGTGAACACTGGTCGGCCAGTCAGAGGGTAGACAGAGCGATACATAAGAGGGTGGAATCGAATGAAACTGACCACCTCATCTGGGAAGTCTTTGGTGGTCTTGATCCTTGCATCATATGTCTTGCTGGGACACTAATGAAAACAATAAAATTGTTGTTGATCTTGTGCAAAGGTTTCACAATCCCAAGATGATTTCCCTCCTGAAAGTGTTTCGGAACTATTTCCCCACATTTCCCACAGAGAGTACTGGTCAGTTTCAGCACCAGTACTCTCTGTCTTCACAATTTATTGTTGCATGTCTCCCTCTGGTGGTCAAATAAAGAACGTCAGGAGGCAAAGCACATATGGAACATCTGTATCGTTCCTGCTCCCTCTCTGTGTATATTATAGATCAAACACAGTGCTCACTAAATTGTCTATCTGAAGCATACACCCAATTCTACATAGTTCCCTTTTCCTCCCTTGATTAAGTCTTTTAAACAAAATAAAATGAGATTCTGATTCACATGTCGAGTGACCTAATCAAAGCTGTGGTTGTGTCATACATCACGAAACTGCATATGCAGATGTGAACATGCATACCCTACAGCATCTTGAACATTTCACCCTTGAATCCACAAAAGCATACTTTTAAATTAGGCCATGTTTATTATTTTGTAATTAGCAAGGAAGTTGAGGATTTTAGTCATTAAATCATCTTTAGCTAGGAGTTCTCATGTCTGAGCTGTTGGTTTGTCTCTTTGCCCTTCAGTGGGGAACGCACCGTTCCAGGACGGGGATACGGGATCCTACCCTCGTATTCTACCCATCGGTGGTCAGGCCCCTCCTTGTGGGCATAAGGTCCGTTAAAAGCAGCTCTTATGTCCGCCATGCTGTACACACACACTGCAGAGCCACGGAAAATGGAGCTGGGAGGAAAGTAGAAAGAAGAGACCGGGTTAAGGCCAGGGAAGAAAAAGAGAGGCCACGGGTGGAGTTTATGATGGTGTGATGAATACTGAACTTACCTGGAGGTAGTGAAGACTGCATACACTATGGGGTTTTTGTCATCTCTGGTAGGGAGCAGAAATATGTCCTCTATAAGAGGGAGGGGAAGCAACATAAAGAGGATTTATTGTTTTTATTACTTTTACCTGCACAGAAAAAAATTTCTTCTACCTCCATCTTCATTTGCATTTACATGAAGCAGCAACTACAGTCTGATAATTGTCTACTATGGCCACTGTGCACTGCTGGCCCTATTGGAAATGTGGTCCCTTTCTAAAGTGAACTCTGAAGGTAGTTTCTGGAAGGTAAAAGCCACATTACTGGCCTACATTTTCACTTTTTATTCTCACAGTTACTTACGGAGCTCATCAAAGTGTGTGTCTACTCCGTCCGGTCCAGGGATAGAACACACAAGTCTGGCTTTAAGAAAGGTGGTCCATTTATTGGTCAGACTCCTCAGCCCACCCACATCATTCTGAAACACAACCACATACACTGTAACAAAACCATAGTCAGCATAGTGCAGCTGTCCAGCATGGTCAAAAAAAACCCCACCAAAATAAATAATACACACTTAACCACAATCCAAACTGTAATCTATCTAATGGACTACAAACACAGACAACGCACAGCATCGCAGCCTGACTCTGATTTCCTGCACTAATTAGGAAAATAAACTGGTGAACCACATGCCTTTAGATCTGCTTATTTAACTAGCACATAGGAGACCTTCTTGTTAGTATAGTGACAATCTGGAGTAATTGGAAAAGGGAGAGGGGGAAGAAAGACAGGAAAACAGAGAAAGAAGAGGGGAAAAACATCAATGGAAAGGAGAAACAAATGGAAGTGCAGCATGTGGGAAGCGAGCGCCATAATCAAGTGAGGCTGCTGATTGATAATGCAGGTTTTATGTTAGCATATGAATTGCTGTTTTAAGTAGCAACCTTTGATTGTGCTATGGTAAGAGGGTTCAAGTGCACCTCTTTGTAATGCATAGAAATCTTAAGAGAAGCACTCTATTAAAGTTGGCTGGGGCACTAAGTGGTATTAAAAAGAAAGTTGTAGCTCAACACACACAAAAACACACTTGTGTTCAAGAGATGACAAAAAAAAGTGTAAGCACTTAATGAGGATGTTTCACAATGGTGATAATCTTCAAAGAGGATTGAAGTAAAGTGCCCTCATTCTCTTATCCAGGGAAAATACACTTGGAGATAATGAAGGTGAAAAATACAAAGACAAAGAGAGAAAAATAGCTGAAATAGAAAGAAGGAATGAAAGAGGGCTGTAATCCAGAAGAATCTCCAAACAGTCTGCCTTACAGCTTACTCCCAAGTCATAAATACAGTGAAAGCTTTTTTACTAAGAATGTAGCAATAGCCCTCCGAATGCTAATAGCAAGCTGTGTAGGCTAGTTCCATTTGGAATGACTAATGGCCCACTGTATGGCATACAAAAGGTCCCCAATCAGGAATATATCCTGGTTCTGTCCTCAGTCAGCTTTATAGTGCCGTCCAGGCTTACAGTTGTTTTGACATGCTGTCAAATTGACCTTACTGGACACTGAAACATGATCTTTCTCAAATGGCTTACAGCATCTAACATTTGTAGCCGACATGTTGTCAAAATGATTCAGTTTAGGGATAAATTTGAAGTTTGACAATGTGCTTCCAACAACAAGACCTTTGAATGATGGCTTTTAGCTCTTGTTCCGGTCGAGGCTGAATGCGCTCGCTGTTAGTGGAATTTAACAAAAGCATCTCCCAAATTATCGTGATGTAATGTAAGGTAATGGTACCACGTGTGCAAGCTCGATCATTCCAATTCTCCCAAATCTCCCCAAAGCCAAAATATGTCTTTGAACATTTGAACTGCTACAAAATATTCTTTATCAATTTTAATAGAAACAATGAGATGCTTCAAAGACCTTTCAATTACATGAACCTTTGTGACAATGTAGGCAGCAGTACCATGAATACCCTGTCAGCAGAGCACAAAGGGGCTAAAAACACGATTTACTGTCCCTGACAGATTCTTTCAGATGACTACAAAAGAAGAATGTATGAGGAAGGTCTCCCCTGGGGGACATAAAACATCTCTGGAGTGGACGGCACAAAGATCTTTATCCGATCAGACCATTGTAGGTCTGATGTACACACTGTGGGACTCTCCCACACACTGTAAGAGGTCTTGTACTACTTTCTTTTTCTATGGTCCCACTACGGTGCATGTACCTTAACTCTTCCATCAAAGCGCCTTTTCTCTGATTGCCAACATGGATTATCCATCCCCTTCTTTCTCCTCTCTCTCTCCACCCATCTGTCACATCCTAACCTCACCACCATGCCTCAGCATACCTCCCTCCCAATTTCCACACCTCACCTTGCACACACGAGCCACTCGGGACACGATGCTCTTGTCGTTGCCTTCCCATGAAACCTCACGGAAGAAAAAGTATATCTTATCATCATCTGGATTGTGGGTGTCTGCAATGGGATGAGCAGATATAAACCTGGCCTCTGAAGACACAGACAGAGAAAAAAACAGAGTGGGTTCAAATAAGTCAGGTAATGGTTTTGCCATGCATTGCAGCCTTGAGGTTGGATTAACAATACACACTATAGACAAATTCGGCGATTGCTAGAATATTTAGGTTAGTTTAAAAGCAGTTTTATTTACTTTTCTATGATTTCCAGCCTATCTGGCAGTATCTGTTATGCAGCAGTGTGGCATAGAGATCATCCTTTAGCTGGAACACACGGACTCAAATATCTAGCCTAATCATGTTTGAAACAGAATACAAATCCTTTAATTAAAAGTAGCAATGCCACAATGTAGATATTTAATTACAAGTAAAAGTGCTGCATTCAGTAAGGAAGTAAGTAGGTAATTTATTTCTCAAAGTGTCATGCACCGAAAGGTCTTACAAGAAACTAAAAACATAGCAAACAAAAGCAGTAACATAATGAGAGCAAAAGAACAAATATAATACACCTCCACACATGTCAAACAATGTCAAACCAAATATGAACACAAATCCGGCTCCTTTGACATTCCAGCTATTAAACATCTACATAAACATCTTAAACATGCACATCTAAAGCACAGATCACACATCAAACATAAAGTGCCCTCATTCACTGTCAGTAGGCATTTAACACAAACTGAGCTAGGTGACACACTTTGTCCGTAAACAGGAACTGAAGTCTACATTCATCTGGCATAGAAAAAACATCAGGATATTCTGTGTACATTTTAAGGTAAAGCCTACAGGTACTATATCTAAGAATGTGATATAATGGATAATAGAACAGGGTGACAACTTCTGCTCTGAAATGAAGTTGAAGCATCCAGTTCACAGCGCCAGAGGTAAGATAACACATCTCAACTGGGCACATACTGATATGGACCTAATTTCCTGCCAAACCTTAACAAGCACAACACCATTAACTTAATGCATTTGGTTTCAAAAATACAAAATGTATCTAGTAAACCAACACACTATGTATTAATAATACATAATGCTTCAAGACAAAAACAAAATCACGGCTCTTTAGCTGCATAAAATGCCATTATGTTCACTAGCTAGTTGCTAACTTGTCTGCTGTTTGGCACTGGACAGGTACAGTATACAGCTGGTTTATCAGAGTTTGACTGAAGAGTTTAGAGTCAATAAACACAGTAAAGTTCCCATAAGGCCAAAACAAGGAGCTGAAAGATGCTAAAACATTCTCTGTGGGTCAATATGAGTGGCAGGTTTTCATGTTAAACACGCAAAATATATGAAGTGCAGTAAATAGTACAATATTTGCCTTTGAAATGTAGTAAAGTAGTTTTACTAACTAATCAGTACTATCAAAGATTTTATGGGCTGCTCTTATGTGAATTAAGACACCAGGAACACAAATACTAAGAATTACAAAACATGGGGGAGATTTTCAACAGCATGTTGTCGTCAGTGTCCATGCAGGGGGGAACTAGTCCAAAGGCTCAAGTGTTGCACTGACATAACATCAACATTAGCTCAACCCCTAGAAGTCGAGCCAACCACCAGAGGGTGATTCCCCAACTGGAACAACTCAATGTGCGACTGCTAAACACACTCAACAGAAGGACATTGTTAGTCCTGCAGCACTGGAACGATGTTCCACAGCAGTCCCACAGGGAGAGAAACACTGCAAGAAATTATGTGCTCTTTTTCTCCGCCTGCCCTGATCCAACACATGCCGTATACACATACTGAGAGAGAGAGAGAGAGAGAGAGAGAGAGAGAGAGAGAGAGAGAGAGAGAGAGAGAGAGAGAGAGAGAGAGA
>JBBPCS010000917.1:2086993-2111069 GCA_037974645.1 Hollardia meadi | reverse complement strand
GTGTGTGTGTGTGTGTGTGTGTGTGTGTGTGTGTGTGTGTGTGTGTGTGTGTGTGTGTGTGTGTGTGTGCAGTCTCATCTAACTGCACGCAGGATATGTACACAGGTTTCTGTTGTGGCTTTTCAACTGTTTCACCATGGAGCCCTTCAGGCATGTCCCCTCTCATTACCCGTCCTCCCCACATCAGCTGTTGCCTGTCACTGGCTTTCCTTTTGTGTCGCCTTTAAATCTGTTTGCCCAAAACAAAGGTCAGACTAACAAAACAGGCACATTCTACTATCTTTCACTCCGCCGTGCCCCCTTAGGTTTCTATCTCTCCTTTATCTTCTTTTGACTTGGATAACTCATTTAATTCTGCAGTTAAATGATACTTGCCAATAGTTTTAGCATCGGCTGATGATCCTGTCAGCTCCTCCTTTATGTCCTGTAAAAAAAAAATGGGGTATGTTCTCTCTAGGACTTCACAGTGCATTAAAGAGGCCTGTATTACAGACATTAGTTCACACTCAATGCAAAGTGAGCCGGTTGAGTGAACAGTCATGGGAACACTCACTAGCTTTTCTGTTGCTAATAAGCAAGGAGAACTTGAGCGATGTGCACTAATTAAACATGAGACTAAGTGAAGTCATTGTGGCAAAAGCGGGACATTTTCTGGCTATGTTTAGTAGGGAACATAACGATTTAAATGTTGGAAAAAATGTATAAATGATCAGTAATTCCTAAGCATCTCTGAATCAAGGATTACATACTAATGCAAGGAAACAATACACTGATTTATAGGGAATGGTTTTCATTCTGATTGCTTTCTAAGTAAATTGTCCCTAATTTAGTCTCAATCTGGTTCTAATCGGCACAATTACACACATATTGATAGAATGGCTGTGCCTCCTGAAGAAAAATGGTGCATCACACCAAGTTGTTACTTGTAATGTATCTTTATCTCATGATAACCTTTCACAGCATCACTCGACACAAGTACCAACTCAGTCTAAACAGTTTTTTTAAGCCTGCATTCCTGAACATTCCACCACGGTCTAGCTACTAATTAACCAGCCAATCAATGAGGAAATTAATGAATGCATCAAAAGAATGTCTCCCCGCTTAGACCTCGTTGCTCCATCTCCCTCGTTACTTTCCTTCCACCCCCATGTCAGATAACACACATCAACCTGTCTTGTGACAACATAAACAATGTCAACCTAGATTAATGGAGCCAATGTGCCACACACACACTCTCGCATATCACAAACACTGGAAATAAGCATGTTGCTTCCAGGTGGAGCAATTGGACATGTAGACAAGAGCAGACGCATTCATTTTTTGGGATAAATACTGTCTCTCCAGCGACAAGGAAATTATATGAGGTGACATTCTGCGCACATAGATTCATTCACGCCTTCCCACACAGATTTACAGCATGATACAACGTAAAATGCCTTGCTGGCAGGCAGATACAAGCTGTACAAGTACAACTCATTTCACTTCATTTATTTTCCCTGTCCATTTCTGTCATGTGGTGTTTGAAACGTGAGTTCATTACTGAGAATCAGGTCGGAGTGGCACCCATCCAAGCTCCCTGTAGCTTTAAACTGGAGAGGATTAGACCCTGATAAACAGACTGCTGTTTATCTAAGATGACAAATTGAGGCACCTTCACACCTTCAGGGTTAGAAATACAGATATAGAGCTGTGTGTGATGAACGGGCAATCAACAACGAGAGTGAGAAAGCGAGCAGCTTTAAATCCGTGCAGTCTTTGCACTCTTTTCTGAGCGACAGTGATAGTGTTGGCGGTGGGGCTCATCCTCCCACGGTATCTTCAGGTGAGCAGTGACACGATTTCACCCATGTGAGTAACGTTCAAGTAATGTATCTCTCTGCATTGCTTGAGTGCCCACATCTATCGGCAGTACAGGCCTGTGCAGCACCCCTCCAGAAGAATACAGCACAAACAAAGGAGTAAGCTCAAGTGTTAGAAGAGGAGCATTAAAAACTCCCCCATCTGTTGAGAAAAGGATGACAGCAGGAGACTGTCACGCAATATAGCAGGGAAAGATGTAAAATGTGTTGCCAGCCAGTCGATAATTCGGAAAGAGTGGATAAGAGAGATAGAGTGTGACAGAGAGGTGAGAAAGGGAAGAAACAGACAGCTTGTGCCACATGGGTTAAGCTAACACCCCTGTTTCCTGGTGGCCAGAGTCCCTGTTGTCTTTGGCAGCATGGTCGGCACACAGTGCGGAGGGTGAGGGGAAACAATTCTGATGGCGATGGTGACAGATTTAAAGCTAGCAGCCAATGTGGTGCCGCTGGCTTCTGATCTCAGTCCCACATAAAGCATTTTATAGGTGTCGTCACCTCCTCGAGTACACTGGGCTCTACATCAAACAAACATAACGTATATATATATATATATATATATATATATATATATATATGTGCCACAACACAACCATTCACCAGCAGCCATTGGTTAACGACAATCCAAAATCTAGAAATTCAGATGCTATGTAAGGAATTTAAATCAGAAGAACATTGAAATATTTCCTCTGGAAGTTGTCAGAAGACATGAGAAAGGAGCAGATGGTGAAGACGTGCTCCAGCCATGGGCATTCTCACACAGAGACCACCCCTAATGAGGTATTTAGCAACACCCAGGTGCCCTGTAGAGCACACTATTATCAAACCCCTCCATCTCCACGGGACAGAGTGCATTAGCACGGCTATTTGTCTTTATTCCCTGACCACAGGCATTGACCTGGCAGAACAACATAGGTAATTGTTTCTAGCTCTCAAGACATTAGTTGTTTTTCTTGGCAACAGTCAATCATCTTTTTTTTTTCAAGCTTGCATTTAAGCAAATATGTAACTCCCCAGTGAGTCTGTGTGAGTTCATGTCTCGTAAGGAAAATGCCAACAGGCCCCACTGTTTGTGTTTTCACCAAAATCAAACTATAAAGCGTGTACAAGTTGCATTGAATTTGAACCTTTTTCTGTGAGCTATATAACTACAGTTATAGATGACAGTAAAGAGGAAACACAACACTGGTCCAATAGAGACAAGCACCACTCTTTTTCTTTAGGTGTTGGCACTGTCATTGAATTTATTTCACTTTCCATAACAAGTTAAAAAACTTCTAGAAACAAAGTAAAACAGCTGTGTCCGAAAGCTACTAATAAATACATGTATAGTAATATTGACCTGAAGGGTCCAACATTTGTATCTTCTCCTTGTGTCTAAACTATTTACACTATTTATAAAATGTACACAAAATTTATACTACACGCACGTGGTCAAGGTCTCAACTGTATCAAAAACCTCAACCCACATACTGTCCTATTAAACTAAAGGTTTTTGGCACCTCTCACAGTATCAATTTTTCTGTAATTCATTGACTCAGGTTATAAAATAAACAACGAGGCAGCAAGCTGTGATTCATTTAAGGTTTTAAACACAAGCATTTCTCCACCTTATCTGAGTGAAACACCGTATCAGCACAACATGTGTGTATCTATTGGGAAATTACATATCACTCCAAGACATGAATGCAAAATAAATTGCCAAAAATATCCCCTTACGCACAAAATTAAATCTTGCAAACATGGTGATACTGACAGCATTGGTCTTTGAAATTGAAAACGCTGCAGTAAATTAGCCCTAAATAATAAATGAAAGCATAGCAAAAAAATGTTAGGTATGGATATCTAATACCTCTCTGTGGACTACAACATTGATCATTTGATCCCTTGCCATGAGGAGAGTCTGTATTTCCTGCAGCTGTTTACCTTCTAATAAATCCTATGAATCAGAAATCCACAGGCTGCCTGATTACAGAATCAACCTCTCACACAATTGAACAACAGCGGAGTCCTGACAGTTAACTCAGCTGCCCTGGCAAAAGAGTTTATGTGAGGATTTCTCTCTGTTTTAAACCGCATAAACACATTTACACCACCACATTAAAAATGACAGACATCTCATGACAATCATAATTTGCTTGGAAGCTCTACACATGAAAGCAATCAATGGTAATGCCCAGATGACAAATGACATTCCTGTGGAATTCCTTCCGTTTTGGAGGTGAAGAGTATGTCTGCAGGGGGGAAACCAAAGGAGATGGATAAAATTCCAACCCTGAGGTCCTGTCTGTCCACATTTTGTCTCTCCCTAAGCTGTTATCTGAAAACACTGGTAAGAGAATACTCCAGGCAACTACTGGTATGGTAACCAAATACACCAAAGACAGATAATACTGCCTTTGTTATATAGCCTTATATGTATACGTTTAATGTTGCTCCATTCTCTGCCAGTGGAAGACGGAGCCCACAGCTCCACTACTCAACTGAAACCGTGCCAGCTCAGGTCTGCTGTCACAACAAGGGTGAATGGAAAGGTGGGAGAGTGGGCCTGAGAAGTGATACTGGATCTGTGGTTTGACTCTTTTGAATAGAGAAGATATAAACGGAAAAACAACATGTGGAAACAAAGTCGAGTGGCTATTCAGAACACAGAGGCAGCCATGTAACTGAGATAACACCATATAGATAAACATGTCGATAATGGTTTGTTGATAAGGGACAACAAAACAAGTAACTCTACACATGCTGAACAGGGCATGACCCGGGCGTGCAACTCTGAATGAATATGAGAGTCTGCATGTATGAACATATGTGTGTGTGCGTAAGCTAATCCTGAGGGAAGCAGATGGGAGAAATAGGGCATGAAGACTGACAGTTGTAAGTGCCTCACTTGTCTTCTGATGGCCTGAGGACACAGAGGAACACCCATGTATGCTATGCAACAACTCCTCTCAAGTGCATATTAGTCTTCGACAAATGTGGGAAGCCACCACGTATTGTTCTTACACTGCTTTTGCTATGCGGTTGCCTCCACATTGGCTCCAGTACAGTTAAGTACAAACAGAGAAAACACAGAGCTGCAGGGCAGGCAAGCCCAGCCAGGCTGTTCGTCTGCAAGTCATTGGCAGCTAGCCGTTGTAGACTCTCTAAACACACTAACTGTCGTAAAGGTGCTCTCGCTGTTTTGTCTGTCTGCACTGAATGATTGTGGAAACATGGCCATATAAGGTTAGGATAGCATGCAGCATTGCTCCAAGTATGTTTTAATAACACTTTCCAACCCCAAAACCTGTTGAGTTTAGAGAAAGCCCTCTTTCAGTTTTTAGTTTTCATCACCGTCCAGAAAAAGCCCCGGCAAGAACTGCATGATGTTTTCACCGAGCGCAGGAATGGTGCTGTATAGGCCATTCAAAACACAGCTCCAAACTGATGCTGTGATTAATGTTGGATTAGTCTAGACACGTCGTACAGAACAGGACAGAGTCAGAGCACCCAGGAGGCTCAAGGTTAGCACAGCATGGGTTTAAATTGGTTGATATAGTGGAGAAAAAACACATACATACTGTATACGCACATAACTTATTATCAAATCAACTTTCCAAATAGCAGTAGCAGAGCGCTCACAGAAATTAGATTAGGATATAGTTTCATTGCCATCTCCTGTAAAGTGAGCCTGTAACTGAAGCAGAAGTCTGCACTCGGTGTGCCATGCAGATACCACCTCAGTGATGTAACAATTGGACAGCTTTTAAAGGAGAAAATCAGCCTCGATTTTAAGAATTGTGTTTTTGCTGCCCGAAGCAGAAATAATTTATTTACCTCAGTCATGCTGATCAAAAGCCCTGAAACGCCGCAGAGAAATCAATATCCACACAACTCCCATCTCCCTGCCTGCCCACAATGGATTCTTTGCTTTTCCTCACAACACCCCCTCAACCCAAAGCTCCTTGTAGGGAGTTAGATAAACCTTTAGAAGTGCAGTAAGTGGAGGGTGGGTGCTTGAGACTGTTAGATTTACAGGCAGTGGAAGGATCACTAAATAACTACACAACTAAACCCACATGGGCTCCTTTGTTTCCTTTATGCTGCACAACAAAGCAATGGAAATACACACGCTGCAGCGAGTTCCTTATCTGCAATGTGAATATTTTGGATCATGGAAAAGGACTTGGCTGTTTAAGTGCACCTAGTCACATTCAATTTTGGAGTATTTGGAGTCCCTACACTCGTCCCCCCCCTCCTCAAACACTCTCAAAAACATTTGGTACCCTAACATTCTTAACCAACATCGATGGATATTTGTACCTATAAATCTGGTGTGAAATAAAACATTAATGCATCATGATGCATTGAGTTGAGGTTGCAAATCAAGCTGCATTAAATGAAAAGTTTTAATAGATCAAGATCACATTAATCTGCTTTTGTTCATGGAAAGACTGTCAACCCATTAGGTACTGTTTGCACAGTTAAAAAAGCTTTTTTTTTAAATGTTAAAAAAGATTGGTGTTTTTTTTGTTTTGTTTTTTACAATTCAGCAATTCAAAACGATTAAATGCTCCTTGCAGGTTGAAAAGAATCTTCATAAATAACACTGTTTCGAATTTCTTGTCATGTTGGAGACACATGCAGTTAAGATCCTGGTTTTGAAAGATTGAATTTGAAAACAAATTGTGAGCTTAAAGAACTTAGAGTTGGAGAAGTGGTCGAAAAATATCAAATATCAAAATATGATTGATCGACATAAGGAAGGTGTGTAAGTATAGAAAAGTCTACAAAGTCAAAGTCAAACACGTGTAACATATAATGCCCAAGAAAAACCTGTACTGATAACATCAAGTAACCTACTCGACCTCAGCATATGTAAACAGATGGGAAAGGCAGTGGCCTATAGTAAATATCATAAGCTAAGAAAACGTGCCTTGATTTGAACTCCACGCAAGTTGGTACGTTTCAATTAAACTGCACATCGTAACATTCCCGTTGTTGTCGTTATTGCGTGTTTCAGCTTACCTGCGCGCTCAACTCTGTCTCTTCTCACATGCAACACTTGCCCGAGCCTGCGGACAGCAGCGTCTCCCACCTTAATTGCCTGACGCACAGAGAAAGTGAGTAAGCGAAAGTGTGACACTGGTGCAAACTCGTCTCGACCAAAAGCACAGTGGATGGATAAAGTGAATACTTCTCCTAAATATTTCCACTCCCATTAATTGTAGTTACGCACACTCCTGAACTCCTGGTGCACTCTGTATTAGTGTGCGTGTGCTGGATGGCTGGTCACTGTGTGGCAGTTCGCCCCGGCAAAAGACAGACGGAAAACTCCCGCTGCTGCTGCTGCTGCTGCTGCTGGAGGGGAGGGGCCCTCAGCATCTGTACCGCTGCCAGCCACCACACATCCACAAAATACCTCTGTTTGTCGCCCTTGTGGTAACATTTTGTAACATTGTATATTTTGTTTGATTCCGCAAACATGAGAAACTAAAGAGCCAAAGTAGAATTATATGGAGATATGGATAGATATCATGGGATACAATGGGCTGGTTGAATTGGGAACCACAGACATGTAAGAGTGGAGAGGTAAAGAGTCTTGCAGAGCTTATTTTCAAGCAAATGGGAGTGACCCGAATGGATTTGATCAGGAAAATGCGAGTCATGGCACTGAGATAATTTTGTTATTGTTAAGTTTGAGATACTGTATGTGAGCATGCATATCCAGCCAAGGCCGATGCTGATCACCTTTCTGAACCTGGTGCTCGCTTCTTCCCCCAGGCACTGCCGGTAAGAGGAAAGAAATACAGCTGTATTTTGGTTAAGACAGCAGATACCCTGGCTGTGTATCCTTTAATCAGGAGCGTGTGGTCACAATGAATTTTGAGTGAACATAGATTTCTTTGGCACTCTCCATGTACAAACAGTTCGGGAAGGGTCAAAGCCAAGTAGGCTACACACAGAGGTCGCATTGATTTAAGATGAGAGCTATAATGTTGGGCCCAGAAAAGAGAGTTGCAGCCTGTCATAAAGTGAGATGTGCTTATTGTAATTTGTTGCTGCCCCAGCTATGGGTGTGTATCTAGCAAATGTGACTGGGTCCAAGTGACCTATAGGAGGATTAGGTTATAGGTTAGCAGGGTAAAACTGTGTCCTTCCTCCCCATTGGGCGGTTCAGTGTCAGGGTTGGCACTTCCTCAGGACAACTCCCTCTCTCTCTCTCTCTCTCTCACACACACACACACACACAGCATTGATGATATGAACTGTGTAAAACAGTTCAGTGTCCAGTGTCCATCCCAACCCAGCCCATTCTCCTGAGAGTTGCGCTTAACTTAAATTGTGTAAGAGTAGGTCTTCAGGTTTTCATACAAATAAAAGCAAAAAATTAAAAATTAAAATTCTGGTATATGGGCTACAGGCCATGAGGACTTAGCTAGTCCAACTGGAATGCATTCACAAACTCCAGACACATGTCCAACAATTGAAATAAAAAAAATACAGTTTAAGTATTGTCTATTTCTCCAAATGCCCAAATGGTTTTTTAATGATTATTTTTAATGGTTATTTGTGCTTTAATTAGACAGCAATAGAGAGATGACAAGAAATTAAAGAGAGATATGGGCAATGAGGGCCCCCGGTCAGATTCAAACTGGAGATGTTGCCATTCATGATTGGCTGTTTGTGGCCTCTTTGTAGGATTTTTTAAAAAATGCCTAAAAAGTATGAGTCTCAAAAAAGACACTGATGCTGGCCACCGGACCATTGTATAATTTTTGTTGCAATTTAATTGAGAAACTGTTTTTAGTCAATAGTTTAAGAGGATTTTGGCGATGTTCCCAGGACAGCTGCCAAGTTGTTTAAAAATCAGGAGCAAAGACCGACAACAGCCCAGCAAGTGGTCCATTCATCCAATTAGGAGCAGGAGCGACTAATCAATGTCTGAGTGAAGGACAAAATTGGCGACAATCTATTGTTCGAACATCTATTGTTCAGTCTCCTTGCCATACAAAATGTTTCTTTTCAGTGAAAGTACATTTTCAGTCCATAGAAAGTGTGTGAATGTGTCAATGAAAAAATAAACACAACACTTTTCTTTTTGCTCCCATTTTTCACAAGTTGAAGGTGAAAAAGATTTAACATTTAAACAAAGATGTTGTGTACACATGCATACACAGATACTAACTGTGTTTCTCCCCATGTGAACTACTTACCAAATATAGCTTGTTTTGTGGGGTGGGGGGGGGGGGGTTCTATCCGTATCCATTGATGAATGGAGTGTGAGTGAACGGAGAGGATTTGACAATCCAAGACATGATAAAGCAAACCAAAGAATAGCCCCTTAATCCCCAGTCATTCTACAATGTTGTTATCCAGTTGATCCACCATTAAGGAGGATCAACCGTTCACTCTGGATGAGGTGGGAAAGTGAAGAAATGTAAGATCAGCAGTAAGTGGTTTTCAGAAAAATGTACCATATTGAATATTGATGATTATTCTCTTATAAATTGTGATGTTATTGCTAAAATATAAACAACATCTTGCATTGGAGGAATGTGTAGAGGAGAAGAAATTTCTCTGCAAGGATACAAACTCTCATTGAAGGGATTAACTCTAAACAAATTTTACACACTTTCACTAGTATATGATGTGTTTTGACATGTAAGTGGACAATATATCTGGCCACAGTGTTTGGTCCATATTTCCCATCTCATCTTTTTAAAGTTTTGTAAAAACACTTGGCAGTTGGTAAAACATTGAAGGTTAAGTTTTGGTCTTCAGTAGACTCAAACACTAGTGAAATGAGGTGAGAGAGCAGAAATTCTTATAAACTTGGGCTTTAATCTTCCATTAGTAGATTAACAGTCCTCGGTTGTTTAGAAAAAGAAACTTCATGTGGGAGAGGTCCTTGTGTACAACCACACAAATAGTGCATGTTGAGGAACAGAATGCAGTGCAATCTGTGAGTAATTTCTAGTAATCGTGAAGATCTCCAGCGCGAGGGCAGTCAGCCAGGCCTGGTCACCCAGAGAGCTCCTATACTCTACTTGGGACACACACACACACACACAAACGCCGGCCTCCAAGCTTTAGTGCCAATGGACTTGAACTGATTAACTTATCTTGATTGCATGAGCTGCCACCAGGCTCGTATAGTGCTCTAAAACAACTGGAGCAGAGCTAATTATCAATGGTTGTTACTTATCGATGATTAGGGGTAAGGATCATTAATTAGATTTCAACTAGACATGTCAACAAGCATGGAAGGACTTTCCCCAGAAAACTTAAATATACAGAAATGCAGGAGGTAGGAATAGGAATAATGCAATTTATTTACTTGGTCGTAGACCTTTGTCTTTTCCAGGCTACTTGCATATGAGTGGCAATCTGAATCAAGTAGCTCATTGGTTGAGATCATATAGTATATTTATAGGCATGCCTCATCCTCTAAGGACACCTTCAGCACACACACACATGCACGCACAGTCTACCTTAAGCTTCTCCTTCCATGATTCACAAGCAGGTAACCATAAATATCTTTAATGTCCTGTGAACGTGATACATGATAGGGTGTGTGATGAACACAATAAAACTATATGGCCAACATTCAGACAATTGTCAGCATGCTTCCAGATTATGGCTGTGTTGGGATGAGATCTTCAGTACTGTATATATCACATGAAAACTGGCTGTTTTTGACACTATGGGTGTCACTTACTTAAAGAGCGAACTATAACTGCCTCTCTGCAGCTGCTAATGATGGAGACAACATGAATTTAGAGGTGATCTGCTGTGAACAACTCGTGTTCTCTGTTTGTTTGAAAATCTATTAAGTTCTCTGCAAGGAGATTCTCACCAAAACATACAATAGCAACGGAAGTTAAAAAAAAGTGAAGTGAAGTGAGTTGAAGTAATGCATTTTTTTTTTAGTATTTACATTTTATTAAATTGCTGCCCTAAATTTCAGAAGAAAAAAAAAAAAGTAAACTTCTATCTAACAGTTGTGTTTACTTGCCAGATTAAGCGTTTACATGCTTAAACACTTTCATTACAAACATTTTTAAACAAATCATACAACTGTATGTTTAATCAAGTTAAAGATTTAAAGGGGAATTCTGGTATTTTTTAACCCGGGTCTTATGTTTATATATTTGGATGTGTAAATGATTCATAGGAGTATTCATATGATTCATTCATTCAGGAGTTTGGAGTTTACCGAGAGGGACTGCCCTCAAGAATTTATTTCCAAAGTCATAGCTGAATATTTAGCTGATTTTAAAAGTCTAGATGAGCAATAACTGCAAAACACAGAAATTCCCGTTTAAGTGTGTTTCCAATCACTGCAGGGAAGGCAAATGTGCTGCAGTGCCGCCCACTAACAAAACTTACATTTGTTAGTCTTACATCTCAATAGTTTTGTAACTTTTAAACAAACACTGGCTCATCTCAGGCATGAAAAATCATTTTCTGTGTTGCCAATGTGTTGAGTCTTTTCTCTTCCTCTAATATTCTCACAGTGACCCAAACAAAACACCACCATATTTCTCTGACTAAATGGAGGCAAATAGTCACAGCTTCAGACATCACACAGTCTAAACAATAAACCCGCAGCCAATTAAATGTATGTTCCAGATAAACACACACACTTCAAAGACACACATTTCAAATTTCACCAAGCCATGCTGCCAAAGGTAAACACTAAACATGGAGGCCCATTAGACTGCAAAATAACATACAACCAGAGAGGTAGAAAGTGAGCACACCCTGGGAAAATGTTTTGTTTTGTTTATTTATGGTTGGAGTTGGTTAGTGATTGTCAAGTGTCTGAGCGTGGGATTATTTATTTATTTCATGCAGCTTTGTGGCTTACAAAGCAACAAGCTCTGTACAGTGAGAGTGAAGTGGCCTTAAAGTGGAAACAGGTGATTCTGTCCAGCAGCTGGAAGAGGACCGAGAAAGGATAATCATTCCATGTAACCCACACAAAAACTATTAAATGAAAAGAGCAGTAATTTTAAAGAAGTTGTTGGAAAACGCACAAAGAAAGAAAAACACATGACTTATACTGTATTTTCTTTATTTCTCTTGTTGCATCTCTTATTTCTTATTAATCTCAGGTCTGTGCTGGATACCAGCTGGTGAACAGGGGATTCCACTGTTAAATATGGTCAAATTGTTCTTTATCTGAAATTATTCTGTGCGGGACACGACCAAAGGAAAACCATAAATGTCTCACTCAGGTAGTCTCAAGTGTTTCCAAGTGAAGCGCTGCCACCATTAGCATCACTTTCTCCCAAGTATTTATCTTTTCTGTGCGGTGGAGAGGAGGAAAGTACAGATCTCGAAGATGGGAGTGTCCATCTTAGGAAATGGATGGCTGTTATCTTGCCATGACTTGTAAAAAAATAATGTTATTCTAAGGGAAATCAGAAATGGGGTGTAGTAGAAATGCAAACTCAAGGATTGCAGATGTTAACAGGAGCTTCATATTTTACAGAACAGGATCTTGTCTATTCCAGATCGGAATCTCGGAGGTTTATTTTAACCCTAACACTAGGTAGTGTTAGGGTTAAAATTATTATACTATAATTATATACTATTATTGCTCCTTCTTGTCAAAAAAAGGCACTTCCCTACAAGTTAAATCCAGGCAAACGCCTCCTAACTGTCCATTTATTGGCATGGTATCCAGACTAAAGTTGTCTGGTTGAGCTGACGTCTGTCTGAGATCTTTGGCCCTCACATTCCTTGCTAGTGAAATAAACATCTGTGGATCTCATCGGATAAGCCAATAGCACTTCATAGGAAGAGAAGGAAGACAGTAGGAGTGACTGATAAAAGGATAGAGAGTAAATGAGACCTTTAGGGAAGTGGGCTGACATGCTGTCACAGATGGTCTGCCAGTCTTTGAACAAAACACGTTTAACAACATCTTCCCCTGCGTAGTTTGTGAATACAGTATATGTGTGTGTCTGTGTGATGCTGCACAGCTGTGTTATTTGTCTTTTTATTAGGGAGACCTCCACTCCCTCGATCAGCTGTTCTCACTGTGTAAAATAAATCCAAAATCTGCATTAATGGTTCAAACACAGGAGGTTTTCAGTTTGCTCATCCCATTATCTTTCACTGATAAGTGTTTAGCAGAGATGATCGCCAGTAAATTGAAACTTTAGCCACATCTCATGACTTTGGACTCTTTTCACCTCATTTTTGTTATCGCTACACGAATCAGACAAGTTCCGCACAAACCTCCCAGTCAATAGTCCATGGTCCTGTAGTGGTTTCAACTTGTGCTGTCATCAGATAGGGTCAAATGTTGGCAGCCAGGAGACAGGAGGCATGTGCACTCAACTTCCTGTCAGAAGGCTTAATTGTTGTGTGCCAGCAGGGACGGTGGAGTTTTTTCTTGGCTCATTCTCTCTCATTTATTTTCCTTCCCTCTCTCCATCTCCTCAAACCCTTCCTTCAGTGCTACATTGTTGAATGTGACTCATATCTGCACTTTCAGGCCATCAAAAGGTGGGGTTAGGATAGATAGAGTAAGCGCAGGGGGAGAGAGAGGACTGCAGATAGAAACCTAGCAATGCCTGTGGCCCAACAGGCTGAATTCACAGCAGAGTTCCTCTACAGTTTATCAAACATCACAGTTCACTCAGTCAGGGCTGATGGTGGGAGGGTTGTTGGGCCCTGGGGTGGTCCCACATGCACAAACATTGAGACAGGTTGTCTTTAAAGACGGAGTCGGGATTTGACATGGAAAAGAGAAAACAGTGTAATTTTGGAATGCAAAGAAATCACATCTTTATTGTTAATCAGAATTAAAATGGCAGCATTTTTAACGGTTTTCTTTTGAAACTACTCATGTGTACTCAATCAATACCTGTCCTGGATATTTACAATTTAAGTGTAGCTTATTTTAGTGTATGTTGGTGGGATGCGGGGCTGCGGTGGGAGTATGTGTTTCAGTGTGTCAGCTCTCTGCATTCCCTAAATGAATCATTTTAAATCACTGCTGCATCCTGTGCTGGCTTCAGCTTGTAATTGTGGTCACTCAAGCATAAAGAGTGAGAGAGAAAGGGGCAGACAGAGGAGTGGGGGGAGCACAACATAGAAAGGGAGGTGGATTCTAAGATAACCTCACTGCTCTTACCAAATTACTGTAAACTTTCCAGTTTGGAGACCATCCGAATGAGCTTTCTCTGTCTTGTGAGGAAATTCACTATTTTTATCTGCTGTGCTTGTTGTTGAATCCTGTATTTGGGATTATCAAGAACCGAAGTTCCTTTGTCCCAGCCTGCCATTCCTTCCATGGAAGACGAGACATCCCAACATACCACAGCCAAAGCTAGACTCTATGATCAAATTACCGATGCAGCATCAACTCTGCTGTCATTTCTAATCTTCTTTACCGCACCAATGACTCCCCAGTTCAGCTAGTTATTATTAGGCTTGCATTTCTGCACCTATTTATTATAACAATGGAATGCATTTACATGACTTTCATTCAGTCTCAGAGGAACACATTGACGATAATATGCGTGCCAGTGAAGCATGACTTCCATATCCCAAGAGTCTACCTCAAGTGTGTTTTTAATCTACAGCTTCACTTAGGGAACACTCAGTGTTGATCTCTGGTGCTGGCTGACCTGTTGGAAGCTATAAATCACTGCGTTATAGTATTTTAAACAATACAATTAAGAGTAGTTAAGCACCCAATTACCAACACATTATGATTATTGAGGAACCTCAGCATCATTACAGAGAAGTTCAATGTTAAAATGGTCACAAGGCGATTTAGTACATCACTAAGTTTCACTATAAACCTACGATTTCACTGACCAATTTAGACTAATTGGAAACAATTCACAGCAATTCTGAGTTTCAATAAAAGTAAGGCCACTTTAGACTGGTTCTGAGAGGCCCATGATGGAGGCACATAACAATGTGCTGGGTGGAAGGTCGCAAAACCCCAGGATCTCGACATGGTGGGAGACATGAGTAATTACAGTGTATCTCGATTTGTGTAAGGAGACGCTTGTAATAAAAGCCCCCAGAGAGAGTCTTGTGTGGCACCTGTCTGGCTGAATGTGCCAGACTGAGCCATAAAAACGCCTTCACCTCCATTAGGCCATAATGAGAGCTGTGTCGTGTTGCTGGATGCTGGACTCTGGCTGCCACCACACAGCAAAAGCCTTCACTGGAGAGGAAATGAGGAATGATTGGTACAATGACTCACTGTTAAGTAGAAGTGGCATTGGGACAAGTCAAGGATATATGCTGGAAGTAGTTGCAGGGTTTCCATCCGCCATGGTGCTTATTAACCTGCAGGGTGTGGGTGCTGATACAGAAAGCGGCTTGTAGCCTTCGCGTCTCAGTGTGTGGCTGCGTATGGGATTGATAAAAGTAACAGCCCGATGTTTTAAATATGGAATATTACTCTCCTGAATACTCCATGTTAGTGCACCTCCCTCCTCAACAATGTCACAGGCTAGTAACAGCTAACTGTGTCACGCAACAATAATCTCTAATGGCTGATTACATGAATGGAGTACTGTGTGGAAGCACATAGAACATACGTGGTGTGAATAAACACCAACAAGCTTTAGCTCTGCCAACATGCAACATGAGATATGGAGACAAACTGAATGTTACCCACTTTAATCTACCCATTTTTACATGGCATGGTAAAGCTTCAGAAGTCGCCTGCTTTGTAAATTTAATATTGTAATACTGATGTATGAATAGGTTTTGCTGCTACAACTTGGCTGACTGGTTATGTGGTAAGCTGCCTTACTTTGACATTCATAACAAGAGAAATGTACAATAAATAGAGAGGAGAGAAAGAGGAGGAGAGGAGAGAAAGGGATAAAGCAGTGATAAAGTTTGGAAAATGAAACCTTTTATCTGCTTTCAATTTGCGGTAATGGCCATTAGGTTTGTTCTAGCTTATACTTTCAACCTTTAAAATCACAGGGTCATTCCTTAGAATCACTAGACGGACCGGTTATAAATCTAAAGGGTTTTATTTTTTTCCCACTTGGGATAGCTCATTAGATTGGAGCAGTGCAACTGAAACCAATACCATATGGTTGTTAACGGAAGAAACTCAATTAGCAAGCTAACAGGGTCATATGAGGGCATTAAGTTTCAAGAGAGAGAGATGGACAGACGCAAAAAAGGAAGCTACATATGGTGGTGGACTGAAACATAGGGAGACAGAGTCTCTATATGTGTTTATTCGAAACAAGAAAGCTTAGTGCTTCTCGGGATATTCAAAAATAAGATACCAGATGCCACAGAGTAAGGAGTTTGTTGACATTTGACATCTTATGAAACAGACATATTCACTTTCTTGCTCAGACTTAGTTGAGAGGATCAATGTCACATTCATGCGTTTACAATAAATACGGGTAAGAGACGGTTTTCAAACTTTTCATTATGTCTATACTGCTCCAAAATTCTGAAGGTGTATCTCTAAAGATAAATTTTGTTTGCAAAGTTTCAAGAACCCTATGCCCAGCCCCCTCAGACCCAGCATTCAGTCCCCCCACCCTCTAAGCCAGACCACCTGGGAAACTGTCTCTACTCTCTGGTCTAACCTCTACCTGTTTGAAGACTCCAGCATGAATCATGACCTCAGTCTGGTGAGTTAATCACATGACAAAAAGCAATGATCCTCGCAGGAAACAAGACTTAAAAACCAGGAAGTTCAGACAGAGGGATAGCCCGAGGCTGGTAATCAATCATGAGGTGTCTGGCGTGAGGTCACCTACATATGTGTGTACATATATGTTTTCAACATATTGTATCAAGAACACACGTAATCTCTAACTTTGTGAATTGCCACTACATAAGATATGAACTTTTGCAACCTTTGTAGAATAGCGAAGGCAAAGAGATGGGACATTTATGATGCAACAGTAACCCCTGACTCAATTTGAGCTTCACTGAAATTTGGACCCATCCAGGAACCCTCATTATGTGCTGACAAGCAGTAACTGGAAAACTCTGTTATGAGAAGTATGATTTTCAGTGACCCATCTTGCTAAGATTAAGATTTTAAGATGACCTTCATTGCTGTGGTTTGTGAATTTGTTACGACCTCTTGTTTCCATGGTTAAAACATGGCACCGTCCAATTAGTGTCTCCTCTGACTGACAGACGCTAGTTAGCATTAAGATTATGTTGCAATAGAGTTGAATTGTGTATTATATTGCTTTGAGTCCAGTTTATAGATAGGTATATGGCATATAACCTACTTATCTTTCAGTCTGCATTGCATATAGGCTACCCACTTCTAAATCCCCTCTGATGCGCATCATGCAGTTGTGTGCTGCAAGCTAAACTTGTTTATCCAAGGTTGGCAAAGGCATTAGATAGGGCGGGTCATTGAGTGCAGTGAGAGATGGTGTCTCTTCTACGGCACACAGTATATACAGACTTAGATGCAGCCTTATTTTGTCTGTTAGACTATAAACTGGAATATTTTTATTTTCTAAATAAATGGTTATTTTAATTATTGTGAAGTGTTATCTCAATTCTATGGACAGTGAAACAGAAATTCTCTTTTGCTTTTTTTGGTTTCTCTAATTTTTTTTCTTTATTTTTATTTTATTTTATTTTTTTGTTGGGTCCAATACTGAAAAAAAACTGGTTCAATGGCAACAGTAAAAGGAATTTTTAACGGAGGGATTTTCTTCAAATTTGGAACAAACAACAAACATCCACTTGGACTCAAGGGTCAAGGTCACTGGCATCTCACAAATCACATTTTTGGCCAAAACCAAAGAATCTGTATGCTAATTATGACAAAACTTCACACAAATGTCAATTAGGATAAAATGAGTTGATGACATTTTATATCCAAAAGGTCAAAGGAAACACTTTTGGCCATTATTCAACACCATAATTCAGAAACAGAAGGGGAGATTGTGACCATATTTCACATTTGTTCGGACACTGAATTGGTAACAGTAATCTTGGGTACCCACCTTCAAACTGTGATGATTGCATCGATCTTCTTCATACATGTAAATATTTTTTCCATTTTGGCACAAACTACAATTATTTCCTTTAATCAAATTTCTTCCTAAAGTCTTTACTACATATATTGTAGTAGTATATATATAGTCTGGGCAGACTAATTCTAGTTATCTATAAAATGCAATGATGTGGTCACTTGATTCAAGTCCAACTAAGGCTAAAATTGTAATGAAGACTTGCTCTGTCTTTTTGAATCAATACTTACCCTTACACATTTTATCCTAATGAGAGACTATATGTTCACGTATATCATTCCCAGTAAAAGTAGAGAAGACTTCTTCAATCCAACAATCCCTTAGGGCAGATGAAAAAAACACATCCTGGGGCCTGTGGCATGTGTCGTTAGTTAGAATTGAAATAGATTCATTCCCTCTGCTGACGGTCTGCAATATCAGATTTTGGCTACACAGCAGTAATAAATCACATTAATATGGAATGTATTTCATTTGATTAGCTTCCTGTCTTCATGAGCGTGCGCATACACACACACACACACACACACACACACACACACTGATGCATGCTCTCATACACATCTTACATGCAGGGAAAGATGCTTGCATTTTTCTGTAGCTCTGGAAATTATTACAGTGTTCATGTTAAGTCATATGTAGCTTGATACACCACACCTGTTCCACTGACACATTGGCCAAAATCAAAGAAGAGGGCAGGTCTGTAAATGCACACTCTCCTGCTGTGTATAACTTTGCTCTTAAAGTACCTTAACCCTCTGTCTGCATTTCTCTCCCTCTCTTTAAGCTGTTTTTGTCAGGCCCTTCTAAAGGATATAGCTGGTAGCCATGGTTAATGTACCGTATCTTCACATGTGACACATCCTCCTTTCATCATACCTCTTTAGTGTGCTGCAAATGTGTCTACATTATGTGTTTTAATGTGATAGAACCCAAGTCATGGAGCTGATTGTTTTCATAGCGTCTCCATTACCGTCAGCTCTTGTACAGGTCTGAGGAAGTTTACAACATGCTCTCTTAATTAACCGTCCAAAATACAGTGAATGTATAAAATGCTAGTCACTTACCCTTTTCATACACTGATGGGTTGAATGCCCTAAAAGCCATCTTGTCTAAACTTCTCTAACCCTAATGTTGACCTTGAATTTCTCCAAGTAGGCCCCAAAGTTAGTAAAACATCATTTTAAAATGCTGTGCAACCCTGTCATATGCATGTAAATATAAATATATATATATATATGATGTATGAACTATTGACTTACAATAAGAATTCAACAATTTGGGAAATATACTTTTTTGCTTTCTTGGCAAGAGTTTGATGAGAAAATTGGTACCACTCTCACATAAGCATAAGTTGCACAGGACAGGAAACCAGAAAAGGGTTAGCTTAGCTTAACAAAAAGATGGGGGAAACAGCTAGCCTGCACGATCCAAGCATAACAAAATTCTCCTAACAGCACCCCTAAAGCTCACTATAATTTATACCTTGTTTGTTCAATCTGCACAAAAAAACAAAGTGTCAAAGTGACAAGTTGTCACAAGTTGACTATTTCTTGGCTGGGTTACACTTTTGTGTAAAATCGTGACAAAGCAGTGTTGGTATCTGGGATGAGAACATTTGAGCTCTTGCCCATTTTTGGATTAGCGAAGAGTTAGGTGGAGTCAGACACTGCCAAGATGGAGATGGCTGGAGACATCATGATCTGCACAATGGCTCTTCAAAAACCTACGGGTGATGTCATGGAGATTATGTCCATATTTCAGTCTGTTAACAACAGAAGACATGTAGATACAGAGAAGCACACTAGACAAAGAATATTTAAGCTTTTATATTATCAAGATGCAAAATCAAGCAGAACAAGCGTAAACTTTCCACTAAGAGTTTGCATTCATATATGTCAAAGCTTAAAGGTAATCAAAAACAACAGTTTGCTCTTTGCCCTGGCTACAGTATAAACCTTGAGCCACCTGACTATCCATATGATCAGTGTCTGGTATGGTTTCTTAAAATTGAGCCTTAAAGAAAAATATTGGTTATGATAACACAATTGTCAAGACTGTGGCTTTCAACCCGATTTCCCTATTAAAAGCTGAGAACATTGCTATCAGGTAATGCTCTTCTATGAGCCATGGATGTTGTACAGTACAAAGGAAAATAAAGTGATGGTTGATTACCTGTCAAGGGTGCAGTTGAGAAAGAGCGCTCAAATGATTCTGGGGCCCCCGAGCTGGACATGCCAAGGATTAAAGATCTCTGTTGTGTTCAAGCCATCTTTGGGCTGTCAAAGCCGCACCCCTGCTGACTTTAGCTGCAGCACTTTTGTAGACTCTATCAATGAATGTCAATGTTGTAAACCTATTTTCATGTACTCACTCTTTAGACCAGTGAATTTTTATTATTACCTTTAAAAGGCAATGGTCTGTCCCAAAGAGCTGCTACAGTCCCTGTGGGCATGGGGAATAGCTGGGAGGAATGAAAGGACAGACACCTTTGATGTGTGATTAGTGATAGAGCTTCATGTTGCTGTGTTTCATGTCTGTGAGCTGGCCTGTGCATGCCGGGTCTAACAGTCAAACTCAGAGCACACTCCTTATAGATATTTTTATAGAGAGGTTTGGAAATACATACACAGTTTTCTGAAAAAGCTTGTCTTCATATGTAACCAGCGATGGACTCAAGAAGTCATGGGCGAAAATAAAAAAATAAAAAAAGGCCCTCTGCACCCGTGCAACAACAGTTATAATGCATTCTTTGGTATTCTTTGTTTTGGTAAACAAAAATGAGTAGACAAGATGCTCCAATATGTTGGAATACTGATCCTAAATTTACTTGGACATTATGAACAGGCTGTTTAAACTCAACCTTCTGTAACATTGTTTATAAATGCAGGTCAAGCAATTTAATGCCCTCTCTCATCCTGTGATGAAAGTAAAGCTGAAGACAACGAACTCTTTGTTTTCCCTCCCTTTGGAAAAATAGATGAGGGTTCAATTCCTTTGCACATTCTTCAGAACAGTAGCATGTTATTAAAAACATTTCTATCGCATAAATAGACTATAACCTTTTTTTAAAAATTATATTTGTTCTTGGTTTGTAAAGTTTTATAAATCTACCCATTATTCTTGGCAACCCAGGACAGAAATCACATGCTGTGTTTTTGCTTCCAGATGTTTACTTTACGTTATATAGGTTAGCTGTTTCTGATACAGAAACTCATTGATGTTGTTTTTAGGAGTGTACCATCAAGTGTGCTCACAAAGGGTAAAGCACTTTAAAAGACCTGCTTTTGTGGTTGTTACAAAAGTGTCTTAGCAAAGCTTCTTTGACAGTAAAACAGTGGGACTCTGTTTATAGCAAACACACGCATACACACACACACACACACGCATACACACATACCTATGCACACACATAGACATACAGTACAGTTTCAAAGACTCCCCTGATGATGCCCCAATTAAGCTCCACCACATGGAAGCTATTGAGTGTGAAATTGAAAACAGGGACAGGAACACTATTGTAATGTCAGTGCTCTAACTACAGTATATAATGGCAGTTCGGCATAAGATTGGATAGTCCTTGTGCAAGCAAAGTAAGATCTTTGGTACTTGTGAAGAGATAAATCAGCATTTTCTCCAGTTGAGAATTAATGGCGATAGATTTGAAATAAAGAAAGTCTGGAGTAAGATATATACAGAAGAAATGTGAATGTTTTGGATAGTTCTGTTGTGTAGCTTCTCCAGAATTCCTTTTTGACAATAAATTATGTGATACTTAAACAAAGAGGCAATTACCCATAAAATGCTCCAAACAGTGCGGCTTAATCTTAAGTGGTTAAGCGACATAAGCAGTTGCTGAGCCAGAGTTGCAATAGTAATTAACCAAATCACAGCTTTATCTGAAAAGAGGGCCTGAAATTTATTTAGTCAAAAAAAAAAAAAGAGACTGAAGAGGTTTTTTAAATGAGCTCTTTGACAAAATCAGAAAAGGATTACAGGCCCAGGCACAGAGGGCAAAGAGAAAAAGAAATAAACAGGCCAAAGGAGTGTGTCTCGTGGATTTCAATAGACCTCCAGGGTGAGGTCATACAGCATAACGTTGCAGGTGTTCAGCACCCTGTGGACACACACACACACACACACACACTTTTTTACATACAAGCTTATTGTCGATGATCAAATAATAGTACTGTACCAATAACACTGTGTTAGCCCTGTACACTAGAGTAGTTAATACATAATGAATGAACTCTTTCATCCTTACTGTTCTGCTGTTAATCTAAGGCTCTTGGCTTTGGAAATGTTATTCCTCTCTGCAGCCTCCAGCCTCTGAAAACATAGCAGCAACAAATTTCCATCCTCTCTCCAGTGTCCAGGTTACAAGCAGAGGTTGGTGGGGTGGTTGCAGCTCCAGGGGTCAGACCATCTCCTTGGCTCTGGTCTTCAAAGAATACCCAGGAGTACCACAACTTTTTCTCTTTTTTGTTGTTGTTTCTTTTAACCCTCCTTCCCCTTGTTTGTCATGGAGCCGCTGTGCTGACAGCAGATCTGCACTGCTCACACTGTTCCTCTGCACAGAGGGTGCTGTGCTGTATGTTCACATCTCTGCACCTCAGACCCACTGTTTCCCGCTCACTGTATTTTTTTTATCTGACCCGAGTTCACGCTGTCATCACAAATTCACTTATACGGGCCAAAACCATTACCTCGTATACTACCTTCTGGGATCAAACCGAAGGGAGGGATTGAGAGAGTCAGCGTTGTCTGCTGGGATTCACAAGACCGCTGAGGCCGAGGCATTGATATACTGAAATGTCATCTCTTTCTGCCTTCTTGTATTCCATCTGTCTGTTTGTTCCCTGTAGGGGTTGTGATGCACCTCCTAAAGTCCATTTAATGTCTCGTCTGCCCTGTCACCATGTAGTTAGGATGATGTCTGCCCTGCCGTTCTGCAGGACACGCGATGGTTTGGATGACAGAGGAACCAGTGCTGTACACGCTGGGGCCTTGAGGTTCTGTGTCTGTCTGCCTTTTTATCCCTCTATCCATCCTGTCCTTCCATCCCACCATCCCACCTCTCCTGGGGTTTATGTCTCCTCGTCCTCCGCCTTTTGTCACAGCTTGTCGTGTCATTACTCACACTGGCTATCCAAAGACAGGAGAGTGCAGAAGACAGAAAAATGTTTATGTGCATATGTGGCATGTGTGTGTAGCGTGGCGTGTGTGTGTGTGTGCGTGAGTGCGTGCGTGCGTGCATGTGTAAGTGTACTCAGCATCTTATTACATCGTAATCAGTAGTGTAGCAGCCAACAGTAGGAAGCAAATCACATTAAGATAATTGGGGAACACTTCATGTTGGACAGCTGGGGTTGTACTGGATTGATTAAATAAATTTGATGTCACAGAGGAAAACATTCTTCCCAGAGCCAGAGACACTGTGCGTGTGTGTGTGTGTGTGTGTGTGTGTACGTGTAGTGATAAAAGACAAAAGAGAGGAAGAGCAGGAGAGGAACAAGATAAAGGTTTACTACCTTTCCAGTGGAAAAATATATGACAGAGAAGCTAGAGAGAATCTCTTGCACACCCTTTGGGAGCAAAATTGAGAGAAAGAAGCAGTGCTATTGTCTGTAATCACATACTTAACACACACAAGACTCATAATTCTCCTTAGTGACCACTAGATGTCACTATTATCTGTGTGTTAAATATCACTTTGCTTGTCCTTGTTGACATGTTTGGCTCACAGTGGTAACAGTTGCCAAATTTGCCACACAGCATTAGACTGTTGTTTTAACGCACTCCCCTCCGGTGAACGTTTGCCAAACGATAAATTGCTTTATTGGTCACAAAGCAGCTGATTATTATTTTCGCATGTCTGCACACACGTACAGCAGTTTGTTGTATGGATAAATGTGCAACTTGTGCCTGTGTTGTTCACATTTCGTCCAAGGTCAACGCAACTCCACTGGTGTAAGGACATATTGGCTTGAACTAAGAGTATGCAAATGAGCAGCAAGCAATCAAAGTTCAAGCTGAATTGCTTAAGAGTTCATTGAACTGGAATAAAAAGATGTGCAGGAAATTACTTCAGTTTGTCATCGCTGTGGCAAATTAAGCAAGGACTGAATAAATGGATTACGAGAAGTGAGTGTGTGTGTGTGTGTGTGTGTGTGTGTGTGTGTGTGTGTGTGTGTGTGTGTGTGTGTGTGTGTGTGTGTG
>JBBPCS010000917.1:2053087-2064036 GCA_037974645.1 Hollardia meadi | reverse complement strand
CGAAATAGAATATTATAGACAAATGCGTTGCCACTAGGTGATTAGAGGGGGGTGTGAGGGGGGGTAAATGGCTAAGTTTTCTTTTTATCCAATAAAAATGTCTCCTTGCCAGATCGATTGTTGTTGCTAGGAGACTGAAGCATCCTTTGGCAAGGGGCTACAGCTCTCCACGTCTGTTGTTTCCCTTCCCTTCCCATCTCTCTCTCTCTCTCTCTCTCTCTCTCTCTCTCACCCCGACATGCACGCGCGCTTACACACACACACACACACACACACACACACACATCCACGGAGCTGGCGCGCAGAGCAGTGGCGCCCATCCTCTCTCTCAGTGCGACTCCTCCGAGGGATCAGGAGTAGACTAAGTCAAACTTCCAGCAGCTGAAGATTTGTGCCCAACCTTTTGAATGATCCAAGCCGTCAAGGTATGTCAAATATAACATCTTCCTTTATGCTTGGAAAATGTGTTGCAGTCTTAGATTTCGGGTTAGGCGACAGAGTGCAGTGAAAAAATTGTCAGTCCGGGACCGTTCGAGCGCGCGTCAGCCAATCCTACGGTGGGGAACAATTTGCTTTGAACTTTGCGCAGAATTTAAACAGCCAGTTCTGCTGCATAAATGTGGCGCCTATGTATTTCTTTTAATCAGATGCTCCTACTGATCGCGGGTTGTGATAAAGGAAAAAAAAAAGCCCTGGTAGCTAATCTCTGCAGCAGATGCATGATAAAGATACAGAAGGTGAAACAAAGAGTATATGCAGTTGCGTATTTTACGCTGCCTGTAGAAGTTATTTGGGTTCAGACAGACCGCCCAAGACATATCCCGCGGGTTCAAGCTTCCTGGGGGAAAGATGGGCGGGTAATGCGTCTCTGGAAACAGGCATACAGGTGGATTTAAGTAACCGTATCTGGCCACTGTTCAGCAGTGGAATGACTTTCCGTTCGCTCCTAAACAACCACTCACTTGCGCCAGAGGAGAGGAGCGTGGACCTGCTCTAAAGGTAAAGCAGGAGCAAAATGCCTATATCCACATCTGTTGCTACGTATTTATTTAATTTTTTTTTTACTGACAGTCGAGCTGTAAGGTGTGATAGACTTGGACGAACATCTTCCTGCATATAAACCACATATAGTTCCTCCCCAAAATGGTTTTCCACTCCCAGTTATATTTTTTGTCTTCTGAAGACCAGCGAAAAATCAAGGCCCGCGGGCTATATTGTCCTTTTAACACCTGACAGAGCTTAGAGTGGACATGCCTTTTATATGCAGCGTTCAATTTTATTTTTTTTTATTATTTCAAAAAATATTCAATATATCTATACGTTAATGCCAACCAATAGTGATGACCAGCCGATGATTAACTTTGGCGTGGTGATAAAGCACCTCGATTCTCTTTTCCTAAATCTATTGGTAAAACTTTACTGAAATGACAAGCAGCAGACAACGATAACATCATGTTCCTTTTGCATTTGAGCCAAATATGTGCATTGAAAACTATTTCTGGAATTATATAGGCCTAAGATTTTACAAAATCACTGTACTATTTTCCTCTGTGGTAACTGTATTGGAATTGCAACATCAACATCAGAAGATAAGTATACAACAGTGGGAGTATTGAGAATTTTAAATGACCTAGATGACCTAGACGACCAAGCCTCTCATCCCATAGCAGACATAATAATGACAATAAATAATACTACCAATAATAATGCATTTGTTGTGCATCAGTAAGGAATAAAAGCACTGACTGAATGCGGAATTAGCCATTTTTTCCCTTTTTCCTGAGGGGTGGGGACAACATGTTGCCTGTGTGTACACGCCATCTGCGCCTATGTGTACAATTATTTGTTTTTCACAGGATAATATCAGATATTTATGTTTATTATATTTTACAATGTTGAAATTTCTGTACGCTTTTGCACGACAGAGGGGTTGGCATATTACGCATATACAAATATCATGTTTGTGCCTACATGTATATATCATGTTGCACAGTTAAGTATCATTTTTCTATATTTCATATGCGTCGATTCAAACTTGTGCAATATAGTTTGTTGAGTCTTTTTGTGTGCACATTGGAGGGTCAAACTCCGTTTAGGAGGGTGTCACAAGTGCGGATGGGCATTTGGTGGCCTCATTAAACCTTAAAGACATGTTCACGTGCAACTGTATAGATGTATTGGTGTTTGTGTGTATGCATGCGTGTAATAAGAATGTGTATCTATGTGCGAGTCAGGGCACAATTGTTTGTCAGTGAATGGATTTGGCCTTGAGTTTCAGCATTTTTGTGCTGGTAAATGTGCTTACATGAGCTTGTGTTTGTGCATCATTGTGTGCATGTGTGTGCGTGTGTGCAAATGGCCTTGTAGCCTCCACGCAGCACCTCTCACTGGACTGCATGCAGTACAGAACCTCAACGTTCACAGTGTACTAGCACAGTAGGAAAAGAAAGCCTCTGCAACAGTGATGTCCTCTAGTTTTATTGGATATGAGAATTGAGTTATGTGTGCAGAGATTTTGGCAATAGCCTGGGTTAGAATATCATGGGTTGATTTTTTTTCCTGATAGTTTCCTGTGATTGATTTTTATCTGTTCAGCGGTGTGTTTGAGTTTAAATGGAAGGTTTTGTCTAAACTGTTTGTTTGACCATTATGCAGCAACATCACCCAGTAAGTTCAGTGATGTCTTATTGACTAGACATCGCACACATTTAAATCCTGGGCACAGTGACAGCTATGGCCATCTAGAATTCATGTCACTTGCAGTTAATTCCAATAGTAACCTGTTCTCACACTTTGACAAATATATCCTAATATCTATTGACATTTCTTGAAACCCCACTTGCAATATCCATATGCTTTGTAAGGAACTCCAAACATATTTGGACTGAGATGGAATTAATTGTGCCCTGTGCCTGGAACATACAGGAAAAGTATAGACTATGCTGCAAGAATCCTTTTTGAAGTTCTGTGGACATTTTGTCATGATTGGAATTATTTGTAGTGTAGGACAAAACTTTTTTACGGAAAGTTTATGAAAGAGTACGTAATAGTAGATCAGTAGTGTCAGAACAGCCTCACAAAATCTTCATGTTTTTGCATTTCTCACGTGTAGTGTTTTGGGGTGATGGTACTTTACTTTTACAGAAGATCTGGCAACAAGGTAGCATGGTCTGAAGTACAATATCATCCAGAGAAAACAATGTAATGGATGAATGGAGCTCTTTAAGCTCGTACTGAAAGCAAATTATTAGCATAAAGGTGTGTCAGAAATGTTTTCCAACATTTCCATGTTTTAATATAGTTTTTGGTACTTGTATGTGCTTTTATAATGTGTAGTTTTGCAGTCCTTAATGTGTTGTCTGTGTAGTCTAATGTGCTTTTTCGCTTGAGTTAAGAAATACTTTGGTATACTTATTATAAGTATGCTACTGAAGTCAGTATACTGTATATGCTTCAACCTACGCAGTACATTTTAATAGGTAAATTTTACTTAGTGTAAGGTTTGAGGATATTTCAACCATTCATCCATGTATTGTTAAAAGAGTGTTGTTTAAATGTAATTTTTTTTTTTTGCAATATTAATTTCACTGTATTTCATATAGTACTATACTGGAGCATATTGAAAATTGTATTAATGGCATGTTTTCTGTTTTAGAAAAAGACACAGTCCCAAAAACTGGTGCAGTCTATATGTTGCCATCAGCCCAGTCATCACAGCACTACTGAACAGGGCTGTCTGCCACTGGGCACAACAAAAAGTCAGAAAATTTCAAATTCTATATAGTGGCTTTAATCTATACTTTGAATTCTATCGATACAAAAGTATGTGTAAATATGCTGTGGCATATATGCATATTCATAAGCCCTTAATAAATGAGTTCATGATGAGAATTGAGTTATGTGTGCAGAGAGTTTGGCAATAGCCTGGGTTAGAATATCATGGGTTGATTGTTTTCCTGATAGTTTCCTGTGATTGATTTTTATCTGTTCAGCGGTGTTTGACAATAATATTGCATTTATTACTATGACTTGATTAATTATTTGTGAGATAACGCATTAAAAGAAAGAAAAGACATAAATACAAAAGCAGATAATTTTTTCTCTACTTTTGAAACTGACACTGAACTACCCGTGTAAAATGTTTTCTTTACACGTACTTCCAGGAGTCAAAAAGCCTTACCACAAACAGACGTGGCAGAAAATATTGGTACCCCACGTTAATAATCCATTTTATAGGTTCACAGTGTGTTGAAGCTCCACAGGTGTTTCTGAGAACAGCATGAAGGAGCTTCTTAATGTTTCTGTCTATGGTGCTGAATTCATTTTAACATCAACAGCACATTAAACACTATGCTTACTTCTAAATAGGCTAAAAAAAATTTTAAAAAAAAAGAATGATGAATTGTGCATCTTTCAGTCTCTCCTTTCTCTTTCTGCTTTTATGTGTTTATCAACACCTGAAGACCAGGTGATGGAAACATGGGATCTAATCTCAGTAGAGTCAAGCGGAGTCTAATACACTAATTAAACAGGTAGGTGACTCAAAATAAATGTTTTGTTTTGCTTCTCACAACATCAATATTAAATTATTTTTTAAAGAGTTTTACTGTGTTGTGTCCTCTTACCAGAATTTTTTTTTTTTTTTTTAACTATCAACTTCATGACAAACAATAAAGTGTCATTCAGTAGTACTCGTCATTCATTGGTGGGTCTTTTACGATAAAACAAATGCCCATTCCTAACTTTTCTAAATTTATACCACAACTTCAGTCACATCTTCAAGTTTAAAACGGAACTAATTCCACTCCACCAATTTTGAAAGATTTGGGAGATTTGGATTTGTAGCATCCAGCATTTTTGGAGTTTGACTAATAATTAGGATAGCTTGGCCCCTTCTCTATTGATGTTGAACTTTTTTTTAAACTGTCTTGGAAGTTCTCTCTTTAATATTATGAACTTTGCCTTTATACTTGTAAAGGGCTCAGTTACCACCATAAGATACAATATTTAACACTTGGAATTGAAACTTTAAACACTCTGACAAAGGCTCTGTGCCGAAAGAGCAGGTGCACTTGATCGGACGTAAGTCAGTAACTCAGAAATCATATGGTCGAGTATTTGTAACAATGAACTAATTTTCTTGCCATTGTTGAGTAATTGAAAAAGGAGCGAAAAAAGAGTTTAGATATAAAAAGTTTTGTTGCTGTTTTTAGACACTTTTGTTTGAGAAGAAATTTACACAAAAGTTCTTGAAAAATTATTTTTCGACTCGTGGTGTCATGAGCACTGTCAGACAGAGGAGTTAGAAAATGCTTTTGATGATCACAATTCTGAAATATAAGTAACGTTTTAGTTTGAGATTCTTTAAAAGTTTTCATAACGTAGGTCCTTTATTCTGCTTTTTGAATGCTTCCTTAAGTTCTTGGCTTTTGAAGTTGCTCCGCTCCACATGTTTCTTACACTGTTATGCTCTAGTGAGGAAACAAGGAAATGTCTGGAAATCACTGCTGCTTCCCACAGCTCACCTCTCATCAGCAGCAACAACACACACTGAGGTACACACACATACACGCACAGTGTTAGCACTGCGATGTGTGTTCACTGACATCCATCCATCCCTGCATGTGCAGACATTCACACACACACACACACACACACACACACACACTCAGGTGATGAGGCAGTGAAAGGGCAGTGGGATGCACAGCTGTGATGGTGTATCTCCGAGAGAGATCAGACTCTTTAATAAATTATGAACTTGAGGAGGGAAGCAGTGTGCGCGCGTGCGCGCGTGCGTGCGTGATAGTGAAAGGTGGCAGCTTACTGGTCATGCATTAGCTACTATCAATGGAAAGTGCCATCCTGAAAGGTAACTGCACTGATACTCCAAAAAACTTTTCTTGTCTATTAAAATGATTAAGTTTTCATTTTATATCTGATGCAGCTGTTTAACCGACTTGGTGCAACAGTTGTGATATCTAATAATTAAAAATCTTGGCAGCTCAGCATGATAATATCCAGGAGGATTTGGGTCAATGTTTGGGATGAGAAATCTAAAAATAGAAAATAAGAACACAAATCTGCTGTGGTAATGTTATATATCCTATTTGGTGGTGGACTCTTTTTTTGTCTTTTCTTTTTTTTTTAACGTATGTGAGTGTATGTGTGATATTGCACTAAACAAATGGAGAGTTAGGGTGTTCAATTACAGCCCCCCATTTGGTATATTTGGTATATTATATTTCACTCTTAAGCACGGGTTAAACCCCCTCAATCCGACCACACAGCTTTTCCTTGCTCACCGCTGTGCAGGCATCTGTCACACACCTGGGATCTACATCTCAGCTGTGAATGTCACAGAAATAACCAATAAATGATACAACATCCTGCAAAAAAAAAAAAAAAATGCATTAGTATTGTTGACTTTTCATTATTAAATGTAAACCTGTGACTGTATTACCTCTCGCCTTTAAACAGTCTTGGGATTTAGCATAGGAAACGATTATCATTCAATTATCACATGATCAATTTAAATGCATTAAAATCACTGATTTTATGAATGCACTAGCTATTATTGCTGAAAAGTCCATTTCGTGAGAAGCTTAGGTTTCTGCAAAGCATATGCGCAAAAATAAAACTTAAAGTATGACAGATGTCTTGCTAAATATGGAGAAATATCATGTTATATCATCAAGTTCATGGCCTAGGGTAGAAGGAGTCAATTTTAGAAAACTTAGCACATTTATTTTTCAACATCGTGCCCTCCGATATTTACACACTTAGTCCAGCAGTCGTGGAACATACAGGTCCATTCTTCGTAAAAGTCGCCGTCTTGAACCTCCAGAAAGTGGTCCACAGCAGCGATGACATCATCATCACTGTCAAAATGGTGACCAATGAGCTCTTTCTTCATCTTGGGTAAGAGGTAGCAAACTGAGGCTGCCAAATTAGCTGAATGCGGTGGGTGTTGGACGAGTTCAAATCTGCATTCCTGGACGGCAGCCATCGCCATTGTGGACGTTGTCCTGAAAAAAAAAAAGCACTCCTCTTGTCAGCTTCACACGCCAAATCTTGATTTTCTCTCATAGCTGTCACAAGATGAGCATAGTAGGCCCTAGTAACAAGTTTGGCTCTTTTCCAAGTAGTCCACCAGCAGCACTCACTCTGCATTTTAGAAAACAGAAGCCATCACCTCACCTGTTCGACTTTCTTGTTAGCCGGAGGCTCTGGGTGTTTCCACTGTTTCCATTGTTCTTTTGTCTCTGGTTGGAAGTGAAGGACCCAAGTGTCATTACGAATTGCTAGAGAAATATCTTGAGATCTGCCTCAAAAATGGCAAGATTGACAGGTTGTGCTGAATCCACTTCTCATCAGGCCCAAGGAGTTTCAGGAGTTTCAGTATGTCTTCTACATACCCGTGTACATATTTCTGTAATAATATTGTTATACTATTTGTTATATATTCTACTAGACTGTACATATTTTTTATATGCTGATTTTCTATTTTTCTTAATTTCTCTATGCTTATACTTTTCTATTCTTAAATAGGAGCATCTGTAATGCGAGCAATTTCCCCTCGGGGATCAATAAAGTATTTCTGATTCTGATTCTGAACTGGTGAGCTGACACCTTGGTCATTTGGAGTTTTTTGTGAATAACAGCATGGACACAGTCCTGAGAGATATCCAGCTCTGTGATGCTCCAGTGTACCATTGTTTTATTTATCAATCTGTCAAGATCATTTCATGGGTCTTGTCAATGGTGTTCTGTGTGCTGACAGTGACCGACCTTTGAGGATGGGGGTCATCTTTCTTGTCGACCTCCTCGGGTGATAGGCCCCTGAGACCGAGGTAGTGGATGACTGCACAAAGGCCGTTGTTGTCCATTTTCTCAGACAGTGCTGACTTACCCGAAACAGAAATACCATTTAGTAGTTACATTGTTAACTAGAAACTTTCTGCATAATCAAGAGTTGAACTGCAAGTGCATGAAACGAGCTGTTCAAGTCATCTCCTTCTACTTTAGGCCAGCACAACACAAAATGAACAACAAACTTGCACAAATTTTTCTAATTACCTGTCAAAAAAAACATGTTACCACACATAGTATGTCCATTTTTAAAATGCCAAATAACCCAGGTTTGTTACTTTGACAGATGAAATATGAGGACCCATGTTTCAGTAGTACGTTCAACTTGTGCTGCAGTTGGAACAATTAGTCTCCCAATTATGACGACGGTAAATCCACGACTAATGTGGGAGACCGAATCAAAATGTTAGTAGCACTTAAATTTTCTGAATTAGTGTGGGACTGCAGTAATTGGTTTTTACACATCACCACCTTAGCTGAATCAACCAAAACCAACCGACATTATTTCTACTTAAGACTCTTGTATCTTTGTCCAAACCAATTATATTCATTCTTCTAACTGTCTGAGGTATACAGTGGTCAATACTCTCCATTACTCTCTACCCATCCATTGTAACATGCTGTACATCTCATGAATCGATCGCAGTAACTACGGACTGGCGGTGTGTGAACATGAATTAAGTAGGATGCAGCAGCACCGGTGCCATGAAGAGATTGACTGATGCTCCATGATGACTCCCAGGGTCATTACATGACAGTTAAGTTGATAGATGCCATCCACAGAGGGGTAATTCTCCTTCTGACAGGCCCGCTGTTCTCTACAGTGATGAAATGCAGATCTGATGAATGCTTTCACACATTTCCCAACGCTGGTCTGTTTTTAGGCTGAACAGCCATTTTTAATCACGCCATGTCAGATGAGCTGTGGACCACCAAAACACACTATGAAGACAAAGACAGCTGAGTGAAACTTAATGGGAAGACATAACCGACACAGCTCGAGCTATAACTAAATTATTTTGTATTAGTATACATACATCTCTCTATTGTTTTTCAGTTTTGGTCTTTAAAATGCCACAGAATTTCCCAGAGACCAAGGAGATGTTTTCAAAATTGCTTGTTTTATACAATCAAAACAGTCAAAAATCCAAATATATTCTATTTATAACGATAAAGACAAAGAAAAGCAGAAAATTAAAAGTAAAACTGAAATTTAAAATCACTGTTTTCTGTCAATAGTAGCAGTTAATTAATAATTAAAATTAAGGTGCCCTATATTTAGCCTGTCTGGAAATTTGTTCTCTGCATGAAAGCAGCTCCAGTTCTAAGCCAGTGCCTTGGTCAAAGGCACTGACAGGAACCTAACATACATGATTTCATATGGTGGGAAGCCAGAGCAAACAAGGGGAGAACAAACACAAACTCCACATGGAAAGACCCTTGCTGTGAGGCAGCAGTGATAACCACTGAGCCATCAATCCTCAGGTTCCATTTTTTCCATTTTTGAAGGTCTCGCTGTAGTCAAATGTCCTGTGTAAAATAGTCCGTAGTACTACGTCCACCCACCATATAGCCTACTTTGTGTGCTGCTCAAAGGTTAAAAGCTCTTTTAGCAGAGAATCCCTTTGGAGTACCCACTGCACATGAGAGTGCAGTTAAGTCTGTGTGCCCCTGAAGCGCACCACTTCATGTATGGGTTAATTCAATTTTCATCATGGACGTACTTCTTTATCTATTACGGCATGTGAATGACAAAATGTGGAACTGCAGTTTTTTTGTTAAGCAAAAATCAAGCCTGTGGAGTTAAATCTTTTCAATCTCAGCTCTCTATGAGGTCCAAGAAATCAATTTCTATGTTTCTAACATGATACAGCCTTTAACCTTTGAACCTAATGCAGGTCACGAAATGGACTTACTAATCAATACAGGAAAGGCTGGTTTCTATCTGACTGTGTTATCGAACATCAATAGTCATTCTTTTGATTTTGATTGGTGATAAAGGTGGTTTAACCCAAGTTACCCATCATTAACCTGCACAGATACGCATATGTTTTATCCAGATTTTTATGAAGTCTGTTTTCACCGAATAGACAGAGCCCACACAAGTATGTTTTTCGTATCATGTGGATTGGTGTGTTTGTTTTAAACGGGATGTGCATCATGCCTTGTTGGCTGTGGTGTTTTGTGATATCTTTCTGTCCTATTTATGGATCATCAGTCTTTCCTGCCCAAAACGCACTTCGTAAATAATTAATGGTCACAGCCCATTGCACCCGTTAGTCAGCAGTCGGGGACACCATGTTTACACACACACACATACAGTACATAATTTTTATGTGAGGGTCAAAAAATAAAAGTTGTACGCTTTTCACACATTCGACACATATGCTGTCTCCACCGATTTATGTGCCTACAGTTCACCCAAGCCTTAATTAGTAGCACATTACTTGTTTGGCCTTAATCACTAGAATAGAGGGAGAAAGAGATTGAAAGAGAGCAAAACATAAAAAGCAGTCACATGAATTCAATGACAAACATCTAATAGTGTGCAGGTGTCATAAGGGGACGGTTCTGTGATAACAAAGCTTCTGATACCCCCACCTCCATCTTCTCTTTAAAACAAAAATAACTCACACACGCACACATACATTGTTTCGGCATACTGTGAGACTCATATTGGTGCAGCTGTGGGGTCTGTGAGGTGCACTAGATAAACAAGCATGCACAAATATGAACACACACAGGAAGCAGACACAGAGGGCTGTGTTGTGGGGCTATCTCTCCTCTCAGTGTACTGCAGTCCATCGACCCTGCATGGCTGCTCTCAGCTGGATACGTGTCATCTACAGCAGCCCTGCCTGTTAGGGGGAGAGTGAAGGCTGGAGGGTGTAAGGGAGGAGGAAATAAATGGGAAGGGGGTGGAGTAGTAGCAAGGAGAGGGAGAGAAGGAAAGGATGCAAGGGTGATGCCATGGAGGAAACAGGATGAAACACAAGAAGCAAAGGAGGAGTGTGTGTGTGTGTGTGTGTGTGTGTGTGTGTGTGTGTGTGTGTGTGTGTGTGTGTGTGTGTGTGTGTGTG
>JBBPCS010000917.1:2027932-2049497 GCA_037974645.1 Hollardia meadi | reverse complement strand
AACCCCCCCCCCCCCCCCCCCCCCCCACAAGCATAAACAAACATACTATGGAAACACAGCATGTGTGACAGTTTGGAGAAGAGATAAAAATCTTTTAGAAATGTCCTTTCCAAGAAGTTAAATTATATATCCATCAAAAAGGCTTTCCCCAGTGAGGATTTGACAGGAAACAACTTCTTAGAGCAAAGTCATCGGGGCAAGAGTGCCTTGAAAAGACCATATCGGGGTACAACGTGTGGTTCAAATGAGGTATTAGCACTTCAATCCCTTCTGTAATAGTGGTTTATCATATTTCCTGATTCTGTGTGTCTCCTACATATTTCCTCAACACACTGATTCAGAGCTGTGCTGGTTGAGAGAGAAGGAAGCTAGGACATAGAAATAGTCTGCTTTTAGGTCAACCCCTCAGAGGATCAGAGGTGTGTGTTTGTGCATGTGTGTGAGTGTGTATGTCTGTGTGTGTGTGCGTGCATGCGTGGGTGGGTGTTTGTCTGGGTTTGTGTGTTTGTCTGTTTGTGTGTATGTGTGTGTCATATTACAGAGCAGAGTGGTAAAGGTATGGCAGCTGCCTGCAGAAAAATCTGAGCTGCCAGCATCTAAGAGAAGCTTTCATCCTCCTACCTGCCCACCAAGGAGGAGAGGCTCTCTCTCTCTCTCTCTCTGTCTGTCTCTCTCTCTCCCTCTCTCTCTCTCTCTCTCTCTCTCTCTCTCTTTCACACACACACACACACACACACACATACAAACTAGGGTTTAGGCCAGCAATCAACAGAAATTTTACTACAAGCTTGCTCTTTGGTCTAGATTGACTTTCATAGTCAAAACGTCAACCACCATCATCTCCTGAGGACTGGAGACACTGAAAGGCATCAGAGGCAGAAGAAAAAGAAGAAAACTATTTCCTATCCAGGGCTTTTACTTACTAAATAGTTTAAAAGATAAAAACACACAGAGAAAGCAAGACAGAAGTAAGAACAGGTCATCTCACAGATTAATCTCGGAATCTTTGGACATTTAGTATTGATTCTGAAAAAAGTTGTGGAACTTGCGAGAAGAGAAAGGTCAAAATCAATGCAGATGGGGCTGGGATATGCTGACTTTAATACTCCATTTCCACCTGGCATTAACATGCAATATATCTGGATATCAGCTCAGAATAAGGGAAAATGCATTTGAATGCATGGGTGTATAATGCACATTGAATGCATTGTAATCAGAACGCTATTAGATCAGCCAGACCATCTCTGATGCATAAATGCAATCTGTATTTAGCGACAATCTCAGGTAAGCAAGACTTACAGCCATGCTAACTTCTCCTTGTGGATGCACTATTGGTGCTTTGAGCTAAGCGCTAATGTCAGCATGCTAGCATGCTTGCAAAGACAATACTAATACTACCAATGTTTACCAGGTAGGCTATAATGTAAATTACTGTAAATTAAAAATGTGACTTGATAATGGCGTTGAGATGAAAGCGGATCAGAGTTATCATCCCCAGTGGTTGATGAATATCTGTGTCACATTTAATGGCAGTCCAAGCCAATTCAATCAGAACCAAAAATGCCAACATCATGATGGCACTAGAGGAAAAATCAGGAGATCACTCAAGACATTGAGAGATGTTGACATATTTCGCTGAACAAGTGGAAAGCTTTGGCCTGCTGGTGGTGCTAGAGAAAAAGTCAGAGGATCATAAAGATAATTATAATGTATCCACTGGGCACCTTGATTATTTGTAGCAAATTTTATGGAGCTACCATGGCTGAAAACTCACCCAACAAGTTGGAAGGTCAGCTTACTCCACCTCTTCCTGCTATCCCAGTAAAATAAACAACCCCATCCTCTGGCAGTGAAAAAGAAGAGTAGCCCATACAGCAGGGTCTCTTCCTCTCTGCCCTGAGTCATACACTTACTTTAATGACCCATCTTTTCTTAGACCTTCCTTGCCTGGTAAATTCCCACATCTCTCAAACTCTACATCACCAGTTTTTAATGTGTGCTTCCTGCTAAAACTGTTTAGTCTCCGAACCTTAGCTGAGACAACACTGATGACATTTTTAGGGGACAAAGCTCCCTCTAGAGCCACAGAAATCATTGTTTTTACTGGCTGAGTACTTCTGTCCATGACTATTTAATTGACTTCTACATGTACAATCAATGGAATCAAATGCTTTGTATAGTCTACTGAAAGAGTTCAGGCTATGTCCAAGGAAAGTGAACATGGAGAATGTTGGTGTACAAGACAGTCAAAACACACAGTGATGGCTTTAAATGAGTTGTAAGCTACGATAAGTAGCATCAGCTGTTGTTGGCCTCATTGTTGTCAGTTAGCTTCCGTCATGGTAAAATGCATTTAATATTCACGGTGTAATTATGCAGGGGAGAGGGGGAGCAATAACTCGGATAATACACACACACACACTCACACACACACACACACACACACACACACACACACACACACACACACACACACACACACTTAGGGGTATAAACTCATGGACGAGTGGAGAATTGTTGGAACAGAGATCAGATTAGAGAAGCTTTTCTGATTCTGTGGCATAAGAAGGCTGGGCTCCCGTATCAACCAGCCATCTAAGCTGGCTTATCCTGATACAACCAGGGGTAAACATACACACACACACGCACACACACACATACACACACACACTTTTAAGAAGAAAGAAAAGAAAGTTTACTGGTGTAGTTGAGGAGAGGTTGGAGAACAGTGGGGTACAATCACTAAACAACTCTATATCCTGTCATGGCCTGACTTTGGCTGTGAAGCAGGAACAACTTTTAGCCTTTATACAGTAAACAGTGTCCCTAAATTCTACTAAATGTCCACTTTGCTGTCTTTATACTTTGTAATAACACTCACTAAAGTATTTCATCCTGCTCCTGACAGCTTTGTGATTTGTCCCGTGGCTTGTGGATTTACTTGAGTTATCTGTCCTCTCTCCTCTCCTCTCCTCTCCTCTCCTCTCCTCTCCTCTCCTCTCCTCTCCTAGCAGGACTGATGTCCAGATGGTGTGCCCCTCCATGTGTGGTCCAGTTCAGCTCTCCCTGACCATTTCATGGGCCACAAACCGTCCCAAGCATCCACGGCCACTGCTTGACTCAACCCCACCGTACACTGTACACCTTACCCTCAAGCCCCCACCCCCAACCTTCACCCTCAGCCCCCCACCTCCCTCTGTCCCACTCTCTGTCAAGAATCTCCTCACATTTTGACAGCCCTAGCGCTCCCTGAGCCCATAATGGTGGCCCGTGTTCCCACTCTAGTCTTGGTCATGATGTGTCAGGGCATCTTGGTCTCTGTCGGAGACCCGCCTCAGTCCCGCCGGGAGATCCGCATTGAGGGAGATCTGGTGCTCGGCGGTCTGTTCCCGGTGCACGAGAAAGGTTCTGGGGTGGAAGAGTGTGGCCGCGTGAATGAGGACAGAGGGATCCAGAGGCTGGAGGCCATGCTATTTGCCATAGACAGAATCAATAATGACAACACTTTGCTGCCTGGGGTCTCCCTCGGGGTCCATATCCTGGACACCTGTTCAAGAGATACCTACGCACTGGAGCAGGTGGGTGGGCATGGTCACTTTACATTAACTTTGCATATATTCTTAATGGGGAGATGAAAGTATTTAAAAGCTCTTTTTTTAGTAAAAGAATTATTTTTCTCATCTTAAGAAAAATTATTTTTCTCATCTTAAGTTTATTGATGGCTGCTATCAACATAAAACACTGTTCACATCAGGTGTTATCTTAGATATGATAACCAAAGCTTTCATTTGCACGTGCCCAGCATATACTGTATCATCGATAATTTACCAAATTACAAGAAATCGCGTTGATAGCTAGCTATTCTTACATTTTCTGACTGGCAATAATATAGCTATAACTATCTGCATTTCTGTATATTTCTAAACAAAAGTGAAACTGTTATTCTCCAAGACTGTTCAATTACATCTGCATTAACCTGTGAATGCTGATACGACTCTTTAGATACAGCACCATAAATACAGTTTGTCTAATTAGCAGTTTGGTCTCTTGTGCTGCCGGCCAAATTGCCAAACTGTTCTACTCTACTAGCCTTATAAACAGCACCTTACTTACACTCAATAGTACTACTACCTGTGCTATATGTTACTGTTATTGACTGAATGACTGTCTACAGTATAAAAATTAAAGACTCTTTAATTGTGTGTGGTCTCACTTATGGCGTAATTTACGTTGGCAAAAAGAATCGCATTAAACCTCTTAAAGTCTCAAAATTAACAGGTTTATTAACCCAAATTTACACCTAAATGGACAAAACAAAACAAAATATTGTAAAGGCACTGATAAAATGTCATGCCCAATTACCCGGTATAAACAAATCTTACAAGATAAAAGCAAACAAATACCAAGACACCTGTTGCGGTTTTCACTTTGTCCCTTCTGTTAATTCAACTTTACTTAACCTGAAATAGAAGTATAGTAAATGTGTATTAAATGTGTATGAAAACACCCGCAACCTACTCAAATATTCAACCATACAGAAAAACACATATACAATATTGGTGGGCCCATACTATACTCAAAGTAAACAAAGAAAAAGCGAGAAAAGTCTTCATATTAAACACCCTGATGCAGGTCTGATTGAAGCTGTCCGAGTTAGCTCAGTCTTTCAGCAGTCAAGCTGGTGGCGCGTCACAATAGTCCTTAATCATGGATGAAGAAAGTCTCTCCTCCCTCTATGACAGAGGGGGATCCGGGCTCGGCCTGGTCACCCAGCGCGCTACTTGGTTTCTTCCCAGTCGTGGTTGGTTGAAGATACCCACTTCATCCTTACCACTTTCTTCCATCCTCTCGACAAGAGACGCACAGCAGGCAGGGGAAAAAGTAAACTCTCTTACACCCTCAAATCAGCCTGTTCCCCTCGCCAATCAGTAACTAAGAAACCTGACGTTGCCTAATGACTCCCCAATAAGAGGTAGAATACGACAAACAGCCATAGGATGTGAAATTAAAATAAGCAGTCTAGGTTTTAACATACAGTATAATCAACAATATATTTCAAACAAACTTTTTAAGCTGCATTCATTGTCACCAGTAATTTACATTACTCCCCAGGTTAATTTGAAACTATGTTACACAAATATTATATAACAACACACATTTAAAAAAACCCAGGTAGGGTACATCACCTTTTGCATATATTTAAAAAAGTTGCTCTACAAAGTAAGTGGTGGTGTGAGAAGTAAAAAGTGCAATGTTTCCATTTTAAATCCAGTAGAATTATAAGGTCTCATTAAAAGGTAATATTCAGGTAAAGTAAATGTACCTTGAAACTCTTTTTTTATCCTTGATGAGAAATAGACATCGAAGCAATTTGCATTGAGGGAAATGAGCCACATATTTAAAAAAAAAAAAAAAAAGCAGCACTTTCCCTTGGGGATTGTTATCTTCAAAAAATATATTGGATCTTGTTCCTTAGCTATTTAGGGATATTGCATCTAATGATCTTACACAACAAGCTCTTTGACTCATTGCGTAAACTCTGGATTCTTGACGTTTTGGTTTGGTTTCAGTTGCAGGTTACTTGGCTGTTTGTTCACAGACCAGCAATATGTTATAATGTGGCTTGGTCTCAGAGGAGTTAATTTGCAATTTGGACCCTGTACTGAAAGCATTTAAGAGCCTCTAGTGTAAAGCAATGGGTTTTTATAGTCCCTTCAAAAAGATTTCTTTTTAAATGTACATTATAAGAAAACTATCAATTATGTTGCATATTTCTTCTAGAGAACGTAATTCAAAGTGTTTCACAGGCTGATTAAGATTAAGAATATAATATTGACTGTATGGTATCCAGTATGTTGCACATTTTATATAGATTTGGGTGTGTTTCCTAGGCTCTGGAGTTTGTAAGAGCCTCCCTCACCAAAGTGGACGACACAGAGTTTATCTGTCCAGACGGATCTTACGCTCTGCAGGACGACAGCCCGCTTGCAATAGCTGGAGTCATAGGTGGATCCTTTAGCAGCGTCTCCATACAGGTAATACACAGCATGCAGGTATAGGAATATTTATACAAACACATTTTTACCATCTTCACCTAACTATAACATCCTTGGTGGGTTCTTCTCTCATATTTTGCGCCTCCTTGCACAAGTGCCATAACCAACTGTACGAAAGCTGACTTCCAGTGGCAGTGCAGTGCAAGCGTGTTTGTGTCTCTCTGACTGCATGTATGTGTGTTTGTGAATTTACTTATTTCTTAGAATCAAGTTCCATTGGTGTGTTCTTGTGTGCGTCTCCCCAGCTCTTGTAGCTCTTGTCACAGAGCTGGGTAATTTGCATAGTTTAGCATAAAACCTCCTTCTCCCTTACTCCTCTGTGACTGCACAAAAGCATCCTCCTATCAGTCCTTAAATCCCTAATCTCTGCAACTGTCTCTCCGTCTTTTATTTCACACCCTCTCTTTTTCTCTCTTTCCCATTTTATGTATTTCTTCGTTTTTTTCTGTCCCTTAAATCTTTGCTCTCTTCCCGCTCATCACTGCCTACGTCTCTTTTTTTCCCTTCTTTATATGCATTCAGAGGCACCAGTTGTGGCTATTTGGGGAGAGCTCAGTGTATGCTGACCTCAGCCCCCTTCTTCTACTCCTCCTCCTTCCTGGGGCAGCCATTGTTAACACATCTGCTCCATCTCTTGTCCTTCATCACACATAATTATCCCTTGTTCATTCTCGTTTCCCCTTGTTGCCGTTCCTGTTGTTTTTACCTGTCTTTTCTGAGGGCAGCACTGTTTACGAGACCCGAACTGTGCTCTGCTTTCTGATCTCTTGCCAGTGAAGCTAATCCAACTACTCCTTCGTGCCACTCTACTTGGCCAGTCTGTCTGTTGCTTCTAAATGAAGTCATAGGGAATTACTTAACCGTGCACAACTAAACTCCAATGTTTTGAAGGCATTTACATTTCCTCCCCACCGTGCGTGTGTGTGTCTCTGTGTCTGTGTGCGAGTGTGTGACTTGCATTCCAAGCAGAACACACAGCAGCCCTCCACTGCACCAATTTTTTCCTCCTTCCCTTTCATTTTTTTTTTCTACTCCTCTCTCATATTCATCCCATTCCTACAGTACATTTCCTTTCCCTCTCACTCACAGGAAGGGAGCAGCTTCCATTTACAGAGTAAACTCTCAATGTCCCTTCAGCCAGGCCTCTTAGCTAGCTGTAGTCATTGTTCAGTGGCAGGTAATGGAGCAATGCGGCTACATTTTGCAGCGTGACCTTCAGTGGCATTTAAGTCAACTGCCATCTTAAAACCGTAAAACCTGCCCGAAGTGCACAGCTATCCGTGTGTGCGTGCGTGCGTGCGTGCGTGCGTGTTAACCTGTCTTTGTGCGCATCCGTATGTGTATATGAGTTTGTTTCCTAATCTTCTACATTATTAGTCTAATGAGATTCTGACATGTTGTCAAAACAGCTCATCAACCGAGCTATGAATGGAATATAGAAAAGCCCAGAGTGATGCGCACTAAAAGGATTAAACTGAGTCGAGAACAGAATATCCTTGTTTGTTTATTTGCGTGTCTGCATGTTTAATTGTGTGTGTTTACATTTTCGTGCACATTAGAATGTGTAGCAACTGTATTTACACTGTTTGTGTTGGCGTCTGTGACCAAAATTGTAATGATGAGAAAATGACCAAACCAAACACCATTCAACAGTGAAAGGGAATATTATATGGACATCAGTAGACCCCAGATGATGTCCATCACTAATGCATGAGTCAGAGATTTATTGAACTTGTGTGTGTGTTTGCATGTGTGAGTGTGTGTTTGTGCTGTTTGTGTGCATTTACGATTGCTGCATTATTTTTTATCTTTAAATAATCACATTATGCATGAAGCAATTCCGATGTGCAGCAACCTTCTAAATATGTTCCAATTTTTCCTTTAATGAAAAAAAAATATTTTCATGAGTCTTTTTTCCAAGATTTTGTCAATATGCCAATGTTTTTTGATCAAACTTTTATACTTGGTTCACGAGTGTGTTTGACACATCTGCCCTCCAATATGGACCAACCTGTCAAATCAAAAATTTAAAAACAAACCCTTTAACACAACAACACTACCGCTAGAGTTAGGCATTTATTTAAATAGCTGTGAGCAGTTGAGTTTTATTGCAGTTAATAATATTATGTTTGATATGTTTTTGACATTATTCACACTGCTGGCTCACAGTCCTTAAGCAGACCTCTTTCCTTGCCAGCTTCCAAAAAGAAACTAAAAAGAAAAAGATGCTTTTGGGTTAAATGCTTTAGTCTCCCATTGCTCCATTACGCCATGTTAGAGACAGGAGCTCCTTGCAAACTGAAACACTATTCTATTCACTCTTTGGAGTACCCAGCATTGATCAGATATTTTTGTCATAGATTCAAAAATGTTGAACTCATGACATGGATCAGATCTGAACTCTGAACTGAGTATCTGATGTTAAAATAATATTTGTTTCACCTGTCAGCCATTCCGAGGGGTGGACACATCGTCTGTAGCAGAATCTGGTAGGCAGGTAACAGAGAAACGGTTATTTCAAGTCATTCAAGTGTGGCTCGTAGTGAAATCTTTTTGAAATCTAACCCTACTTTTTTCATCACGCAAAGAGGTTTCTCATTCTGTGTAACACACACAAAAACTGTCTCTGTTTTTGAGATACTCTCATTCGGTCTTACGTTTAAAGCAGTTCCACGCCACAGGCCTGACTGATACTATGTACTTTCAAACTGTGCTGACTGCTGTAACTGGTGGTCAACAATTGTGGACAAGATTTTTTATATCACCATAAATGGATGAGAAGTTAATGGGACGACAAAATTGTTATCAAAATCCATCAAAACAAACTGCCGCAATCAAACCACATGAAATCAGAAGGACTGATTTAGAATAAAATTATTGGAATTATTATTTATGTAAATGTATGTCTCTCCTCTATAATTTCAAATTGTGAAAATTGGGGTTTTCTCAGACAAAATCGTGAGCAAAATAGTATCTTATTACTAAATATAAATGTGCTGGGGACTCCAGGCTATTAATCAATCAATGTTAACTTCCTAAGATCCTTTAAAAAGTTGTAATAGTTTAATTTTGCAAAAGTTTGGAATTGATTGATTTGTGTCTCATTTTACTCTCTCCCTTCAGGTTGCCAATCTTCTCAGGCTTTTTCAAATTCCTCAGATAAGCTATGCGTCGACCAGTGCCAAGCTCAGCGACAAGACCCGTTATGATTACTTCGCACGCACGGTGCCCCCTGACTTCTACCAGGCCAAAGCCATGGCCGAGATCCTCCGGTTCTTCAACTGGACGTACGTGTCCACCGTGGCATCGGAGGGTGATTATGGTGAAACCGGAATAGAGGCCTTCGAACAAGAGGCACGCATGAGGAACATCTGTATCGCTACTTCAGAGAAGGTAAGGCATGGAATAGAACAGAATAGAAAATGAGTTAATTTCTGCATGAAAATAGGTAACCAGTGTTAAAGACCAGATAGTAAAAAACCCCGAACTTTTATCTGCAGTGTCACACTGATGTATGGCCTGAAGCTGCATCAGTAACATTGAATGGGGCACTAAATTTGTGAGCTCATAAAAGTTTGTCTCCGTGTCTTATCTTGTCTTACACCCAAATTAAGTTTATATTACATTTGTGTTATCAGTTGTGAACCAGAAAATGAAAGCTTATCGCCAAGAACTTATTCTGGGTACTTTCACAGACCCGTTTTTCATTTCATTTGCTATGGAGGTGTATGATTGTGTGAGACAGAACAACAGAGGACATTTTTTTTTCTTGATTCTTCCTATGAATGATGATGATGATATAAGGCAATATAGGCACATAAATCCTACTGTATTTGGGAGCAGAAGGAGCATTTACAATACATCTGTCATTACATTGATGTCCTCTTTTTGTCCAGGTGGGACGTTCTAATGCTAAGAAGTCCTATGAAGCTGTGATCCGTCAGCTCCTCCAGAAGCCGAATGCCCGTGTGGCCGTCCTCTTCCTACGCAGTGACGATGCCAGAGAGCTGCTGGCAGCTGCTGCCCGGCTCAACACCTCCTTCATCTGGGTGGCCAGTGATGGCTGGGGTGCACAGGAAAGCATCGTCAAGGGAAATGAGGTCACTGCTGAAGGAGCTATCACACTTGAGCTGGCAGCCAATCCCGTGCCAGAATTCAACCGCTACTTCCTTAGCCTGAACCCGGGCAAAAACCATCGTAATCCCTGGTACAGGGAATTCTGGGAGCAGCGGTTCCAGTGTTCCTTGGGAGGTGGAGGAGCAGGAGGAGGGGGAGGTGTTGGATTGGGAGAGACGCCTCCCCCGCCATGTGACAAGGACTTGTCAATGGACAAGAATAACTTTGAACCAGAGTCCAAGATCATGTTTGTGGTGAACGCAGTATACGCCATGGCCATTGCCCTCCATAATATGCAACGGAGCCTGTGCTTCAACACCACCAAGCTGTGCGACAGCATGAAGGCATTGGATGGGCGCAGGCTCTACAGGGATTACATCCTTAATGTCAGCTTCACAGGTAAGAGAGCTGGAGAGTCCCAGATAAGGTGTTCAAGGTGGATGAAGAGTGAAAAGCGCATGTTGGAGAGGAAGTTGTGGAGGAAAGGGGAGAGATAGCAAGAAATACACAGGAATGTGAGTACTGTTCCTAGTTAACAGTCCACTCATCCACTCAACAAAGGGATGTTGTCCTTCTCCTCAGCCAAACCAGCCAAACCACAGAACATAAAAGTACTGAGACAAATCCGCTTAATTGCTATGAATCGTCAGATCCAGCCTGCCATTGACACCTATTACCCATGTGTAATTGATACGACACTACAAAGTTGCTTTGAGGAATGAGAGCCGCAGTTAATCCGTCAGCTATATTCTTCTCTCTTGCACTAATGAGATTGTGTGTGTTATAATAGCTCCTATAACAGCCTGTCTGTCTGTCAGTCTCTGTAGAGTTCGGAGAGAGGAGACAGAGGATTGGTTTGACTGACAGATGGCGTACAAAGGGAGCGTTATAAATAAACTGCTGTGTCTCGGGGACTGACACAGGTTTAGAGGTGTTTATTCTTCCCCCAACCGTGACCAGGAGCAGACATCAAAACAGCCAGACAAACAGCACTTACACAGCAGCTTTGCCATGGGACGCTGGGGATAGAGATGGATGGAGGAACGAAAAATGGAATCACCTACTGAGGGAGGGGGACGGAAGCTCACAAACAAGACTGACAGGCAGACTAAAATGAGAAAAGAGAATTTTGGATAAGGTAAAAGGGAATAAGACAGAAAAAGAGATACGGAGGGAAGGATGGATGGAAGGAACAAGGGAGCAGAGAGGCAATACCAGAGTGGGACAGCGTGCGTCAGCAGAAGACGAGGAATCTCTTTGAAATTCCCCCATCTTCATTTCTGCTACAAATCAAAGGACTTGGAGCATTTCTGCCTGAGAGGAGGGAGACAGAAAGAAGGAAAGAGAGGGAAGAGTGTGAGTAAGAGAGGGAAGGAGAGAGAGAGAAAATAGTCAAGGCACTTGCAGTCGCAGACTCCGGTTGGCACAGATGATAACCACTCCCTTACAGCATGCATACAGAGAGGGACAGAATAGATATGCAGATTCACACTTATAAAGTTTAAAAATGTTGTGGAGTGAGAGGAGAGGAGAGGAGAGGAGAGGAGAGGAGAGGAGAGGAGAGGAGAGGAGAGGAGAGGAGAGGAGAGGAGAGGAGGTGTGGAACCCGCTGAGGCTTCCCTTCATTTCTGTCTGATCATCTTTCTCCCTTACATTCTCCTCTCCCGCTCTCCCTCCCTTCTTTTCTCCAGCTATGTATGTCTATGAGACAGCAGGGAGAGAGTAACAGCATGTTACTGTTAGGATCCTGAGTTCTTTACAGCTCAGTGTCAGTGACAGCGGTGAGAGCATGGCAAACAGCTGTATCAGTAAAAAAAACAAAATGCATTTAATGAATCGATAAGACGATGAGGATGTTGAAGGTGGCGGGACAGTTAAACTGGGAACTGTGGCAGTGTTCGTTTTGAGTTGTCCAAAGCTGGCCCCGAATGACGCACTCACACTGCTGTACATATACGTACATCTTTCTACAGTATGTAAGGAAGGAGATGAGGTGAGTTGAGGTTGAATGTGAGGTATAAATACTGCAGCATCACCATCCGCATTGCTCTTAGTCTGAACTGTAGCAGATGGAAAAGCAACACTGTTCAGCGCTCTCTATCTCGCTCCCATCTCCTTCTCTTACACACACACACACATATATGTTCATTATGCATTTATTACATTGCATCAAAGTTTAAACTCACTTACATCTTTATGTTTCCCAAAGCGCTGATTTACTACCTCCTGTCCTTGACTTTACATTCATAACGCAGCCAACTGTGTCTTTAATAAGGCTGTTTTTGTTGTGTGTTACTGACAGCGTGCACTGAGGCAGTATGTTGTGTGGTTAGGAGTGTGTTTTCATATGCCGCTCTCTTCATCTAGTCTCATCTCGATAGTTGCTATGGTAATGAAGCTGACACTATTGCCAATTGTTGAAGTGATCTGGTAGATCATGGGAACTGCTCCCTACCAACTAGTAACAGACAAATTTGTGCATTTTGTATGAGGCCTTGCTACCTCCAAACACGCACATACATACACACGAGGCACATACACAAACGTGCAAAACAGTCGGGTTTTTTTCACAAAGAGGCAGCTTGAAATGCTTGTTGTTTTTTTTACCAGCGTGAAATTGCAGACACCCCCAACCCACACACTTCTCAAAGCCATCATTCAACTCCCACCCAGCTCCCCGATCTGCAGCACACATATCAGTATATACACACTTGCACGCAGTCTTCTGTTCAAATAGTGGCGATAGATGTGATATTCCCCTTTCTATGTGCGTGCGTGCGTGTGTGCGTGCGTGCGTGCGTGCACGCGCACATGTGCGTGTGTGATATGTCTGTGTTAGCAGAGGCGTTGTGCCTTCAGGGCCATATTGAGCAGAGAGCTTACTGCAACGTTTAAATGCTAGAGAACAACCTTCACTCCTTCGCTCCCTCATTTTCTCTCCACACTCTTCCTCTGTCTCTGTCACTCTCTGCCTCTCCCTGTCTTTCTGTCTCTTTCTCTCACTCCTCATCACTCTGTCTCACTACATCTTTCTCTCTGTCTCCACTCTCTTTCTCACCCAGAGAGTGTCCTACTCTCTCTCTACATTCAAAAACAGCACATCCCACTCAGACTTCACAAGGTTGCTCTCCTGCCTCCACCGCCTCTCTGCATCAGTCTGTTCCTCCACTCCTTCACTCTGCTCATCCCTCCATCCATCCTTCACCTTTTCTCTATTGATTCCTCTCAATAAAGGCTTTCCTCCATCCACCTATATATCTGCTGCAGTCACAACAGCTTCTTCTTTTTTATCTATCTCCTCTCTTTTCCTTGTATTCTTCTCCCTCTTCTCCCTTGTCACTTCCCTCCTTTCTTTGCCCTTATCTTGTCTCTTGGCTCATCCTCCTTCCCAGCACCCCCTGCTTTTGGCCTGCCGTTTCTCTCTTTTGTCTCCCATATCTCACCACCATTCTTTCTGTCAAGCCTCAGCTCGCTGTTGCTGCACCTGTCCTCCTATACATTTCTCTCCTCTTGTTCAAGACTTCCTTCTCTCCTCCCTATCTGTCCTCTGTTCCCCTGTGGCCTGTTGGTCCATGGCCCAGGCAGCACCTCCGCCTAGGGACCAAATCTGTTGGGGGAACAAATACAGCTGATGTGATCTGTCTGCATTTGTGACATGTGAGTGCATCCTTGTGTCCATGTCTGTATATGCTCAGATGTGTGTGTGTGTGTGGGGGGGGGGGGGGTCACAGATGTGTAAGGTCATCAACCCTCTGAAGGTAGAAAAAGAGGGACAAGAAAGGTGGGTCACACCATTAGAACCACAGTTTGTATCTTTCTCGTTTACCTGGAACAGATGTGCACTTGTTTAGGAATCTATAAATCAGGGATTCAGGAGAATTGATACTTAAGTATACGACCAGCTTTCGAATATTTAGTCATACACTCACAGAAAGAAAATATTTGCCATCGCTCTATGAGTCTGTGTATTTCTCTCTCACTCTTTCCACTTTTAGATTACTTATTCCTACTTATTCCTCCCAAGCCCCTTTGCGCCCCCCCCCCCCTCTCTTCCTTTAATACCCTCAATCCGCCTTGGGCTTCGCTTTAGCCTGACATGGCCGAGAACATAATTAATTTCACAGCTTTTGAATGAAAAGTCTGTTTTCACCATGCTTCTAATTAAGCTAGAATAATAAGGTGTTTCTCAAGTTTAACGAGAATGCTAAAGTATCTCACAAAAATTAAGGATCTGGTATAAGAGCAGTTTGTCTCACCTAACTTTATTTGCTTTTTTTGTACTGTTTTTTGTCCTGGGGACCCAGCTGTTTAATTAAGAGCAGATTTTGGTTGACAATGCAATCCTCTCAGATAAAGAGCAGAATATTCACAGATGGAGAAAGTCACTGAGAAGGGGTCCATCTTTGAATGCTGGCGAGCACCTTGCAGACATGGAAAGTCAGTGCTACAAGTATAGTGCTGAGGTCCAAGCCTGCTGTGGGTCTCAGCTGAACTTGGCCTGGAAGAGTTCACACAGAATCATCAATCATCACTGTTTTAGAGCTTAAGTTGGGTTATAGTATATGTTAAGACACTACAAGCTGCTGTCAGGAAGCACTCACCACATTCAATTCTTCAAATGATCGAATTGGTTCAGTTCATGGTTCATCAAAGGTACATCACTCAGAAACATGCTGTAGAGAGGTAGCTGGGGGACGAACTTCCTTTCAACTCTCCTCCCCCCACTTGTCTATTGTGCATCTGCCGAAATTCAGAAGCTTTTTATCCATGGCTCTATGGATTGCAACATCAGTTAGTTGGTCTGTCGATCCACCATTTTGGTCTAGTTTGAAATAACTCAACACCTATTGGATGGATTATCATGACATTTTGTTCAGAGATTCATGGTCCCATGGGTTTTGTTGGGGATCCTCTTGCTTTGCCTATACTGCAACCAGCAGTTCACATATCCTGTAGAATTTCTTTACAACCCAATTGATTGGTCCCACATTTTGCACAGAAATACATAGTTCCAAGAGGATAAAGCCTAGTGACTTTTCCTCTAGTGCAAATTATTTGATGAATTGTCATGAAATTTGATACAGACATTCATGTTCACCTCAAGATGACTTGTAATAACTTAATCCGTAACTTTTAATTTCATCTAGCAGAATCATAATTTTCAATTTGCCCAATACTTTGGTTTATGACCAAATACCTGCAAAAGTTGACACTGACATCAGCTACAAAGTGTTTTTTGTGTTTATTATTAATGAGTACTTAGTGTTACCATGCTAACAAGCTAAACTAAGATGGTAAACATTATACCTCCTAAACATCAGAATGTTAGTATGCTGACATCCGCATTTACCTTATAGCCTGGCTCTAGACTCTTATCCGACGATTCCACTGGGCACGTTTGTGCCGCGCCACGGCGACGAGAGCTGATCGCAGCCATTATAGAAAATATAATTCTTCTACCAGGTGCTCCGCGGTGTTTCAGAAGCAGCCCAGAGGCAGGTCTCTGCGGAGAATACGCGCCTAGTCTATTTCTGACGTGTCAAGCTGCACGGAGCCAATCGAGCCAGGCAGGTAGTCAGACACAGGAACTGCATAGAGAATCTGGTCAATTTTCAAAATAAAACAATCTGTGCAGACTCCAGATCCTGTTGCACTTCTCAAAACAGACAAAAAAGAAACCATTTAACTGCGTAGCCAACTCACCCATTATATAAGCACCAAAATCAAGGAAAAATTAAGAAATAAACACAGTCAGAGCAAGTCAACAAAACAGCGCTTCTGAAACACTCCACTCCCGGTGGAGTATGAAGCCGTCTGGAGGGACAGACAGGAGGAATCAAGGGGTTAGTCTTGTTTAGTCAGAACTACTGACTACTAGTCTACTAGAAGCCCACCGGACTTTTAAATTCATCCCAGAAATGCATTGAGAGGAGAGAGTGGCATCCATCAGTCAAGGACCTGAGATGCTTATCTCAGCTCTCTGCAGTCACCAGAGAAGTCTTGGTGGCCTTCACCAGCTCTAACTTGCACCCCCATACACTTTTCTAATAAGCTGCTCTGTCACATCAGCAAGGTCGCTGGTGCTGGTTATAGGGAGGAATCGCCAGTCCTCTGAGTCCACTGCTCCCTGAATGTGAATGTTAGAGGGAAGTCAAGGACAATACAGAGCCCTCAAATCACTCTGTTATCTCTTTAGTCTATATTAAACATAATTACCACATATAAGTAATTAGGCTTCAACACACATCTAAGGTCCTAATAAGGTACAGTTATGATAATTAGCTAGTGGCAAAGTGTTTCTGTGAGTGTGTATGGGTGTCTAAGAGGAGGAGGCCCGGCTTGTCTTATTGCTCGGTGTTATTAGAAGACTTTATTATCTGCCAACTTGCAGTATAGTGGATTCATAACTCTACTTTGTCTGAAGATGTTATCAGCACTTTCTTATTGAAATCATTTTCATTCTCTGTCACCAAAACATTTAGCCCCAAAATCCAAGGAAGACTTGACACTTAAAATTTCCTGTGACAGAGAGAGAGGAGAAAAAGATAAAGGGCTGTGCTGTCTCTGTGATTTATGGATTTCATAAACCCTAACCCCCTCTGCGACACGCCATTCTTCTCTGAACACACTGAGCTTTCACAACAATAGCACAGCTTTGGCCCTCGTCAGTGTTGCAAGCATGTACACACACACACACACACACACACACACACACACACACACACACACACACCCACGTTCAAACACTAACAGCAGGGTCAGAGCTTTGGTTCTGTCATCACAGCCTCCCACAGCACTCAGAGCAATGCCTTAACCATAACACTGTAAAGTAAAACCTAATGGAGCTTCCACAGGCGCATGTGTGCAGATCCTCGCACACACACTTGTCAGACCAACAGCTTATTCACAAACTGTGTTTTGATTCATTCGACTGATCCCAAGCTGTATGTTTGAAGAAAGAATTTGGCCTGTGATTTTCTGCAGTTACCCAATGGCACAGAGATATGAACACCACAGAATTGTTAATGCTGCGGTGCACTGAGGACAGAAAGCCTTGTTATATGTTGAAGAGTGATGCTTTATAAACCCGGTTTTACGCTGCACTATCCCCAGCCACATCATCATTTGACAGGGGGAGCAGCAGCGTATAACACTCGGCCCTGTACAGTGTGTCAGCACCACAGAGTTGATTGCTCCTCTGTAAGGACAGAAGTGGCACTGTAGGAGTGACATGCACTTTGTCTGTGTCGAAACGACCAAGTGTCAGCAGTGTCAGGTCCATCACTCCCTGAAAGAAGTTACTTTTTTTTCCCAGTCCATAGCCGCTTTTCTCCTTGGCTTGTTTTTAATGGTTTCAGCATCCTGCCAATTTTACAATCTCTTCTGTTTTCACATCCTCGGGGTAGATGGTAATCCTTTCATAACAACTTGTATACAAACCAATTTGGCAGTTTCAGCAGTGTGCCTCCCTCACATGAGAGACCCAGAGGCTAATTCTGTCAATGTGTGGGTAGCTATAGCACTGCCCAGAGATTCAGTTCTCTGCCTTTATGCCTATATGACTTTATGGGTAATTTGTTAATGATGCGTTTGGTAATAATCTTTGTCAGATCAGAGTTTAGAGCAGCATTTTTGTCCCTATGTGACCTTAGGGAAGGATGGGAGGTCATTGATACATGCAGACATCACCAAGCATAGCAGGCATTTATATCCCCTTAGCAAATACTTTTGTAACTGCCTGTTCTTCAATAATGAAAAACACTATTGTACTGCCCTTCACTGTCTATTCTGGCCTCCCAAGGCTTAACTGACCATGGCTTATTGTCTTCGTTCTCAATGCTGCTTTTAAGAGGCATCAATGAGACATCAATGGCATGATTGTTTGTGATTGTTTAGCTGTAATCTCCTTTTTTCACTTGTCGTATCACCTTTTTTTCTCCACTCTTCTCTCACCCCTTCCAGCTCCTTTCGCACCTCTGGGCATTGAGACAGTAGTGAAGTTTGATTCCCAGGGGGACGGCATAGGCCGATACAACATCTTCAGCTACCAGCGCTCTACCGATCGTTACAGCTACGTGCCAGTAGGTGAATGGGCAGAGAGTCTGACTCTGAGCAGTGATCTGATTCACTGGCCCAGAGAGGTGGCGCCCACTTCGCAGTGCAGCGACCCCTGTGAACGCAACGAGATGAAGAAAATGCAGGCAGGTAGGAGAAAATGTTCTTTTTTGTCATAGTGACATTTGACCGTACGGAGCAGCAGCGCCTTTTGAAAAATCTGTCACACTCTGCTGTTCATATTTGTCTCCCAGGTGAGTACTGCTGCTGGATCTGTACAGCCTGTGAGCCTCATGAATACCTAGCTGATGAGTTCACCTGCTCACCCTGCGCTCCTGGCCAGTGGCCCACTGATGACCTGACCTCTTGTTATGACCTTCCTGAGGACTATATTATGTGGGAAGATGCCTGGGCCATTGGTCCAATTACCATTGCCTGTGTAGGGTGAGTATTAAAGGACTGTCAACATGATGTCAGTTTATAACTGGTCCTCACAGGAGTGTGTGTTTTTGTGTTTGTATGGCTGTTGGTAAAGGGGAAGGGAATTGATCGTTTGCTAAACCCCACCCCAAAACAGTGATTTCCAATCATAGCTTAGCAACTAATGGAACAGCTGTTGGGTCTTTCCCCACTCTGAAGTGTACACAAGCCTCTCATAAGAGCATTTATAGAGCTTGGAGGGTTGAGTTTTTTTCTAGCCTTTCCAGAACCAAAAACACAAGAAAAGATTTAAAAGTGTGCTCATCTGCTTTGACATGAGCTGTATTTGTTTGTCCAGCTAACTAGCTTCCTACCTACAGTAACAGAGCACGACTTTTATACTTTCAAGGTCAAAGAGCACATTATTAGCTTACCGCATAAGTTGTTCACCACTTCCATAACCACTGTTATGGAGTTTTTAGCTCCATCCTGCTTTTCATTGGATTTCAGCCAATGTTACCCAAAATAGTATTATTATATTATATATTATAATATTTTCCTTACATAAAACACTATATTTCTCTACAATGCAATACAACAAAAATGCTGCTTCTTTATTTACACGTTGTGGTTCACCATCTGGTGAAGATTGACCTTTTGCCTGGGACATGTAGCTTTATATCATGTACATGGCCATCACATGGATCTTTAAGACCCCTCTTACAATGTTCTCCTTTTAAAATTAGTCAGCTGAAAACATTAAACATTCATCATTTTTAGCCAACTCATGGAGCTAATATTAGTTTAATTAGCTAGCTAGCCACAGCTGATAAAAAAAAACTGCCAATGAAAGTTTTTTCAGAAAAATCAACAGTTGTCGGCTAAAAATGAGAAGCCTGGTTTTCCTACCTTTGTCTGAAGTCAAGGACTTAAAACATTACTAGGAAATTTAAATGGCATATCTGAGAAAGTAAAGAGAAAGTAAGAAAGTGAAGCTTGACAGGCCTATCAAGAGTTACTAAGGAGGTGGGGCTTAGAAAACTGTCAAATTAAAGGTCAGTTCCTGACACATTTTTTTACTAGACCACTTTACTTTTCCACATCTACAGTGTGTTATGATATGGGCCTATTAGATATTAATAATAGAAGGTTTTCTGATTATTGATTATTTAGCTCAGCCCTGCTTTTGTAATAGCACATAAGCACTTATCGTAATTATAACTTTATGAAACTGCTGGTCTATTACCTCCATAACCCCCCACCCCCTGTCCACAGGTTCATGTGCACCGGTCTGGTGTTCTGGGTGTTTATCAGACACAACCACACACCTCTGGTGAAAGCTTCAGGCAGAGAACTTTGTTACATTCTCCTCTCGGGAGTCTTCATGTCCTACGCCATGACTTTCCTCTTCTTGGCCAAACCCTCTCCTGCCATCTGTGCCCTGCGGCGGCTCGGCCTCAGCACGTCATTCGCTGTCTGCTATTCCGCCCTCCTTACCAAAACCAACAGAATCGCCAGAATTTTCAGTGGCGTGAAAGATGGAGCGGGTGCAGTGAGGCCACGCTTCATTAGCCCGTCTTCTCAGGTGAGTGATTGCAGCATCATGTCCACCCATCTGCATCAGATGAACGGACAAGCGGACAGCGGAGCCTGATGACCTACCTCTCCTCCGTTCTTCTTCAGGTGTTCATCTGTCTGAGTTTAATCTCCATCCAGTTAGTGATGGTGTCAGTGTGGCTGCTCCTGGAAGTTCCCGGGACACGGCGCTTCACGTTGCCAGAGCGACGACAGACTGTCATTCTCAAGTGTAACGTACGCGACTCCAGCATGCTGCTGTCACTGGGATATGATGTGCTCCTGGTCATCCTGTGTACTGTGTAAGTGTCATGGCTGGTTCAATTTACCATCATGCCAGTTTCCAGTTATGTTTTCATAGCAACAATCATTTCGGTAGAGTAGGCATCTTTGTTTGTTTGTTTTTCCTAGATGGTATCCGCATGATTTAGAAATACAATTCTCTCCCTTTAGGTATGCCTTCAAGACCAGGAAGTGCCCTGAGAACTTCAACGAGGCCAAGTTCATCGGATTCACCATGTACACCACCTGTATAATTTGGCTGGCCTTTCTTCCCATTTTCTATGTTACATCCAGTGACTACAGGGTAACACACACACAAGCACAAATACTTATCTGTCTTTTATGAGGATCTTGCATTGACCTATTTCCTGTTGAGTAATCCTGACGTCAACAGCCATACATCTAACGACAACCACTACTAAGATGATAGGCTTATTCACTTTCTTGCCCAGAGTTAGATGGGAAGATTGATGCCAGAGAGTGGTATCAAACTTCTGATCTAACTATTGGCAAGAAAGCATATATCGCAAAATGTCAAATTACTCTTTTAAGCCGAAACTTTTACGATTTTCCTTCTTGGGACCTGTTTTTGTCCTCAAGCAGGAGGGGAGTCCCTAGAATGTGAGCAGGTTTTTTGCCCCCTAAACATGATTAATACAAGCGATGTAGTCACAAAACGGGGACTACACAAGTGTGATGGCAGTTTACACCAATTTTAATCCTGTTGGCAAATGTCCCAGCTCTGCAGTACTGGGATGGCACAAAGACAGGCTCCGTCAAACTGCTGACACATGTCCAGATTTAACAGCAAAGGGGAGTGAGTGTTTACCTGATCCATACAAAATCTTAAGCATCCACATGAATCATAAGCACACACTTCCACAAACACACACACACACACACAGTACACTGTATCAAAGGGCATAAGAGAGGAGTGCTGATGCCAGGGCTGCTCATTTGATCCCTGCAAAAAAAATAAAAACATCTCTTTCTCTCTCTCTCTCTCTCTCTCTCTCTCTCTCTCTCTCTCTCTCTCTCTCTCTCTCTCTCTCTCTCTCTCT
>JBBPCS010000917.1:2000113-2027832 GCA_037974645.1 Hollardia meadi | reverse complement strand
TCTCTCTCTCTCTCTCTCTCTCTCTCTCTCTCTCTCTCTCTCTCTCTCTCTCTCTCTCTCTCTCTCTATCTCTATCTCTATCTCTCTCTCTCGGGAAAACAGCATCTCTTTTGGCCTTGTATAGTCTTTAAGATTAGTCAGGTAGAGGCATTACATCACCAACACGCACAGCCACCCACTCACAGACACACACACACACAAATATATACACACACAGAGGGGATGTTGAAGGGTTGGTTACTAATGTGCTTCTCGGTACAGGAGTGTGGTTTTACAGCCAGTTGTTATTCCACCCTGTAACCCTCTCGAGCACTTTTCAAGCATACAAAGTTAGACACAGCAATGATATGGCAACCTGAAAGTGACAAAGTACAGCATGCACCTCTCCAGGCCTACTGGTACTTAAGATTTTAGCATTGATTTTGCACAATAAATGGCAGAGAATGAAGTTAATGCTGAGATACTGTTTAGTTTGGCCTCTGTGCTCTCTGGTGATGAAGTCTTTTATTGATCCATCGTGTAATTGTTATCCTCTGGACTGTTGCAAAGTAACAAAGCCTGCCAATAAAGAGTAATACTCTCACTTTACAGGACTCATTGGCTCTGTGACCATAATAGTGATTGGTTAATTACTTTTGGCATTTTTATGCTTTATATCTATCTACTGTTTATCGAATTGGCCTCAATTTAAAATTTGGTTTATTCTCTGTTTAGCTTTTGAAAAAGTAGCTCTGAAACGTGTTCATTACAGATTCTTATCATAGAATTAGCTCTTAACAGTAATTGCTTTGTACTACATTAGCATACGATTTATCCATCAAAGTCTGGCTACTAATTACGGTGTCCTCCCCTTTTCGCTGCAGGTTCAGACCACTACCATGTGTATCTCAGTCAGCCTCAGCGGCTTCGTGGTCCTGGGCTGTATGTTTGCTCCCAAGGTCCATATCATAATGTTCCAGCCCCAGAAGAATGTGACCAGCCACCGGCTTAACCTCAATCGCTTCAGTGTCAGTGGGGCTGCCACCACATACGCATCTCACGGTAGGTTACATGCAGTTACCTCATTTTTAAAGAGACAGAGCTTAGAGCAGCACTGCCTTTTTTTAATCCCGTCTCTGTGAAATGGGTGTTTTCAGGATTCAATATTTAGTACAACAACCCTCTGTTCCACTTTTACTATAGGGGATACAATTTGGGGGTTTTTAAGTCAAGTAATCAAGATGCGGGGGGGGGGGGGGTTCTGACTTGTGTGTATTTTGTTCTTACAAAACAGCCACAAAAGCAGTTTTGAAAAGTCTTATAATGCTATAAACCAGGGCAGGAAGGTTCAAATATGTTACTTCAAAGATTTTACGTTTGCAGTAATGCGTGATTGGCAGGTTCAATCTTGAGCTAGTTAGACTGTAAAGAATGGCATCCTGCTGACGGAGTTGCAGTGTTCAGCAGTACAATGAGATGCCAAGAAAGAAGTATGGCCCAAAGAAGTGATTTATTTTTTTGACTGGAATAGATTTTCATGTACATGTTTATATTAAACAAAATGTTTTTTTGGGACAGAAATATATATTTACCATATATGTAGCACACATTGCACCCAAGGATAAATACAAAACCTAAATTGGCTTCAGAAAATGTAGACAGTGATGTATATTTATATTATTATATTATATTTATATTTCGTATATTTGGACTGTTAACATTAAATAGCGTGTTGGTATTTTTAGATTCCATTAGTATCACTTCCTCACCTATGCCTTCATTATTATTGGATTGTTGCATTGAATTTACATTGTGCTTGTGCCATAAAGTCTTATATGCATTAATGGTCCCTCAGTGTTCTAAAAATATATAGATATCAATATAAAGCTGTGCAGCATGGCTAAAAAAAAACATCATCTATATGACACGTCATTTAATTTGCCTGAAATGACAAAGCTTTTACTACGCTAGAGGCTAGACCTCCATCACTGTTATGATATTTGCTATTTTTTGTAGCTTTTTTTTATTTACATGATTTCAGGTCAAGTTTTCTATAGTGTAGGTTGAAATGTATAGGCGTTTAGTGCCAATTTTAAGAAAATGTTTTTTTATCCCTTTGGCAGCAAAAATCATTAACTGAGGAAGGCTTTTATGAACAAACAAAACATGTCTTAAGAATTCTTGATTTCTAAGTAATTGTCTTCTTTCTTCTTTTTCACTCTCTTCTCCCAGCCTCTGTCAGCGCCCACCACGTCCCAACCGTGTGCAACGGGAGAGAGATTGTCGACTCCACAACTTCCTCCCTGTGACCACATTCGATCCAGTCTCTCAATCTGCCCCCGCGACTGTTAGCCAATCCATGAACAGTGTCCCCCTCAACCATCATTCCCCACCTCATACACACACTGCACACACTCATACACATGTATACATGTGCACACAGATGCACACACATAGAAACAGAGAAACAACCTTCCTTGTGGACTAGAACTGTATTGTTTCACAAATGTAGAAAGTATGTAACTATAATTAAATTATTTTCTAGGGATGTACATACATGGAATCAACATTGTTGTAAGTAGAGAAACAAAAGAACAAAAAAAGTTTTTAGGAGGAATTTTTGGAGCCTTTGTTTTTGATAGCTTTGTTATGACGCGGTGTAAATAGACGTGCTTAAAAATCATGGTAGGAGGGTGTGTGTCCCTCAGTCTGGATGCACATTTGTGGCTCGGCTTGCCTCACCTGCAATATCCCACAGACTTTTTATTCCCATGCTTTTTTGTAGGTCTCATTGTAATAACCAATTATGTATGCATTTCTATTGTGTATCTGTACATTTGTATATTATACTACTGATGGTTCAAACAGCACAATGTTGACAGTCTTGTAACCCGTGAATGAATGTGGGCATAAACTGGATAGTATAAGATGGCTGGAACGTACATGTACAAAAATCCATCAAACTCATCGACTGTAGATTTGATAGATCTGCTTTGCATCCTAGATCCGTATAAAAAAAAAAAAACACAAAAAAAAAACATCGTGGCTGTTTTTGCAGGAAAAATATGTTTTGCTTTTTATACAAGTGTTAATTTTTCTATTTCTTATCATTGAATCCCTTTATCTAAATGGCCATAGTTCCAGACATGTGTTCATCAAAGCAAAAGCATGTTCACTCCCACTCTCGAACTGCTGTGTCTTTGGAGGATTGCTGTAATGGATTTCTAATAATAACTAACAGCAGGACTGAAAAGATATAATACATCAAATGCATTTCTTTTGCCTCGAAACTGTCAATACAGACAAACAAAAAACAAACTGGTGTCTCACCCAGTAATTATTGTACTTAAATGACTCAACACTAATGGAGGGAAACTGACTGCTTTGCTGAACACATGTTGAAGTTTTCCAACTACAGGGGAGTGGTAGCTTATGGTTTTGTGCCCCATAGATACAATATGTGGTGATGTTTTGAATATGGCGATGTGCCTTAATGTATGTTCCATAGTGCTCCAGGTAGAGGTCATAAGAGATCAGTTTTACATTACCAGCTGCCAACCCTTGTTTGGTAAATGTAAAAGTGACCCATCACACTGATTTTACTTTACAATAGCGGCTCCAATAAAAGAAGGACGGGGGAAGAGAAGCTCTTATACCATTAAGATGAAGCCATTGACTTATTGAAGTGTGCAGTTTACATGTCTGTGTTAAATGTGTTGACGTTGAGAGGCACAGTGGAGCAGCTGGCTTCGGCAGTCCCAGAGAGGCTCACAAGAGGAAGCCGAGCACACAATGTCAGCTGCTGGCAGATCCCAACTAACAAAAGGATGTTGAGAGTAGATCTCATATGCATAACGTAACATTTATAAACATCCACACCCATCAGAATCTCTCTTTGTGGCTAGAAAAATGACAGACTCTGATGGGTGACCGTCATGAGGTTTGGGGGAAGAAATGACAAAAAAAAAACATGAATTAAGTTTTTATAATAAAATCTAAATAGCCTAAATTAGTGGACTAATTTTGGCATTACAGCATATTTCATTTTGAAGAGTAGTCTGTCATGAAAGAATTTAGAATGATGGTAAATTATTAATTCACTGGTGTTTAATGGTTACATGCTGTCTAAAATAAAGTGCGACTGTTATACTTGATCTTTCTGACAATTCTGACATAACAGTGTGTGATCGGAATCACTTATTTGCATCCCCGGACGAGCATTTTAAATCTTAATGTTAAAATTAATTTAGTAGATACAGGCAGAACTGTTGAACATTCATCTCTTGACCGGTCAACGCCTTTGCACAGACACTCTTCCAACCACACCCTCTGATTATCACACTTAAAGATAGATTGAAAGAATTTTAGAGGATGCGCCAAGACAGCCGACCTACATTGGGGGGGGGGGGTGTTAGGTGCAGAGAGCAGGAGGAGAGAGTGATGTGGCAGAGCAGAAGGGAACTGCTGCTGTTGGATTATGTAAAGCACTCCCACAGCCCAGAAGTCACAGCGCTTCTATGGAAGCTCAAAGCATCTCAGAGATTCACAGCCTTTGTTAGCAGAAGGCTTAGCCATCCACTCAGTGGTCCTGCTCCCACAAGATACACCCCGCATGGCAGGTTGCTATGGACAACCACCGCCACATCCGCTGCCGGAATGTCTATTTGTCTGCATGGAGAGGAGGGTGGGAGGAGAGGGCAAAAGAAGAGGAATAGGAAGAGGAAAAAATGGGGTGCTGGTTGTGATTCAAATTGGCAGTAGCTGATGGGATTTGGCTCAGCAAGGCCCAGTGCTCTACTCTCAGCTTTTAATGACCGCACAAACAGAGCACTTAACCCTGATTCTCCTCTCATTTAGTCCGGGGACAAGTCTCTGACAACAGTCTCACACTCTTTCCCTGACCCTCTCTCTCTTAATCCACCTCCCCCCTCTGACCTTTTCCCCCTGCCACCAGTGTCCACCTCATCTCTGTCCTATGTGTGAAACTCGCTGCTGATTCGGTCTCAGCCAAGACCACCTAAAGCCGGACCAACAGATTGGTAGCCCGCACTTCGACTAAAGCACTCAGATCTGGGCGCCCAGCCACCCACTGCAGCACATGCCATCGAGGCGGCCTTGAGGAGGTTGGAAAAGGGATAAGGGGAAGGTAGATAAAGGAGTTGGAGGGGGTATGGGAAAATGAAAGTGGGATTTAGATGTAAAAAAAAATTTTTTTTAAATGCATCAACTTTGTCACAGCACTACGCTCAGTTTATCATCTGATGTACCCACTAACTCTCTGTGGCTTCCTTAATTGGTTTTATTCATAAAGATCCCTTTCAAACAGCAAACCATCCGCTACGGTCGTTGTTGCTCTATTCAGCCTCTCCCAACTGCCATGTGCTCTACAGAGGTCTCTGTGCTGTAGCTCTACGGCAAAATGTGTCCTTGGCCTTTGAAACGAGACTGCGGCGAAATGAAGCTGAGGTCAAGCTGAACTCTGGAACTCATCAATCGCAAAAAGCAATACAGTTCCTTGTTTATGATGACATGCAATAAGAAGGCTGTGATGACATCATAATAAATAACAAGCAAACAGCTGTTGACTGCTCGTCCTTCTGTGTCCCGTCTGTCCTGCTCAGGAAAAGTAATTTAGTGTGGAGACTATAAATTTCTGCTAAAATCTAAATATTGAACGCAAGCATGGATAGACTTGTCCTTTCAGCAACATTATCAGACCCTCACCACCACTTTTACACACACACACATGCACACAGGGTCTATTCATAGTGTGTGTTGGCAAATGTTGAAAGATGTCTCTAGCACTCCTGACTAATCTGTTCCCTAAGTGATGGCACTCCAATTAAAGCACTGAGTGGAGTGCTCCCTGCCTTAGAACAATGCACTCCCGTGTTTAGCCCCCCCCCCCCAAAAAAAAAGAAAGACTGAAATACAAAATAAACAAAGGTCTAAATAATATAGAAATAAACATGGAGGAAAAAAAACCCAGAAACATTCAGGACAGCATCTGTCGATAGTTTTCAGTCTTACACTGCTCAGTCTGACACAGTGTGTGTGTGTGTGAGTGGGTTTGAAAAGGTTGTTGATTCAGCTCATGGAAACTTTGCAGGTATTGCAGGCACTAAATGTCTGTCTCTCATTTCTAGGTATCATCATTCTGCCCACACGTCCTATTTTAGCAGAACAACATGCTGGTTATTTTCTTGTAGCCAGGCAATGATTGCCCTCTGGTGGTAGGTACACGTCATTACACAAATAACTTTCATACATAATGTATCTCGACAGCCGAGACTTTTCATCCTTATTAAACTGTTAGGCAGCATGCATGTTTAATTGGCTAGCAGTGGTGGAAGAACTTAAACTCAAATGCTTTACTTAAGTAACGCAATATACTAATATAAAAAAAAATACATTCAGCCATTACAATTAAAAGTCCTGCAAGTATCAAAAGCAAAAGCACCATCTCTGCAGAAAAAAACCCCAGTGATTGATATATTTTTAGGAATTATTAGATTAATACTGTGTAATGGGTAAGTAGCATTTTACTGCTGTGGTTTAAGGGTGATAAATAAAGATACTGTATCTAAGGGGTTGTGAAGAAAAGAAAGTACTGCCATTTGTTTTGGGATTTTCTCTGTTTGATTTTTTTAAATATTGTATACTTTTACCCCTTCGCACCTCAAACTGCAGAGAAAATCATTCAATCACCTCTCTAACACCTTACACCTGAAACATGCATAGAAAAGCAAAAACGGTAGTGAACCATTGGCTTAATCATTAACAATGCATTGTGATTTTTAAGGTTATTGTGTTTTTAAGTAAAATCTTTGTCGTAGAAGTAACAAGTAACTACAGCTGTCAGACAAATGTTGTGGAGTAAAAAAAGCAATTTTTTTTTCCCTCTGAAAAGTAGTGGAGTAGCAGTACCATAATGAATAGCCACAAAGGCTAAAATAATCTAATAACAAAAATAATTTATAGGAACATATTTTGTAATTTTAAAAAAAATATATATATATCTATCTTTTTTGCTACTTTAAAGTCAGTTTTAAGTGAAGCTGAAACAATGGTGTGACGAGGGTCAAAGCAGTTACACATACTCAACAAAATGGTTTTAGGTGTTTGCCCACTGGTTCCTTAAAATATCTTCAACATATTCACACTGAAAGGGCTGCTCGGACCTGGAGTGAGACTCTGAAATGTAATCAGTCACAATGTCCCACCAACTTAATTATTATACTGTCCAAGATGCTTTTATTAGTCATTTTTTTTCTGTTTAAACTTCACACTGAAAACTCACTCAAAAACTGTTGTTACACCATAAACCTATTTATCATGAAGTCATATAGTTGGGAACACAAGAAAAAACCTTAAAAGGAAGTCGATTCTGAGCCAGACCTGGTGGTGTGACCTGGGTTACAATCTTCTGAAAGTAATACATCATGTTAAAATAATGCTGAACTGCTGTTCCCTCAGCTTTTAGGATATCATATCACCGCTGTTAAAAGAAGGCCGACGCACTAAACTTTGATGAAATGGTTTTGTAAGCAAAGACACAAAAGGGTTTAATTTTTTTTTTTTCAATTATTCAATGTTTAAAACATTTAATATTTTTGAGCCACAAATGACTCAAGTCTTTGGACAAATATATGTCTGCAAGAAAATAAATTTGACCGAGTGTATAATTCATTCTGCCCTCACAACTAAAAACTTCAAACGTATAATGTTACTCCCGAAGTTGTAAACATGTAACATTGCATCAGACGTTAAATCAGTTTTGATCAACAAAATGACAAATCATGAGCTTAAAATTACAAACATCATTCAGCCCTCGAAGCTGAGAGAAATTAAATTCAGTTTGAATTTACAGCTGAATCATGATCATGAGCCAAAGAAGGAGCAAAAATGCACTTAGTCGCCTGCATTTTCATGACTGTTTAGTGGACTTTTAGTTCACAGCAAAAGCCCAAATTTCCAGTTAAGGTTTTAAATATTATATTAAAAATTATTTAGCAATTCAATTGCATTACTTGGAATTTATTTTACACCCACAATGCCAGTTAGACTCTAAGCCCATCAGTGAATTCCTCAAATGAATCAGTAGAAAGGAGAAATCAATCAAACTGTGTCCACTTATACATAAATACAACTTAATTTATTTGACATACATAAACAGTCAACATGACAACCTCATCTCATCTCATATGACATCTTCATTTTCAGTTGTTCAGCAGAACACTTCTCCTCATTGCAATAATTTCAACAAAGCAACAGAACAAACAGGTGAGAAGATAGAGGCTTTACATGGCCAGAATACACCCGTCTGTGTGAACGTCTATGGGAGATGGACACACACTGGCCTCTGTGATCCTGATGGCAAATTACACCACGGCTATCTAAAGAGGTTTTAGACACTGCACAGACTGAAATTAATATAAACAAAACATCAATCAAATAGGTCCTTGTCTTACCCTGAGCTCTTCTAACAGCCTCTCTGACATCAGTTTGAATCAGACCAGGAAGTGTCTATCACACACACCTGCACAGTACTATGCCTCAGGTTGGACAGCGCTGTCGTACCAAGCTTTAAGGCCACAGTGTTCGTGGGGGACTTCTCTGAACCTGGCCCTGGGGGCGTGATGTGTGCATGTATATGTGTGTATGTACACACAGTTGGTATTCCAGGTACCAAAGCTTATAAAGGGGGGTGGTTGGTTAAAGGGGTTTTTCAGTGGAAAGTCTCTCGAGGGTCCAATCTCTCCCCCTCTCGCTCCCACTCACTTCACCACCTCCCTAGCTCCATACCAGCGCTTTTGAGTGAGACGAGTTTAGCTGCACGTGTTCAAAGTTCTCTCCATTTCCCTGAAATCAAAAAACAAACCCATTCATTTTTACCACAGTGATATTTTCACACTGTGAAAGTTAAGTCAGGCTGTGACTCTCACCTTGGATGCTATGGCTTTGAGTTTGCCAAGCAGGGAAGGTTTTGAGTACACAATTTCATCCTCCATGTCTCCCTCGTTCTCTCCCTCCATCACAGCACAGCTGTCAGCTCCTGGCATCTCACACTCCTTGTTGGCAGACATCACCAAGCGGGAGTACTTGTACTCCAACCTAGCAGAGACAAGTAATAGAATCAGGAAGGAAGAAGAGGAAGAATGATGTTGTACACATGAATATCGACAAAAACTGATGTGACAAGGGAAGAATGGGAGGCTTAAAAAACACGTTTGGAGGAGAGGAAGAGATAAAGTAGGAATGACAGAAAGCTGGTGGGAAAGTAAAAGAAAAATGATCCCACACTTCGTAGCAGTGAGTCGAGGCCGGGCATTTTAAAAAGGAAGAGGAGGAAGATGATAAAAAAGAAAGTGGTTAAAGACAAATGAAAAAAGTAGAGGATGACCCATTAGTAGAACTGTCTGGACCATAATAATCACTAAACCTTGAAGTCATGTCTCCAATTCACACAGCATAATGCCTGATTTTCATTCTGCATCACCTTGAAATCACAACCATTTGCCACCAAGGCACGTCGTGATCATGTTGAGCTGCGCAGACAGGCGCTCTGAGCTGGCAGGAATTATGACGCGGCTTCACACATGACAAATATAGGATGTTCTGTCAGCAGAACAGCCCGGAGCGTAATCATTTAAAACTTATTGCATGACAAAGACAAAGTGTGACTTTTTTCTCAGAATTCTACCATTCTGATTTTAAAGTCCGAACTCAAATAAATGTTTTCACACACGGCCCTAATGCTCTTCTATAATAACAAGTTTTATATGTTTTGAGTGATGGACTTCATTATTCCTGTTAGTTCAAAGCATATGAAAATTTCTGCTCAATTAGACCTACATTTTGATGAAAAAAATGCCAAGTCGTAGCACGTACAGCTGATTTGTTATGACTTTTCATACTTCAGATTATTGCTGTTTAGTGCTGATAAGAGGAATGAAGTTAAGCAACACAGGACAGAGGTTGAGGAGTACGTCAGAAAAAGAAAGAAATAAGGAGACGGATAGGAAAAAAACGCTCAGAAAGAAAACAGGGAATTGCACCTTTTGTTCTTCTTCCAGAAGTAGCAGGTGAGGGAAACGAGCAGCACTGCAGTGAAAGCTCCCAGCCCCGCACCGAGTCGTACCCAGAATTCCACACCCTCACATGGCAGCGTTTTCTTATCGGGCAAGGTCACACCTCCTATACACAGCTTCGGCTCAGTCCACACGTACAGCAGGTCCTGAGGATGAACATACACATATGTAGCATTAAATAAGAATGCTACAGAGCTAGATCACACACACACACACCGTAAAATGTATACACAAATTCTTCACACACACACACACAGTGCAATTTGTACATGCAGTATTTGGACAGTGGAGTGATAATTTAATTGTTTTGGCTCTACTCCACTGCATTTCAAGTGAAACAAAGACTGCTAACGTGCTGACTGTCAGCCCAAAGCAAATCAATGTTTCCCAGTACTTTAGAAAATTTCTATGTCCACACACCTGGTGTCCTCCCTTGCAAGCTCCCTCTATCTGATGGTAGTCTCTCTCCGTGCATGTGGGACAAGCTCCTGAGCTCTCCCATAAGAAATGAAAGGTGCAGCCGTCGCATGTTCCTGCAGGGCACTGGCTGTAATAGCCAAGCACAAGCCGTCACTTCTACACAACACCACAGCATAGATAAAAGGCTAAATGGGATATTAGAAAGGCAACATGAGAAACATTGACAGACTGTGGTACCTGGGAACTGAGAGGTCTCCTTTCGTGCTCTTCACTGGGTTGCAGCGAAGTGTCACCACTGCGCTCCGACCCGACTCACAAGATGAGGTCGCTTCCAGGGACCTTAACAAAGAAAATACAGAAAGCAAGACAGAACCTTAGAGCACTGATTTTTTCCATGTCTAAAAATATATTTGAAATAATAGAGGTACCTGTAGTAGAAGTTGACATCCGGGACTTTCTTGGAGGTCTGGGGGTACAGCTCTGGTCTCGCCCTTATTCCATCAAGAGCATTATCTACCGTAACTCCTATTAGTCACATACAAAAGAAGACAGATTAAATGTGACTTTGACAAACATGACCAGACCTTTTAATGTCAGTATATCTTTTCTTTTTGTCTTTTAAAAGCAGTGAAAAACATACTAAAAGCAGCTCTCCACGCCACTACAGTATGCATCTTACGCCCACTGACCAAGGAATGTGTCAGCCAGGTTAATGGACTGCGAGGAAAGTGCTGTGTGGAAGCCTCGTCCATTAGCTGGGATTATTGTTGACTGACAGATGAAGGTCTTGACAGCGTTGGCTCCTTCGCCTCTCTCTCTCTGAGTGTCGGCGATGGACAGGTCAGTTACATTGTCTGTGCATACCGCCAACTGGCCCTTAGATAAAGAAAAAGAGCAAATAGCAATATGATTGCATTCATACAGACAAACTTTTTAAGAGGTGCAGTATTTTCTGCCTGTGTTTGTTTGTGCGTCTTCATCTTTTCCTACCTGTCCTCCACACAGGCTGATATTGAACTGGTGGAAATACTTGGTTCCTTTGGAGGTAAAGCTCGGACCGTTCATCAGTGATCCCACAGACCCAAGGAGGCTGAAGTCAAAAGTTAGAGTGACGTTGCCCTCCGTGTGGGTGAAGTGACAGTCACTGTAACATAAACTGTGGTCCTGTAAAAAATAAAAAAAATACAGATGTACAGTTGTGTGCCATGTCAATAATAAAAAAAATCCCAAAAATGAAAGAAGAGCGTTAAGAAGAAGAAGAGATTAATTTCCCAACACCAACAAACCTTGTCGCTCTTGCTGGCTGGTCCACAGGATTTGCAGGCCTCTGGGCCCGGTGTGGCATGAGAGACGAGGTGCGTGTCACGTGGGCACTCTGTGCACTGGCTGGTGCGCGAGTCTATGTAATGCCCAGCTGGGCACGGCACACACGTAGAGCTGGAGGGTTGGGTGCTGAGGGCACAAGCCCGGCACCCAGAGGACACCCCATCAACGGCGTTACTTACTGTGATGGAGTAGATTCGCGCCACGTCGTTGACCCTCCTGCGTGCCTGTGAGAGTACCGGAGAGAGAGACAAATGGGTACAGAATGAACTGCAGCATTAATTCAGTGTAGGTGCTGCTAATAGGTACGAAAACAAAACAGAGGCTCTAGCACCAACCGCTGAACATAAGTGGATAGCACTACAGCATACAGTACACAAAATGTTGTTCTGCCCTCACTTGAAATGCCCACATTCCTGCTAGGTCTGAACAACTAATTAAAATAACACCATTATAAATTAAGCATGGTGAGATGTCCCAGCCTACAAATCAAATTCTCCCAGTGCAAAATTACCATTCCCACTAAAAATCATGACTCATATTGCATATTTACTCCAATGTTCATGCATTGTAAAAGGTAAGTAAGCACAGTGATGAAGTAGTCTGTTTGATTTGCGGTTTGGTTCAAACACCACCTCAGAAATGATCTTTAATACAACGTACCGAGCAGAAGGGAGTGTTTGGTGTACCAAGTGTGGAGTGGATTTACGAGACTAAAGGTGATCCCAGTTGCCGTTTGAATTTGCGGATAGAGGATCTCTGAAAAACCGTCAGGACATTTTTCAGAGCTTTCTTGTTTTCCATACATAAGAGAATGAATATGAAGGTTTAACCACAAGATGGCAGACCAGCTGTCCTGACCTTTTGAAGGGCCAAGTGGCCAAAGCCTGGGTCAGTGGCCTGACCTTCACAGCTCAGCACAGAGGTTCATTGTGCATATGCAACAACATAAAAGTGGTTTAAAACTGCAGGGATATAGGCTTGTCTTTCTTTTGCTTATGTTTTTTTCAAGAATTTGGTAATAATTAGAATATTATCACTTATAGAGTGACAAACTTGACATTGCAGGATCTTCATCACTATGAATTTACCATCTTACACTTTTGCTCCTCAGCGTCCACATCATGACCATGAATATTAACAGTTAACAGTTCCCACAGAAAAGCCCAAGCTCTCTAAGAAGACAAGCCAATGTATATGCTTGTGTTTACTCTTATCAGTCTACATAGTGTCCATAGACTGGTGAGACAGATACATCCTCTATCCTCAGCTTTTAAAACATGATAAAACACAGTATGTTGACAGTGATTTGTATGATCTAGAATGCTACATGTGAAACAAGCTCACTCATACTTACATCTGATGGTTGGTTAGTCCTCTGGAACGCCCATGTGTAGGAAACTGAGGCGTTCTTTGTCATGACGTGTGTGTAGGACTGTCTTGCTTTCGTTCTCTCCCATGACTCCACTACCGTGGTACTCTTCCTGTTTACATCCTAAAAGGCACAACAACTTCATTCACCTCATCTCTATGATAATAAAGCAGCAAACATTTGTGGGGAGCCATTCTCACCATCATGAAGTAGAGCTCACAATCAGCCGTGCACAAAGTTTCAAATTCAAAAGTGATGCGACCAAACTCTGCCGCAGAATGGCTCGACATCGACGTGGGGAGCCTGATGGCCGGTGCAAACAGGAAGGAGTGGAGTTAGTCATGACAAAAAGAGACACACCTCTCAGTGACGAGAGAGATGGAGACTGAAAAACACAACGTGACTTACTTGAAGCCAGGAACATGGATATTCAGGATGAGGTAGTCATTATCTGAGCTTCCTGCTCCGCTCTGGATATGATCACCTGCCACCTCCCAGCCTAAAGGGACAGGGCAATCCATATTACTACTATTTTCTACATTTTGGGAAATATGCTTATTTTCTGACTTGCAATAAAACTAATAAAAATACCCACCATTCATACTGTCACATTTGGAGTTGCCCACATTGAAACAGGAGGTCTTCATGTTTGCAGGAAGAACATTCCACCATTTGTACTCGTAACCCAAGGTGGGCTCAGTGCCTGCCGGACATTGCTTACATGCTGCGGGGAGAGCACAATGAAGAACACATTTAGGAACCCACACAGAGCAAAAAAGGAAAAATAGCTGTAAGGAATGCAATATAAATCAGAGTTCTCAGTACGTTTCATCCCATCAGAGTAGGTCCCAGGTGGGCATGGTGAGCAGGTGGCTGTGTCATTGTTATAGAAACCAGGGTTACAGGGGGGGCAGGGCTCTCGGTCTCCACTTGGAGGCAACGGCTCAGCTCCAGTCACACCCTCCAGGCATATCTTAGGTTCAATCCACTTATACATGACCTGCGTCTGAAATGACAAAGAGGGGAAAGGTGGTGATGGAGTAGAACAGAAACTGTGATTAGAGAATGGGTCTTCTCGGGGTGTTTTAATCCAGAGGTGGCCTCTTTTCTCTCACCTTGCCCTCGTGGTCACATGCTGTGTGGATCTGGAAATAGTCCTTCTTGGAACATGGAGGTCTGTCCTTGCACACAGCGGATCCCTCAGCTTAGGAAATGAAAAGTTATGATAAGGGAAAATTAAAGAACACATTGCCAAAGAAAACTGTCATTTAAAAGAACAACTGCAAAAGAACAACTTCATCATTTACCCAGAATCCCTTAAAAGACATCTAGCTAAATCATTAAAACACAAGAATCCAAAGGAAATATAGAACGATTCAGTTGAAATAAAGCAAACAGTAAGATAAGTGAGAACTGAAATGGACTTAAGCCACCGGCAGTGACATGGACTGTTTTATTCTGTGTGTATGAATGAAGCGATGTTTATGTGTGATACCAACTGCTTATCTATATTCTATGTGTTTAACTGTCTTGTTTTGGTGAGCCAAAGACAAAATAAAGATACAGTATATTCTATTCTATAATAATGTGCTCTTAAAGAACGCCAGGAAACCTGCTGGAAACACAGAAGTGAAGCGAAGGGGTCATTAAAAATGCATAAAGAGGTGTGCTGTATTAAATATGTAATGCGTTCTGTATACTCCAGCCTTCTCACAGTCACGTCTCAATGTCTTTACTAAACAGGACATGCATTCACACCATCAAAAGTAAATTGCAGAGGAGCAAATCATTTCATTAAACTTTCATTTTGTCTCAGTCAAATATCACAAATGGATGACAGCTGTCATGCTAACAGAAATCTGGCTGAGTGACCTCACTCAGATCATCTTCCACCTTCTGCTGATGTGGTACAGCTGCGACTAAAAACAGTTCAGGGAGTATATTACTTGTATCTACCCTATCCTAGAAATAACATATTAGAAAATAACATTTGTGAAAATTTAAGTAATATAATTGCTCTATGAAAAATACTGGAGCATACTCGCTGCATTATCTGCCAAAATCTGGCTCTTCCTCGCGAGCACACAAGCACTCCGCCGCGCTGAACTAACAAGCTTGTTTCTTCCTCCAACGTTGGACTACTGTGGCTGAAAATAGGACAAGCTCTCTTTCTATCTTTTGGCTCCGTTATGTGCTTCTGCAAGCAGCACTGATAACAATTAAGCTACACTGAATACTGCACTGCGGTTTCATCATCTTGTTCCCAAGATTCAACAAACCGTGGATTTAAAATGCTGAGTGCGTGTGTCAGCGGGCGTTCCTGCCTACCTGCATACTGAGTGGTCGTGTTACAGGGGGTGCAGGAACTGGCACCATGGCCAGAGTAGGTGTCCCGTGGACAGGGTTCACATGTAGAGGAGCCTGGGATGTGGCTGAACGTCCCCGGCTTGCAAGGGAAACACTCTGATGTGTAGGCGACTCCTGGTATAAGGAAATAGCAGAGGACGAAAAGGAAAATAAACATTTAATTTGTTTATTGTTTTGTCATCGATTGCAGTGAGAAGGGCAGAAAGAAGATGCAAAGTGGTTCCTGACCTTCTATTTGAATATTTTTCAGCAAAACAGGCTTCACCACTTTGGTCCCCATCAGGACTCCACCCGTCCTCCAGTACAGGATGTTGGTGCCAGACTTCAGGTTCACCTAGAACACACACGATTTCATGCGTAACCAGTCAAGCCGTGGCCTGAACAGGGCCAGTGCAATAGTTAAAAGGTCTGGGTTTGCTTCGTGTAGCATCTATTAATGAGATGTGCCATCTTAAAATTACATGAAGAGCTCAGCTCAAACCTTCATTTCGTTTTACTGGAAAATAAAGCTGCACAATGAATATTCTGAGGTTAAAATCTAAAAACAGAAGCACATCTTAAGCAATAACTTCAAACATGCAAGGCGCTTAAATGCATGAAAGAATAATTGTATGTGACTGATTTGAAATGGTGTAATCAAACTTAATTTGGTGTATAAAGTATGTAAACTAATGTTAAACAATGCTGCCATAAAACCTGCAACCTATGCAGACTAAATACCTAAACTTCCTTTCATTAATCCTATAATGTAGAAATATGTTGTGCTCTTAATAAGATCCACACACTGTATTAACACTCCTCCCGACATTACAACTAATCGCCATTCTGCAGTGTGACTGGAAAAATACTGGAGACAAGGCAAAAAGCCCTGCCAGCCACACTCTGCGTGCTAACAAGCTTCCTGCTTGTACCCACCCATTTCTTGTTGCTCAGCCTGAGTTCCAACACATTTATTTGGAAGGCCAGCAGCCAAATATCTGTCGTCTATAGCTGCTGTTCATCTCACGGCATGAAAACACTTACCGTGTGGGCGGCCCATTCACCGTGATTGGTGAGCTTGAGCCACTTTGTGTCAGAGGACTGATCCATCTCTTGACACTGGTCATTCTGGATCTAAAAACACAGAAATGATCGGCGTCCATCAGCTGAAACCTTCACCCCATATTCACTCATGTACTGATACGAATCACAAAATACTTAAGTGAGTTTTTGTCTCTAGACAAAATTATTGAGGAGGATATTTTGGTTGTTTATGGGGGCAATTTAATTAAACAATAAACAATACATCGGCTTTAATTAATGTAAAAAAAAACAAACTAAAATGGAATAATCTTAAAATGGTCATCTTTCCAGCACACCTGCCCTCAATTAAGCAATAATTCAGAGGCCCATCACTTGACGCGCCATAGCAGCAACAGCACAGGTGCAACTAATAATGTTAATTACAGCTCTGTTCTACAGTAAGTGTCCAAGCAGCATGTCATGTCATAGAGCTAGCATGCACCCTGCAAGTGTACCTATGGCTGCTATGGCATGTCAGCATACCTGTCATGACAAAGGCCTATTCTTAAATACAAAGAGCATGCAACACTTGCCATGTGAGGGAAATGTCAACTCATAACAAACAATAGAAGAACTGTTGTCCTACTGAGGAATCGCTGTTTGTTTCATACACAAACTGCCCGAAATGTGTTTTTGAGTGCTCTAAATAGATCTATAGCATCAATTGTAAGACAAATATATATTATGTTTTCTGATTCATGCACATAATGATTAGAATGATCATGAGCTGTGGCTATTTCCAATCAGATCTAGTACTTTTCCCCTTAGCATTACATTAGCGCTGTGCCTGTTGCATTTCTAGTGTGTTTATGATGAGAGATGTGCTTTACGTTTAACAAAAGAAGTGTGGAAGCTCTCTCCAGGGTGTCCAAAAAACATTTTCCTGGTGGCGTACACACACTCGGCATCCGCTTAAACAAACAGATCAATAGACAAACAGGAGTAAAAACATAAAAACTAATGAATGTTTCCAACTCACAAAGAACTCAAACAGCAGGTTGTTGTCTGGATACTGGTACTCAAAGCTGACAGAGCCCTGTTTCTTCAGATGGACAGCGTAGATGAGAGAGACCGTGCATTCATCCCGGTTGGACTCCAGATAGTTTCCTTGAGGCACCCAGGAAGAACTGCAAGGCAAAAGATGTCAAAATTTATTTTACACTCACTATCCGGCTTCCACTTTTTCTTGCATCCTCCTCACAGACCTGTTGCAGGTGAGCCTGTCATCTCCGTGGGGACTGTTTTCCAGCGAGGTTGCCAGGCTACTGAATCCAGCGGGCATGGAATCCCATTGGTCGAAGCGGATGCCGCTGCCGAGGGAGTAGCTTCCCGCTGCACACTGGGTACACTCCTGAGCCGACATCTCCAGGAACTCCCCAGCCTCACACGAGAAGGCTGGAGGACACGCGGAGAGGAGGCACAGAGGGACGGAAAGACGAACATTAAATATAACGCTTCTCAACCTTCTTCTCATTCTGTTGCAAAAGTCACACAATGTAACACAGACTGAAGACTGAATGGGCATGCAAATCACTGCTGCATTTAGTATAATGCATCCCCAGTGATGAGGGAACTAATCCTTACATCCTGTTACACACTGTGTCAGTCTACGTGCTTTTTTTCCCCCCCCATTGAGCCATCATGCCGACTGCACCTGCCAATGTTTTGACAGAGGCTGCTTTTCCTCATACCTGATGTGGTCAAATGTGTGTGGGTATGCATATTTGTGTGGTACACACATATGTGCGATATGAGGAGGACAGTTTGCTGTGGCACTCATTTTCATGGTGGCATTAATTGTTCAACTGGGGCCTCTCATATTGTGCCATGGTGCAATGGATAGCATCATTTTCTATGTAAAGTGGTTTGTCCAATTGCTATGAGGAAACAAATGTCTCAAGTTCTTTTCGCGATTTAGTTTTTGAGTCTGAACAGGAAGAAGGAAACAGAAACATGTCTAAATAACAAAAGGGGTTTAAAGTATTACCTTACAGGTGTATGCAACGTGAAGACGCATACCTTCATGTGGCAAGCTACCTCACCTCACAATGATCCATGAATATAATGAGAAGGGTTTCTGTTTTATGCTATTTATACCTATGTAAAACGTCCACACTAGCTGGCCATTATTATTATGCACCCTACTCGTGAAGCACTGCTGCAAACCTGTTCCGGGGATGTCTAACAAACTCGCATGACCGCCTTGTAGGCACTTTACATGCTTTTACGCATTTAAAGTCTGTCTTCCCGGCTCCATCGTGATAAGGCAGCGATAAGGTCTGTGAGTAGTTTGACACTCCCCATCACACACCTTTTACTTAGCTGTGTCTGTTTCCATGGCCAAACATTAACACTGACAAATAATGTAATAATTGGCTACATGGGCCTCTGTATAACTGTGTCCATTCAAAAGCTCTGCAAACGTACTGTCTTTTTATTCTAATAGTTTATAACTAAGAAACTCGGGGCAGATGTTGGCGTGAAACAAGCTACTGCACCTCATATTAGACACATAGAATTATTGTGAGTGACAATGTGCGCCATTAATGATGTGGCTTGTGACAGTGTTTTGGCTTTGCACTGTGGTTGGTTGGGGGGTATCCAAATATAGCCAGTCAGGTTGTAGTGGTGGAAATTCCAGGCTACTGATAAGGAGGAGAGATACACACATATACTTACTGCACTCAGTGCCGCGCACTGGCTCTGGTAGTCCAGTGCAGGCCCCAGGGCTCTGCGGGATGGCCACCCTCCACCGAGATCCTGTGCTGTCGCACTCTGTGTACTCATAGTAGTAGTCCGTCTGCCAATTACACACACACACACACACACACACACACACAGACACAAAACACCTGCATGAGAAATCAGCCACCATGACAGTCAGTGACTAAAACACTTAGCAAATGTAGGCCAGAGGCAGGTCAGTAAACATCACACCGCAAGGGGCCTCCACCCAAATCAGAGCCCTGAGTCACCTCTCACCTCTGGGCGAGAATGTTGTGCATATCAGAGCAGACTACATGAAAGGCGCTACTGCTTTAGCAAGCGGCACTGAAATTAACTTTCATTTCCATATCCAACCATTCAGGCTTTACACAACATTGTTATCTCTCATGCCAAAGGCCCTCTCCCACCCTGAAGCACAACATACCATCTCCACGGCGATGGGAACAGGGGCGGTGGCAGCAGTGGGCTGCTGGTAAAACAGGCCGAGGGGTTTCACCAGCGGCTTTGCACATTTTCAAGATGAACACTTATGTTCATGTTATCGTTTTAATCTGTGGTCTGGTGTAACTAACACTAGCTTGGTGTTCCGACCTCCAAAGAGCTTCTCACCACCTCTCTGTCAACAGAGGAGGGTGGCCTAAATTTCTGAGAGTTTATATAATGTTGCTCCTTGAGCCAAACCACATTTTTTGACACCACGGCGCATGCAGGCTGTTGTGTGTGGAATGATTTTCACAGCGGGTCTCATGATAGAGCTCGGTCACACTGATGATAAAGGTCAAGAGAAACAAGGCTGAACAAGAAACCCATTAAGAATAGGATTGTATTCTACACTCTGCACTCATTTCCTCTTGCGACGGAGGTCAATCACATATGGCAATCTGTCAATACTCTTCTCACACCATAATTCAACATGAGAGCCTCTGCTCCTGGATGCATTTCATGAGCCTGGAACCAATCAGCTCTGATGGCATATGCTGTCATCCCAGACAACAGCTAAAGCAGGAGCAGCACACACATTTCCCACCGTTATACTGCAGGCCTCAACTGTGGAGCTGCAGTAATCCCTATGTCAGTGTGAAAACAGAGATTGGGGACTAACTTCGAGGAATGTTGCTCCTCTATCTTTGGGACTGTAACTGTGCTGCCAGTCGGGACTGAGGAGGTGTTGAGCTGAGCCAGACCAGAGGGAAGGAAAGGCCAGTGCATGCAGGAAACTGATAAGAGCCTGAACAGCTCTGAGTGGTGAAGTTCAACATACACCAGACCTCATCAGAGATTCATGCTATTCAACAGCGGTTTAAGGCTCGTCTTCCCACCTCATGCAAATGGTGATGCGGGGAAGGATTTTAAACAAATCGGCCTGGAAATGTGTCATCAATTTTTTTAAATCGTGTTTGATTAGTGGCTTATGTTCTCACTGTCAGCAACCGGCAGCACAGTCAGTGCGTTTTCTATTTGGCTCTTACAATAATAAAAAATGAAATACGACGAGCCCTCATTGATGGACTGTGGCATCTCTCACCTCACTACATTGCCGCTGTCCTTTGGCCGCGTCAATCAACCGGAGCGTGCAGAGGATGAGAGAGCAACTGGCGACGAACCAAGCCGAGGACCGCATTGTGGATCATCGATGGGGTGTAAAAAAAAAAAAACAAAAAAAACCTTCGATCCAAGGGAGATAATTATATCGTAAAGTTGAGGCTGATCAATACCCGGTCGGATACAAATCTTCACCTGCTTGTGTCGCCTCTCGTCGGCAGATTGTAACCCTCACCACCTGCGATTATCCTCAGACTCTGCGCTCCAGGGGCTGCCTCATCACAATGAAGCTGGCGCAGAATGACAAAGGACGTCCGGTTAGTGTTTTCAAAGTAAAACTCAAGGTATGTATGATGGAATGATGCGTCACCGCTGTTTTTAAAAAAATACATTTATGGTACAAATTTTGTTTATATGTACGTCAGTGTTCATTCTGTGCAGTAAAGTCTCATTTTTTCCGTAAAACAAATCGTTTTGTCGCTTTAATCTGAAGGCAAAACTGTAATACATCTGGTATTTTCTGCTGACTTGACGCAGCTGTGTGAGCGTGTGTGTATGTCTTTAACCACCGTCTCTGACGCTCCTATGACGTCGCTCAGGAGAAAATAGTGTTTTGTTGTCTTGTAGCTCTCGTGACAAAATAATTTTTAAAACGATGTGCAATTGGCTATAAATGGAAGCCATGTTGCTTGAACAAATACACAAATACAAAATTAAGCGCTAAAGGCGAGTGTACAGTTTTTATAGAGGTCATTGTTGCAGTTTTTGTTTAAGGTGATGTTGATGTGAGGATAGATATTTTAAAATGACCAAGCTGCATTTTGTCCTTATCTGCCTCGCAGCATATTGTTCTCAAATCAAATCACTGTAGTTCATATCATTGACCGCAAGGGGGAGCCAAGCTCTGCAAATGGTTCGTTACTGCAATATGGATCACAGGGAGTTGCTTTGTGTTATTCTTCTGCCTATAATGAGAACATTCAGTTTGTATTTTATATTTTCATGCCTAAATTAAATTATCAATTTCATAGGCATACTGACAACCATGGCGGTCGGGTCCAGTGAGCAGAATTTTCCAGTCCAGGTCCAGGACCGCTGGTGCTGTGGCCTGTAAGGGAGAATGGCTTTCATCCTAAGAAAGGTCAGTTTTATGGCTCATGGTATGGTGTGAATAGTTGGTTAAAATGAACCCAATAATAGCATTATACATAGGGAGAGTGAAATAAGGCCATGCACAAATAATGTTATTGTAAAACACTAGTTTGTAAAGTTTGCTTCACCAATGCATTATTTACATTGAGTGATAATGAAAATAATATGCATCTAATCTGTATATTCCTAATCAGGGGTCTCCCCAGGATTCCTGTTTATGATCTGTTTCAAAAAGGTTCATTCTTACATCTAACGTGCTGTTTAGTGTAATGATGGTTCTTCAGTAGTGTGATGCTGGTGGGGCATCATTGTTTTGTCATTTCTTGAAGGAAATCCCATTTAATCCTGCTCAGGTCTGTAAAAGTGTGTTACTGTCTTCGCGAGATCCACCGTTTCTCTCAAAATATTAGCTGCTCGGTAATTCATTTGGGTAGTGTCACAAAAGGAAAGTATTATCCAGCTTTCTCTTGCCATTTATTTTTTCCCTCATTGTGTAACTTACCTTAAGTAATAGTATCAGAAATTACATGTTGCAGAAAATGTATATATTTTACATAGCATTACAGAAAGTTATCAACATCTTTTTTATTAAATACTCTCATGACTGCTCGAGTAAGTGGTTAAATAGTGAGTGCAAACTATGTCGCTGACGCTGTTTACGTCTTGAGACAAAAGAGCTCATGCATGTTTTATAATCATGGTTCAGTTTGTCAGCGTGGGTTATGCTCACAACACGACTATGATGGACTGAGAGACAGACAGCTCTGTTTATAAAAGATTTTCTTTCTTATGCTGAGAGAGAGAGGAAAAACACTAACTGTTGGCTTTGTTCACATGAGAACTTGTAATATAACCCATCATGGACAGAGATTATTATTGAGGTCTATTGTAAGCAATGTTTAATAAAGAAATATTTAGAAGAATGTGTTTTATTAATATCCGATCTGCAGACAGCCTGCATGTAGGTTTGCCGGCATATTAATTAACTGCATTTCTTAATGCATGCAGACGTTAATCTATCTCTGGTCACATCATTTAAAAAAAGAGAAACTAAACATGGGTTATAGATTATGAAGGGCAAAATGGAAAAAAATATATAAAGTGACAAATGATCAATCAATGGGTTATAATATTTGCTAGTGTGTATTGTGTCATTAAAGTTCCCTGTCTAGACTTTGAAGTTCCTGATGTAGAACTGGATGTTCTAGAACTATATTTGGAAATTCTAAATCTAGAAATGGATGTTCCTGGTCTAGATGTATAAAGAGATGGAACCATTTCTGGCTTTTGATTTTACATTCAGTTGCCAGTTTATTTGGCACATCTAGCCAGAACTCATGGAGTCACAAAAGCCCTGCAATAATACTTTTATAATTAAAAAAAAGAAAGAAAAAACATATAAAATGATAGTGTCAGCTGTGTTTTAAGAGAAAACCATCCCACTGCTATTCGGTAGAGCTCACATGAGAATGACATTCTGCATTAAAGTGTGTCACAGCCGCCGTCCATTGTGCTGATCCCGAGACATCGTGGGCTGCAGAGGCTGTCAATATGACTTCCCTTTGTTAAAAATGTTTCAACTAACCTGACTCAGTTTTCCCTTTCAGATGCTTATTTTACTGTAGGAAACTTGGCAGTAAATTCTGCTGATTTTGTTGATTTTTCCCATGGGCACCGATAGTATTTTGCTGTCATCCTTATGCTGCCAACAAAATGTAGTCCAATAACGTGTACGTATACACCTATAATTCATTTTTATGTACAGTTGTACATGGTATTTAATTTTCCTAAGAGCGTATATTCAAAGATCTCTTTCATTTTGTTAAAACGTGGGGCTTTCACCAGTGTGTCCCAACCCCCAAACACTTTTTGGCCAAGACATATTGTTTTGCTACATGTTATCCATACTGGGTGAGTTTATCAGTAGGCTATTTCACCCCTGATTAAGCTGATGAATTGGGTGTCTGCAATGGAGGTTATTGTTTTTTTCACAGGTTATTTTACCTCACCTGATCCCACATAGACTGTTAGCTGTGTTTTACTGGTATACGTGTATATAATTGACCCAGTGTCTGCTGTACTAGTTAAGTAACCAATAACATGATCTCCTTTATGAAAATACATATTAAGCAGTTAGACCAGGCTGAATAAACTATTGATGCAAGTCTGCTTTATGTGATTGTATGAATATTTAAGTACCCAAGGGCAGCTGGGTTTCTCCTGTCTCCCTCGTTCTCTCTCTCTCTCTCTCTCTCTCTCTCTCTCTCTCTCTCTCTCTCTCTCTCTCTCTCCCCCCCCCCCCCTTTCTCTTTCTCGTCTGAGGCCTATCACTTACGGCATTTGCCTGTAACTTGAACTCTTATATTCAACCATCTGTAACTCTCTAATAATCTTGACATTCTAGGCCACTGCTCTGTGATCAGACGGCTTCATTCATTAATAGTGTTGGGCAAGTGTATTAGTAACTGACCCTGAATCGGATGGTAACCAGACGCCCTGTGGCCCAACCCCTGCCTCCAAACTCACAACAGACCAGGGACTACCTGGTAATGAGACACCCATCATTGACGCACTGGAACTCACAAACACACACACAAACCCTGGGACTCTACACAGAAAGGTTGTCAGGGAGGCCACCAAGGGACAATGAGGGGCTGAGGAAAGAGGGACCCTCGTTTGTAAAAGAGTGGTTGAAGCCACTGTTTTCCACAACCTGGTTGGGAATCTGTGAGAGAAAGAGAGAATGATGTGCTGACAGATCGACCTACTGACCGAGAGACGGCCGACACAGTCAGGAGTCTGAGGGTTAATCCCGGGACAAACTGGTGATCCTTTGATGCCGCTGCTGTTTTGATTCAGCTGCGGCTATGACATAACAAGACGACATGCTGAAATGGAGGACAGCTATTGAGGGTATTTGTTGGCACGGATCAAACTGAATGTCTTCCCTTGATAAAAAGATGCTTTTGTTTCATACGCAACCTCTCAAGTGTGCAAACGGCAGGGTCGTTCTTATGTAGTGCATTTGCTTTTGTTCCACCTGAAGGAAATTATGTATTTTTCCTTAATGGCTATTATTCATTCTGTATTCTAGTGTTTGATGACACACAAGAAACTACTCCAGATGAATTGCCTGATGTTGCACCACACACCAGGAAACCCCAGATCCACCTAATGTCAGTGCAATTGGGATTTGTTTTACTGTCTCTTGTGGTCATAGTTGAATCCCCCAGCATGCACGGACTACCTTGCTCCTCTCTGGGCCACTGCTTTGGCAATCCAAGTGATGTAAATACTGATCCAGCAACTGCTCAGGAGCCAAACATCTCCACACAAAGCAAGGATAGCTATGGACCTCCAGCAGCCCCTGTTACATCCCAGCCAGAAGCCCTACAGGAGCAGCAGCCCGAGCAGCCTCAGTGGACTGTCAGCTGCATCTCCACCTACTCCACCAGAATCAGGAAAGTAAATGGTACCAATTCAAACTCTATCTGCCGACTGCAGGACACAGATGATGACCTTTGTTTTGAGTCCCCTCCATTCAGCCACAGCGTCTCCCAAAGCTCAGAGGATGATGAGCTGGATTTGGACTGTAGTCCGGAGCTGGAGCTGAAATATCCTCAAATCCCCAGACCCTCGATAATTATCAGACAGCCTAAGGTAAGAAGGCTGACATCAGTCAATGGAAAGTAATTCATATACATATAAATTTGAGATATTTTTAAGTACCACATTTCAGAGAGACATATTGTACTTTTTACTCCATTACATTGATTTCATAACACGTAACACATCATCAGCCTAAAACATCTAATTTATTATTACAGTTTAAACTACTCAGCAGTATCTGAAGTAATTAAAATGACCTCCAGCTTAGCAAGTTTACATATTAATACATTAATAATATTATGCAATGATATAATAATATAAAACTAGTCACTGGGATTATTCTGCAAAATGAGTACTATGCTTTTGATGCTTTAAGTAAATTTTTTACTCATATTTTTGTAACATTTTTTTTTTAAATTCAGGACTTCTACTTGTAATTGAGTGCTTCTATACTGTGCTATTGCTACTTTTACCCAAGCCACCACTAGTTTTCAAGATATATATCCCATAATAATCAGTATAGTCATACAATATGACAGTAATCATTTTGACAGACAGAAAATAATTATGGAGTAAAATTAAATTTCAATCATTAAATTGGATGTTTTACAAACGTGTGCAGTACATTTTTACCTCACAGCATCTGCAGTTGTCTTATATCTAATGTCATGCATTTTATCACCACAAGGGGGATGTAAAACCCAAGTTATTCATACACTTAATATGGGGCATAGATGCCATCTCCCACTGTCAGGATTTAATTCATTCATTTCTCATTAGATCACTCCAAAATCTTCTCATCAATGAGATGTAAAGCCCTGAAACTCAAAACACACACTCACTCACACACACACACACACACACACATACTCTGCGGTCAGAGTGCTCTGTGACTGTAGATAGGATGTCAGTGAAATGTGTCCTGAGCTCCCGTTTAACATGATCAGTGTCTCCTGTGTGTGTGCGTGCGTGCGTGCGTGCGTGCGTGCGTGTGAGTATTGTTGCTGAACAAGACTTTCCTTCTTATTCCAAGAGGAGGATGATACATTATGTAAACTGCGTCCTCAGGCTCTGATCAATAATGCTGATCAGCAGTGGAAAGAATGAGAGGGGGAGGGGCAGGTTTTAGGAGGAATCCTGGAATTTACACAGCTGATTACTTTATCCAAAGGGAGACATCTCATCGGCAGATGTTTAGACATCTGGGTTGGATTGTTTAAGGCCAGAGGATTGCCAGTTTTGATACGGTGTAGATCAAGAAACGGGCCGTGAAAGTATTAAACATATGGCTGGTTTGTTGTGGCACAAGCTTGTATGACAAGTTTAAACTAACTGACAGAGTAAAACATTGTGCCAACTACAAGCATTACTCAAAAATTTACGTAAAAGCTCCACTTTAACGACCTTGTACCAGCCTCCCAATAAAACTGCAGAAAAGCCGGCCAACAATACAACACATGGTTGTAGTGGACACCTCCCGGGGGTTATGGGGGAATGTATACAGCCATGCACTCCCCCAACATAGTCATTATTGTGCTGCGTCAGAATGAGTTACCAAACGTTGTTTTTAGCATATGTTTCTCACTTTCTGTTCTGAAACCGGAAAGAGATTTCACAATGTTTACTTGAGCAAGGCAAATATGAACTCCAGCCATGGGCTGCTTCCTTATTGAACTGTGATCTTGAAAGCAGGACCAAAAAAAAAAAAAAAGACTGATCCACAAGAGCACAGGGATGATCTGAGCATGTGCATTAACCCTTGAAGCGCTCCAGCTCCTTATCAGCTGACCTCTCGCGGATCACAGCCAAAAGCCTCAGTGATTCCTGCCCTCAAGGCACAAATTAATGTCCCTTCTGTTATAGAGCTCAAGGGACTGAATGTGGAAATACTGGGAATTAATGACAGGCATAATGCTGTAACAGAAACAGTCCAGTATGTCCAGTAAGAGAAACTAACTAACAGACTAATAGAAGGTGATGTATGAGTTACCAGTCAGTGTGTGTGGGTGTGTGTGTGTGTGTGTGTGTGTGTGTGTGTGTGTGTGTGTGTGTGTGTGTGTGTGTGTGTGTGTGTG
>JBBPCS010000917.1:1936789-2000013 GCA_037974645.1 Hollardia meadi | reverse complement strand
GTGTGTGTGTGTGTGTGTGTGTGTGTGTGTGTGTGTGTGTGTGTGTGTGTGTGTGTGTGTGTGTGTGTGCGCGCCAGTAGGCCTATAGGAGAGGGTGTGCAACAAAGCCTTGGCATGCACAAACCAAGGCTGCCCCATCTGCAGTCAGTCTCTCTGTCTCTCCGTTGTTGTTTTTTCTAACCCCATTTGATAATATTACAAAGAAAGAATTTTGGGGGTGGTGGGTGTTAGGAGATAAAAACATCTCACAAAATAATGCAGTCCAGTGCAAAAACACCATAAACTACAGCCTCAAAAATTACAATATTTGTGAATCTGACACAACAAAAATCTCATTTTGAAATTTATAGTATATTATATACTGTATATGCAGAATATTACATGTCCTCTCCTGTAGGGAGGGTGGAACAACAGGCAGCATAGGTTAACCAAATTACACCTCCATCAGTGTTGAGATGCTTTTAAAGGATTAACATCTTTAACTGTGCCTCTGTGCCACAAGAGAACACAGAACAAGAGAACATCTGCTACAGTACATGTGGTTTTCTAATAGTCGTTATATCAGCACAAAGAGCACTATGAGTCTGACCACTGAGGCCTCTTTATTGCAATGAGAGAGTTTTGAACAATACAAGAACACTTTTTTTTTGTCATACCCTCCATCAAGGATAAAATGGGAGAGATTATGATGCACCAGGGGGTAATGTAAGTACAGAACCTCCTCTGTGTCTCTCTGACACACACACACGCACACAATTGTCACACTGACCTTGATTTCCTGTGGTTGTGGTGTGTGCGTGTTGTTGGAATGGCCTTCCTCCTCTCTGTGTTGGAAATCCTGCTTATTCAGCTTACTCGCGCAAACATGCAGACAGACAGACAGACAAGTGGATAGACGGAGGTAGGGACAGAAACATGGTTCTCTATTATGTTGCCTGTCTCTCCAGTAAAGGTTTACCCAGGCTGGCTCACCTTCCTTCATTTGCATCTGTTTTATTTCTACACAATTTATTATTAAATGCCATTCAAAGATCGACATAACCTGTTGCACAAGTGTTTGAGTTTGTTTGCACTGTATGTGTGCACATACCCAGGTATAAAAACAACTTTTTTTATGTCTGTACAGGGAGTAATGAATTACTTCATTTGTTTTTCAAAAAAAAAAAAGTAAGTGTTCCTAGTAATTTAAATGTGTGTAGTGTATCAATTGCGTCCTAAAAAAGATTTACATCCTAGACAGACACAAACATACAGTGCCTGTGGTCTGTGTGATAAAATAGACATGGTAAATAGTGGACACTTTTGTTCAACTCACTGGACGTTACACGCTTACTGTACTGTAACAGAGCCATCTGCTCTCATTCCTGTTGGCAGTCATTAGGCTAAGTGAAAAGCTCTGTACTGTAAAGCTCAATAAATCTGGGTGGCTTGACCAGTAATAACAGCCTTAGTGACAGCATCCAAGGATTGCAGTTAAATTACTGTATCTTGATCTTTTTTGCATGTGCTCACATGCATGACATTCAAACGCATGCAAATGCGGACACACACGCAAGGCATGCAAATGTAGAAAATGCCATGCAGTCTGTAATTTTCTCATCTACTACACTTGAGTGCATCATTTTTCATTTGAATAGAATGAATTTGTGGTCAGATTCACCTTATATGGCTGGTAGGAATGTTTGGTAACAGACAAGAGGAAAAGAAACCGTAAGGAATGATAAGTAAGAATGAAACTTATAAAATGCCTTCTCTGATTAATTAAACAATAATGGATCACAGAAAGGCAGCCCTGAAAAAATTTGATTTATTTGTCATATTCAATTACTTTCGCTCTAGACCACATTTTATCCCTGCTATATATTCATGACAAGGAAAAACGCTGGGTTGGTATTAAAAAGACACCTCAAATAGGAAATACAGACAAGAAAATAGTGAATGATAGAGCATGACGGTGCATCGGCCGATAAAAAACAGGGAAAGGGAGCGTTTGAGTGGGTAATGAAGCTGGGGAATAAGAGATCATTTCACAAGTACACTGAGAGGCTGACACAGCACTGACCTCATAAACCTCTTCTAGCCAGGCACCATGGTGCATGCGTTTGGATGTATGTGTGTGTGTGTGTGTCTCTGCATCTGTGCAGAAAGGGACACTGTGGTGTGAGTCATCCACCAGTGATTGAATTAGCTGAACTTCGGATGAACACTCATAGGAGAAAGAGGGAAGAGCTGAATGCATCACCCCCAACAACTGGCGAACACATCTTGACGACAGACGAGGCTGACTGTGGGAGTGTCACCCAAATTTTATTAAAATAAAAATCACCCAACATTATTAAAGATACACAAACAGCTTGCACACACCCTTTTGCGCAGACGTGCACGCGGGCACAGAAACACACAACTCACAACAGTGACCTAATTGACAATTTCTTCCAAAACACATGTCATAAATGTGGAATATTCCTTCAGTGCAGAGTTTGATCTTGTGGTTTGCCTGCTAGTGCAGTGAGGTTATATGCCCTAAACTGTTGCTGGGTCAGACATGAGGAGAAAACGGAGTGGAAAGAATGAATTAGGTCTATTTGGGGCAAGTGAGAAAGAGAAGGAAATGGTGGCTTTATGTTTAGAAAAAAGGACTGGCGATTTATACAAGTATCAGATTTAACCAAGGGCTTTTGAACATACTCTACTTCAGCATATGGTGGGTGTACTGGTGGTGACTTATGGAAACCCCTACAGTCCTTCAGAAGTAGGTCACACACATGGGGGTGGTGTTTGTGTACACTACAATTACATGCAATTATTTACCATCTACTCCTTTCCTGTACTGGTGTGATGTTAAGTATAGCTTTACATTCTTCACAACAGCGATGAATAAATAACTTTCTTCAACTGCACACAAATTGAGCACCAAAATTGCACTCTGAGAATACCTCTTCATCTCATATTTACATCTTGCCCAGTAAAGAATATGCCTGAAACCTTTGCCACAAGAGATTCACTATTATCAGTTCTGAGACCTGCCCTCACTTACAGGAAGACCTCTCTGTCACCATGGTTTTCAGATAACTGCCATATCCTGTTTAAAGTGGAGGCCCTTGGAGGCCTGACAAAGAAAAAACAAGGGGCCTCACATGCTACACATACACACACACATTGCACAAGAACTGGTGGGAACCCTGAGACGATAACAGAAACATCTGTCCCAGAAATTAGACTTCAGATACTAGCAGTGTGAGATAGTGAGGAGGGGGGCAGTAAAGCTGTCCAGGTCCAGGTAGTGACATTGAGTGAGGAAACCCCCCTTTTACAAGCAAGAGGCAACTACACAACCTTCAGTGGTCCACCCAATCAGCCTTTATTTACAGTCAAGTATATATTCAGCAGTATGGGCTGTTAACTGGTGTCCACACGGGTCAGTCATATTGACTTTTTGAGCTGGCATCAAATTGTGTACACAAATTTAAAAAAAAAAAAAAGTAGTAATCGGGTAAAGAGCAGAGTGGTTTAATGTGGAAATGTGTGTGTTTTCTAGAGCAATAAAAAAAGGGGGGTTTTCACTTGCTCAAAACACTATTTAGACATGTCTCTGCAATGTAACTGTCCCGCTGAACCACCTCCTCCCAGTTGTGGTTTAGAAGAAGTATGAAACTTCTCTGAAACCATCTGTGACGGAAACCAATGACAGATGCCGCATCTCTGCTGATCACTGGAGAAGTTGCTTCACTTACACAGGCCTATTGATATGCACACTGAGGAAGTACTTTCTTCTTATAGTGGTTAAGGTTTGAATTGACATTAAATAACATGAAAAGTGTTTGTTTTTGTTATACAAACCAAATAAGACAACAGATGAGCATACAGGTATTTCCCAAAATGTCAAACTATTTCTTTAAGCCAGTGCTTTTCAAAGTGGGGTCCAGGGACCCCTAGCAATCCCTGAGGTTGTTCCAAGGGGTCCACACCAAAAAAGGCAATCATTTCTTTTCACTATAATTCAATTAGTAATAAGTAACACTATGACAGAATGTATGACACTATAAAATATCAAAGCAAAAATTCTATTCAGATGGGGGACACTAGGACAAAATCTTATCAAAAAAATGGGGGTCCGTGGTCTAATTTGTGTCAGTTTAAGGGTCCTTGACTTGGAACAGTTTTGGAACCACTGCTTTAAGCATTAGAGACACGTGAAGTATGGTGACTTTTACAGTTTTAATGATAGTTGTTGCTCTGACGTTTGGTCTCTCATATAGCTTCTACACTGTGTACACATCTGTTTCCTGCATGGTGGGAGCTCTGAGCGTGGTGGTCCCTGGAGGGAGTGTCCTCTTTGTCAGAGGTGACGTCTCTCATGACTCATCCTATTGTTCAGCCCAACACTCTTAGTCACCCCTCTTCTAAATTATGAGAAGGTCTTAAGGAATGCTTTACGTCTCTGACGCCCCCACCTCCCTCGTGTTTAGATTTCAAACCCAACCCTTGGACTGTTTTCTGTTCTGTTCGTCATTTCCAGCAAGCCTACTCTGGTAGTTGATCAACTTGGATTGAACCCAGTGAGATATAGTCAAACAGATATGCCTCCTGAAACAAGCAGGGCAACATAACCCAACAGACCACCATAAAACTAGGGGTTTCAGTGAGTTGACTTAACAGAAGGACGGTGGATAAGCAGATCCACTGACCCTTCATCAGTAAGCAGATTAGTCTTTATCACAAAGAATGCTCAGGATATTCAGTCTGCACTAAGATTTGCTTGCAGGAGGGAATAATGAAAACGTTACCCTTAATATCTTAAAGAAAAAAAAAACTTAATATTTGAAGGACACTATCACAAGTGATTACAAGTGTGGTGCAGCCAAACATTGTTCAGACCCACAGAATAATTTTGCAAATGCAATATTTATCAGTAATATTTTTCTGTGAGTTACTCATGACAACATTTTTTAATCTGGTGTTGATTTGTGCGCTTGTTTGTGGGTGCGCACGCGCCCCGTCCACACCCCGCCCTGAGCTCGAGGAGTCCCCTCTCATCTACACGAGGAGAGAGGAGGAGCCCGTGCGTGACGTCACGGCACCCCTCCCACCCAGCTTAAATTTACATTTTCTATGGGTCCTGACTGAGTGTGTGTATGCCAGAGATATTGAACAGTTTAGGAAAGGGGAGTCTCGCGGACACACCTCAATCCCAAAGAAGTGATCCGGAGAGGCACCGATGTGACCTGAACCACTTTGTCATCTGAAATATTAAACAACTTCAGTTGGAGAAGTCGCGTCTGGGTCGACTTTGAGGTAGGTGTGTATTTGTGTGTGTGTGTGTCTGGAGCTCGTTCGTTTTTCGTGAGGTTGTTGCACGAGCGCACTAACAAAAGCAGAACGGTTTAGCTAAGTGTCTCTCGGCAAAACTGGTTTGGGTTCAAAAACTGGAAAGTGAGGAGGAAAAGAAAAGACCGAGGAGAGAGAGAGAGAGAGAGAGAGAGAATGAGATTGCAAAATACAAACTCTTGCTTCATTGTCTCCTTTTGTTGGTTGCAGCGCCTGACTGTAGCCGACGGGACAGTCAGGAACAAACACGTTGAGGTTTTTGTACCACATGAGCAGACTGCAGTTACATTTAGCCTACTCTGGACTCATACTGTTCATGGCAGTTGATACTTCCTACTTTGGGAGAAGAATAGTTAGAGAAAATAATCGTATTATTCCCAGTCTGTGGCGTACAGAGGAGATGTTTTGGCTATGGCTCACATATGATATTACGGTTGGCATTGTATGTAGGCTACACAATTCTTCTAAAAATAGGTCTATAGAATCACTCTTGTTTTTAATTTATTCCAAAATAACATATTTGTCTCTCAGGGCTTTCAATCTGTACAACACTCTGTTGTTTGCTGTCTTATTTGTCATCATAGCCTACAAATAACTATGGATCTCTATTTTTGAAATGAGGCCCATTGTTGAGACAAACAGCATTAAAATAGACCATATGTTATGGATGAGCTGTATCTGAAATCATCATGTGTGAGTAAGGCTGTGTGTGTGTTCCAGCACAGTTATGACTACTACCATCTGTGTCAAAGCACATGGCTTCAGTCAGAGCTGACACACTGGCCTGTCCTGTCATTGGGCAAATAGACCAACTGTCATGTGAAGAGGTGTGTGGTATTTTATTTATTTATTTTGGCAACAGGTCTGCAAGTCTCAGATCTTTTCCATAGGCTTAAACTTTAGTAACAAGTCTCATAGAGTTGCCGTCAAACTTTAACAAGATGTAAAACAAACAGGGCCGAATGCAGTTGTAGCCTGAGGGGTGAGTGTTGTGCTGGGTGGAGGCAGAATAGCAGCCTGGCAAATACAAGTGAGAAGCTTGAACGTGTGAATTGGTTTAACTCATTCATCAGATGTGTTCTAGTGAGTGGAGAATTGACAAAAGCAGGTGGCATGAATGAGTATGTTATAGGTGCAGAGCTTTCAAGAGTGTGGGCTCGTTTGTGTGTGTGCAGGCAAGGAGGGGAAAGTTTCTCGCACATGTGTTAGTCATTTGGAGGGAAGTTTGAGAAACGATTTACATCTGTTTTCTGATCTTTGAACCCCCTCCAACCCTCCTTGCTCTCCTGTTCGTTGTGCTCGGTCGCTCTCGCTATCTTCTGTTTCCCGTAAGGTCTGATGTTGTCACTGTGTGTGTGTGTGTGTGTGTGTGTGTGTGTGTGTGTGTGTGTGTGTGTGGTGTAGGTGTTCAAACCGGAATGCTCTCCTGCTCCATTATTACTGCACTCAATGGAATTTAAATATGTGAATGAAACGAGTTCCCATTCTATAATGGCATGTGTCCATTAGTGGTTCTGGTGCATTTCTCAGATGTATCATTATAGAATCTGAGTCCATGTCAAGGACTCAACCTGACCTCAAGAAAATCAAGGTATTTGGGTCAGGAATGGGTGTGTGTGTCCAGGAGGGGGTAACTGGCAACCACATGTGTGTTGACAGTATTATCTCCCACAGTCCTGCTGAGCTGTCTGCGGGCACGAGATCTTCATTACTCAGCAGAACACACTGAGCCGTGTTACTGTGTGTGTTTTTCATGTTACTAGATCATGGGTGGTGTAAGACTACCTTGTAGCGAATGTTTTTAAGTCTTTTCCCCTGTAATGACCCATGTAAACAAAGAGTGAGGTTCAAGAGGACTTGTGTACTGAGAGCGGAGTCCTCATCTCCACTCAGGGTTTTATTTGTGCAGCGTTTTGTTCTCTTAGTCTTTTCTATAATCTAAAATTGTGAGCCTAGGGTTGGGTAGTGTTTTAACAGATTAGTCAGTGTAATGCTCGTGTTTGGATTCTGATTTCAAAACAACACTTATTTTGTTACCTTCCTTTGAGGAATATAATGTTTTCTTCTCTACCATTTTTTCTTAATTAAACAAAACAAGCAAAACGCTCAAGTACAGCAGTGTTCAATGTTATCTTAACACAAAACGATAAAATACAAGCCGAGCTAAGACTTTGCCAAATTTAAACAGAGTAAAAGTGGAAAGGTTATGACTCAAATCGGGAAATATATAATTAAAGAAGATGTAAACAAGACCCAGGGTTTCACTCTGTGTTTATACTGGACGTGAGGCACCTCGCCAGAAATAAAGACTGCCTTTACTGCCATCATAATTTATACACTTTTTTGAAATAGTATATTAACCTTAAGAGAAACAGCTTTTTCAGAGAAAAACAGTTTCAGGTACTATTTCACACAGCCAGTGTCATATATCTAACAAGTATGTCAGCTGTTAAGGCCGTCATCTATTGACTAAACTGATCACGGGATCAGATGTGTAAAATCCGGGTGGTGTACCATCTCTGCTAAACAGATGGGTACAACCTGATAAAGCCATAATAGGTTGGAAAGTTGTGCAACAAAGTCTTTGATATTTCTTATTTAGTTACTTTTCCTCAAACTTCATCAGTACATTTTTGTTTAGAATTGAAAATATGCATTCTTCCTTGGTGACATTGTGTAAGATGTCAGTTTTTTTCTGTAACTCCTCTAACATCATAAGGAATTAGTACACGTTCATGAAATGAAACAACAACCTTTAGGGAAAAAGAGTGGATTTCACACATAAAGTCCTTATATTAATGAGTAAGGGGGGTTGTTGTTTAGACTTTCAACTATTACCTAATCGACGATGAGACAAAATATATTATCTGGGTGACATCTTGGCTCAACAATTTCCTGAAAGGAAACCATAAATACCACACAAAGAATTCGATGCTACCAATTTTCACTTGTTTTTTTTACTTTTTCAATGCCAAATGCTAGAAACACATTTCACTCTTGCACTACAGCTCTGTATGAGCATGGTTTGTGCAAACACAAGTGATGCAATCACAGGCTCCTACAACAGGACAAAGGATCTGTTTACACTGTGCTGTACTTTGGTTGCCATGGTTTTATATTATGATGTCACGATTAAGGTATTAGATTTCTTTATAGAGAGCTGGTGTGGGAGAGATGCTGGCGGAGAGTGTTCACATACTGTATGTGGTTGTGTGCCTGTGTCTTGGGTTTGTGTGTGTGGTGGCGGGGGTCAGTTCATGTGAAAGTCGTGCAGACTTGACTTACTTTGTGTGAGCAGGCTCAGGACTGTTTACTCATAAAAGAGAGATAAGATATACATTATGTGTGTACAGAGGCATACACATAGCCCACACACCTACAGAGACTCAGCTTCTCAAAGAATCCCATTGATTTTCCTGCTGTTATGCTGGAGCTTCAATCACAATAAAGCACCATTACTGTGCTGACCACTTTATGTAGTCTTTGAGAAAGGATGACACACACACACATACACACGCCTTCCTCCTTGCAGCTTGTTAGGTTGAAGTATAGAGAGATTGTAAGTCTGAGTTCAAAGAATTGAATTAGGGTTCTTTGTAAGCCAGTATCAAGATATATGATCCTTTCTTATTACAAACAGGAACATACGCCCACGGAATAACAGAGCCACTTCTTTATGTTACAGCCTGAAGCCAACAGGGCTTTCAGAATGTATACAGCCTTTGGAAAGTTTCATCAGACAATGAAACCACATGATTGCCTACTGTCCCAACTAAAAATGACTATGTACATACCAATACTTTGTGTACTGTCAAGCATAAATCATAGAATCAGAGAGAACAAAGACTGTTTTTGGACACCCGGTTGCTTCATTATACGTGTGTGCGTGCACAATCAGCTTCACAACCATGTGTGTGTGTCTGTCTGGCTAACTGTGGATTGCCTGGTTACCGAAGGTAACAGTCGTTATTGGGGTTTTCTCTACGAGCATGTAAACAAAAGAAAACCTCCCAAATCCTCCCCAGTGTGCCCTCCAGCCAATGAGAATTGAGCTCCCAGCTGGGGACAGCCAGTAGGCAGCGAGGAGGGGTGTGACTCGGCTCCATAAGGAAAAAAAATAGCAGTAAAGCACAAAGCTTTGAATCTGGAACTGGAACAGACAGCCGAGCCGTAACAAAGACTCTTCCTTTATGACTGAACGGCACCTCTCACTGCTGGGCCAGACAAAAACGGCTGTGGCTTTTTAACTATATGGCTTTTTAGACCACCAAAGAGAGAGTCATTGGAGCTGCATCTAAATGTGTGTGAGGAATGTGCAGTATATGAGCACATGTTTACATCTCGGTGAGGAGGAGCCACATGAAACATGCATGTTCTCTGTCTGTAATTTGACTTCTTAGAGTGCGTCTATATGGAACAAAAAAACAGTCTGTACATGTGTTGTTCATCTGTCTCAGTCCACCTGTTCTCATCAGGTCTATACATTCAGGACCATGTGTCGGTGTCAGCTGTGAGAGAGTATAGACCAGCCTTTTGTATTTGACTGACAGGTGCGACCCCAAACTGTACCCTCTTATCAATTGTGTTCAGGACATATGTTCAGAATTTGGTGCGAGTCAGCACTTTGATTTTAAAGGAGACATAACGCACATCCAAGTGTTTGTGTCACTCAAATATTGTTAGTGTGTGTGTATGTGCCCTTACATGTATATGCTGTTGCTTGCCCAAAGCAATAATCACTTTGCAGGTTCATCACATTCCCACAGTGTGACTCAAAGTGATGTCTGTGCCTTTTCAATCCTTCCCATTCACTCTGTAATCTGCCTCAGCCCAGGGCTCAAAACGTGTGGCAACAGGACTGTTCACGAGCTCCCACATAACTTCAGTCGGTGCTGAACACAAACTGTCGATACAGGCATGTTTAGATTCAAAGGGAGAGCTTAACATGATCAGTTTGTTCTTATCTTATTGTTAGCAATAAAAGTTTATTCTTGTCATTTTTAAGACGGCCATTGAGGCATGTCAACTGGCAGATTCGGATATTATTGCAATCAACTCTTAAAATCCAGATCTAGAAGCGGTCAAACTCCTTATAATGAGACATGAACAAATGCAGCCACTGCGATTGTCAAGAGATGCAAGACACAAAGAGGGATGCAAGTAAAGCAGACATAGATTTGAAGATTTGAAGCCACAAAAGATAACTATATTTATGCCAGGAACACAACACTGTGATTCCAGTCAGATCCCAGACTTTTGTATGTAAAATCATTGCCAAAGTGATTAATGTGCTATTTTGTTTTTCACTATTTATATGGAGAACAAGAAGTTTTGCAGAATATACACATGAGAAGTACAGTTGTTAAGCTTCCTCTACTTCTGCTTGTTATCCAAAATTGCAGTGTTTGCCGTGTACTACAAAGGTCTGCGTGTGATGAGATAGTTCAAACTTCCTCAACAGACAGATGTTGATATTTGACATTCAAGTCAAAAACAAAAGCAAATATCTACTGATGTATCAGCTCGAACAATTTATCAGTCCAGATCTACAAAAAGGATTATTGATTTTACTCGCACTGCAAGTGAAGATAAAGAAAAACATATGTTTTTACAATAAACATTGGATAGCCAGAGAGATGAGGGAGAGGGCCACAGTAATTCAGCTGTTTTTGTATGATCTATTACTACTGGCTGCTTGGTGTAGTAATGAGTTTGGGTGTTTACTTTTCATAATGACAGTCTACAGAGCCGCCTATACTCCCTTAATGACATCAGGGTTTTCTAAAACGTCTACAAACACACACACACAGTACTGCGTATCTAAAGCCTCACAGCTCATTCCTCCCTCACACGATGCACCATGTGTTACGTTGTCCTTTCATTATGTGGCTGTTTGTGCACATCACTGCTTTATGAACCCTAAAACCCTGACAGTAAATTCCCATACCCCAGCGTCTCCCTAGTGACATCATCGTATTGTGGGACCGGGGTGGATGCTTTCCAAGGTCAGGGTATGATGAGGTCCCAGAATTCCCCAGCTCCTCTTTTCCCTCTGCCCCAGACCCCCACTCCAAGGCAGGAAATACAAAACAACCCCCCAAACTCTGGAGCATACTTTTGAGGAACCGATTTCCTCTCACTGTCTTTCGGTCTTTGTTTCTCCCCCAGAACATCTCATGATTCATAATCCTCTTTTAGCCAATGCTATGAATGTTAGATGTATGCGTATTCTAAATCTAAATAAATACTAAATACAAAGATCACATCTTCATTCACCACTCACACCATCATCTTCTAGCTATACAGTGCATTTTAGCTGCTTACTCAGTCTAAAGTAGCAAGCGTTGAACTTTGCAACGTGTTTGTGCTCCTGCATACTTCATGTTTTTTTTGTGTGTTGTCTTATCTTATTGGCTGCTTCTTTCTTTGGAATGCACTGACGGTTTTTCCTGAGGGTTGCTTTAGTGTCGTATATACTCTCACACTATTTTGCCTACATATGGACAGCACTGCACTAAAAACAAATATTGTGGGTGTGTAGGCTAGTTAGTTGATGGTGATATTGAATGTGTTTGTACTGTACATGCGAGTGAAAAAAGTGTATTCCTATTGTTTGATTCTGTGCTCTGGAAATGTGCACACATGTATGTCACTGTGCTGCCCACCGTGATTTATGTGTCGTCATGGGGGAGGCTTGTAAATGAGCACGTATGTAGGCTTGGCCTGTTCGGGAAATGAGCTCATTGTCACCAGTAGGCCCCCCAACTCCTTCACTTTCTCTGTCACTTTCTCTCTCTCACACACACACACACCCCTTGTCTCCCCCCACCTTCCTGCAGCTGCCAGTTAAAAGCTCATCTATCTGTGTTTTAATTAGGGCCTCCCCTATTTACGTATGGCTGAATGGCTGCTTCATTAACAGAAAGACGAGGAAACGAACACTCGGTGTGTATGTGTGTGTGTGTGTGTGAGAGAAAGAGAGAGAGAGAGAGTGACAGAGAGAAAGAAAGAGCGGGGTGTGGGGGTTGCTTTTGGGATATTGATGATGCAATTTCCCCTGAGGGGTGGACCTCCCATCTGTGAGTGGAATAGACAGGATCTGGCCAAAAAGAAAAAGTAAATTGAGACTGAACAAGAGGGACTATATGGGGCAAGAGGGAGATGGTAAAGTTGAATTTCTCCTGAAACTATACTATGAGTCTGTGCAGTATAATCAGAGTATGGTCACGTCATACCTTTATTGAGCCTCTTTTGGTGTTTTAGCTCTCCCAGACTAATATCAGGAAAATGTACCAGCTTTAGTTCTAATCCCTTGTTATATTAGACGTGCTGATCAGTCCTTTTTTTATAAACCTGACCCCTGCGTACATTTGTGCAGGATACTGAGGAACACAAATCCTGGCTTGTTGATGATGGAGTGGGTGTGGTCAGCCATGTGTTTCACAACCAATGACAGTTGACAGCCCAACCCCACCCTGTGCCGAGCACTGGATGGTGTGCTCTGCTTGTGACTGTATCGTGGAGAAGGACAGGGGGGTCAGATGGTTGAGGCAGGCAACCAGCTGCTCTCCTTGCCTTCATTTTCTCTGTATGTCGAGGCTGCAGCAGGAAAAGGGCCACTCTTGAATCACGACAGCTGAATCATGTGGTTTTTATGTGTTTTTTACCCAGTCTGGCCATCTTGATCTCAATATAAAGTGATCAAGCTCTTTCTGTCGTATCTTGTCATGTCAATAACAAGCCACTTTTTGTTACTGTCTGTCACAGTATTGTTTGTTTGCTTCCTGGCAGCGAAGCAAAAGAGAAGCACTGATAATGGCCAATTTAGGTTCTCCTCCCCATCCCCATCATTAGTCTTTCAGTCCATCTGTGCTCCTCACTGTTGGGTTAGACGAGAAGATTGTACTTTAGCGCCGTTTTGGTCTCTGCTGAAAAGTAGTTAAGTTATGTGCTGATAAACGGGCAGCTGAAAGAAGCTAAAAATCTCCGTCAAGCTGAGGTGAATTGCAGGGTAAGTGATAATTCTTTGTGGGTTCATCACTAGAAGGAACTCCTTTCATATTACACACTCATTTGACCCATTGTTGTTCTAAAACCAATGACTATAGCTGCTTGAAGGATGTTTTTGAGAAGTTGTTTTCAGAATGTCTCCTTAGTGAGGCTTATTTGAAGCCTTCAGGTGAGTTGGCAGTAGCTCTTTCCTGCCCCTGAGTGCTGTGTCACTGAGTGAAGTGTGGGTGATGGCTGGTCTCCATGACAACTTGCAAGAGATGACAGTTGAGGGGGAAATTGAGAAAGGAGTCCATGTTATGAATGTAAGTCTTTGTGCATGTTAGCTCATATAGCGGAGCTGGCCGCGGTGACGCAATCACTTGGCACAGCTCAGACACTCTATCCTTCCAAGATAAGTCACTCTATCAGCTCTAATGCAACGTGCCACTGTATAGTACACCTCCGCACATACTGCAAACATGCTTATCAAACATGTTCTTCCATTTTTAAAAAGCTGCCAAACACACAGTTTCGTTTTATATTTATACAGTGAACAGAAAAGTCTGTGTTTGAGCATGATATGAGTGATATGTATGTTGATACTGAAAACCTCTACTTTTTGTCTTTCTTTTGCCATTTTTCCTGACATGATTGATTGGATAGTTCCTGCAGCTGATTTAAAAATGTGATCCCTTCCCAGTGTGTGACATCAGAGTCATACACAGGTCATGAGGATGATAGCGGGAGAGTGAAGTTAACAGAGGGAAACTGTCTTCAGCCACCTCCTTTTTCTCCTGCCCTGGACTCTGCTCTGACCCAGTTTCTTTTTCATTGTTTTCACCTACTTTCCTCTCATGATTGGACATTTTGGAGATTCAGGTATTTTAGTGTGTGTGTGTGTCTGTGTCTGTGTGTGTGTCTGTGTGTCTGTGTGTGTCTGCGGTCTGTGCTGTAAGGGTGTGTTTCCAAAACCAATAAACAAACTGTTTTAATGGGATTCCTGGAGCAGCAGGAGGTGTTGTCCCAAAAACAGTGCGCTGATCCACACACACTGAAGGTCCATCGTACACATTTTGTTATACTGTTTGGTTCCAGATATTAACATACACAATACACTGTAGTGTGTGTGTGTGTGTGTGTGTGTGTTACAGTTCTGAAACCCATACATAGTAAGGCTCCTGTAGAAGGACGGATCTTGAGGCACAACTATGCAATGAATGCAGGTCTTTATCTGACCAACTTTGGAACATGTTAATTTGGGTTATCTCCTCTACACTTTAAGGTGTTGGACTTGAACTGATAGTGAAACATGTTATCTATACAGCTTTTAAGTGAAACCGGAAGGGGCATTAAATACAACAGGCGAAACCAGTGATTAGGCAGAATTTAAGCAGGTTCTAATTTGTGCTGTCTTTTGAACCCCCTATGTCACTTCCCCTCTCCCTCGGGGTACAGAGGAAGTAGGAGCAGATGTGTTAAACTAACGGACACTTTGACAACACTGCCGGTCTGTAAGTTCCTCTGCCCCCTACTGTTGGCATTAACAGAAACCGCCTTTGATGTCCACAGCACGTGTGTGCTCACATGCAGCCCCTGATTGCAGCTCTTCTGCCCACCTCTACCATCTCACATGCACAAACACTGTCACTGTGTTCTGGATGTGTCACAAAATGTGCAGTGACGCTTATGTTCCTAACAACAAATACAATCTTAAAATAAAATCTTGTATTTTTGAGAAGAGATTCATGAGTCTTTTCCAGACTTCACCTTAAATTACTTAAGTTACTTAAGATGATGATTTTATAAATTCATTGTATACATAGATTTTAAGATTTGTTTTAAAAGGTCAATAATCTGAGATTAGAAGGGATTACCCACCACTATGACTGTAGATAATAACAAGTGGAAAACGCAGCATTTTCATTTGTCAACATATTCCACTACATCCATCAAGTGTAGTCATTATGTGGTATTTCTCTTTCTTTGTTTTGCAGCATGCAGACCAAAACCTTGTTTATCTTGGGCTTCTTTGTTATGTAACTGACATGGTTTTGTTTCTGAGATGCAAGAATGTCGTCCTCTAGTGGCGTCTTTAACTCATTACACCAATCCTTTTGCGTGCATGTTTTGATTCTGAGGACACGCTCCCACATTTTTGTGTCTAGCACATGCATCTTCGGCGCAACTGATGAATTCGATTGGCCAGCTCAAGTTTCAAGACATCACATGTTTTTAGTCTTTAGAAGTCTGTCCTAGACAACAGAAACTCACGCTGAGGCCTTTAAGAACATGTTTTTTTATGAATGAGTCATTCCTCAGAATTGTGGGAGAAGAAATGCACGTGACTGTTATCTAACATTTCAAGTAATTTCTGCAGTGCACTTTTACACCAGTGTACTGCTATTTTACTCACCAATCCTATATGGCCTTTTACTGAAAAATCTAAATACCATGAAGTTCCATAACATAACAAGAGAGAATATATTCATTAATAAGTGGAAGAATCTTCTTCTTCTTTCGTCCAGAGATGTACATAGAAAGTGAAGTAGGAGGGGAGTAGGTGAGGGAGGGATCACAGAGAGAGAGGGGGGGGGGGGGGGTGGGAGAGAGACTGTGTGTGCGCGGGTGTGTATGTGTGTGTGCGAGTGTGTGTGAGATTAGCTATAAAACAGACTTTGAAATCCAACCAGCTCAGTCGCAGACAGCTGTGGAGACCAAAGCACTTCTCCTGTGTGAGGCTCTACAACATACTGATCAAAAGGACTACGAGTTTTCTTTTAAGAGCTTTTCCTGGAAAATACATTCCAAATCAAAATAGCAGAGATGGCAACGATGTTCAGATACCCCGTCTTTCCTCATCTGCAGGGTGAGCTAAAACCAAGATTCAATTTTATGCATTTTTTTAACAGTAAGACAGCAAAGTTATATAAGTTATATAACTTTGCTGTCTTACGTGTGTTACATATGTTTTTTTAAAAGGGAATAGACATGATTTTGGTCAAATATTATTATGTTCTCATTTCAGTTGATTAAATCGGTAATTTAATATGTTGACACATTCATTTATCATTCCCTGATTATTTATTATTGTAAATGGGGCATGTGAGGCATCAGTCAGATGCAAGCAAAGCAAAGCAGCCTTGGAAACAGCGTCACTTGGCTTCCACAAAAGTTATTTACTTTGGTGTTATTGTATACCTGTTATTATCACAAAGCATTTGTCAAACCTTCCATGTCCCTGTGGTTTCTCATCTTTATAATGGCCAGATGGGTGACCACTTTGGTCAGTAGATTTCCATACATGAACTGGTTTACTTTCTATTAAATGGAAAAAAGATATACAATACTTGTGAAGTACAGAATACCTGTGTTTTTTTGACTAATTAGGTAAAATGGCAAACAAAACAGTGTGGCCACATTTAGGGGTAATGTATAAGAATCACTTTGATTTTTGAGGTCATGAAAAACAGTGGATTGAACCTTTTGGATAAGTAATGTATTATTAACTTTTAAAATATTTACATTATGTGCCTGAAAGGTATTAAAAGTAATGTCCTGTTTCATCTCTTCATTATTTTCCATATGGCTTGTGATAGAGGCATGAAATGTTCCACTTCACTCAGTGTGGAACAATTACATAATTCCAGCGCCAATTCCCTCCATCACTATGGAAACCAATCAAAAACTTTGAGCTTTTGCCAGGCCAAAAGGAGCAGGCATCAGAGCCCGTGTCATTGTCAGTGATAGTTAAATATAGGGGCTTTTTTTCTCTTGTTTCTGTCAAATCAGATCCGTGTGACCCTGGTCTGTCGCTGTCACTGGGGAGGAGTGTCATGGCGGAGCCCGACTATCTGGAGGGAGACTGTGATGAGCTCATCAAACCCAAGAAGCTGATCAACCCAGTCAAGAACTCCCGTAACCACCAGGACCTGCACAGAGAGCTGCTCATGAACCAGAAGAGGTTAGGAAACAGAAAAATACACCTTACATATCTTTCTCCTTTTGTCTCCCTTTATGTCTTTCTTTCTAAGTAAACGTGTGTGGTAATTCCCCAGAGATTCTTATTTTACAATCAGATTAGTGCTCAACAAAAATGGCTAAATTCCAAACCTATGATTGGGACAATAACAAAGCAGCTAATGATATTTCGTCATGTGCAGCACATAAACCATAACAGGAAATGGTTTATTCATTTTTTGGGTGGTAAAGCTCGGTTGCTGTCCAAAAGTTTCCAAATCATTATCATCTCCTTATTTGTCATGTTTACCAATATCCGGTTAGACCGGGAAAAACAGTACAGTGTCAAGATCCAGGCTAATTTAGTTAAACTTCCAACTAATGGAGGATGACTCAGTACAGTAACCCTGCTGCTTTCATCTAATTGGGTTCACTGGTCCCCTCCAACCTCCGGCAGCAGTATTATGTAAAGTTCAGGATATGAAACTTTCATAGGCGCTATTATATAAAAGCGCCAAGTGCAGTAGTGTGTCAAAAATTGGTTATGTAAAGGTCACACAGATATTCTGCACAGGGTCAACCCGGTGTGGCTGCTGATGTTTATACTAGATCATACAACACAGGATTTCATGCAGTCTGTGTGAGCATCCATGCATCTGCGTAAATGTGTGCGTGTGCATGTGCGTGTGCGCTCGTGCATACTGGGGCCCATGATTGCGCTTTTGATCCACATGTTTGGATTTTCTCTCACCAAACAGAGCCGGCAGCTTTGTGCCCGTGTTATAAATAGCTACGTAAACACACATGCTGTTGACATCTGTTACATCACAGCAGCAATGTCTTAAATGGGGCAGCAAGCGAGGTGCTTTTGTAGTGATGGAGGCAGGTCATTAATGAGTGATGGGAAAGAGGCTGGGGTGGGCAGATTAAAGAGAAATTTAATAAAAATATTTTTTGGGGGGGTGGTGGGGGGTGTTTCCCCCTCGTTCCAAATGCAGCAAAATGTTGTTTCTGGTCGTCTAGACTGAGTATCAGTAGATGTTTGTGAGGTAAATCTAGAGGGTTTTGTGGGGATGAGCTTGTTTTGACTGGACCCTCCTATGCTGCACTGAAAGTATAGAAAGCTTGCCTGCATAGTGGATTAGTCACAGTGATGAGAGGGGGGGGGGGGGGTAGTGGGTTGGATGGATGGATGGATGGATGACTGCATGATGAGAAAAAAATGTGTTATGTAATCAAGATTACAAAACAGTCTCTAGCTGAGGGCCTTTCTCTGCCTTTGCTACCTTAGCTGTGGTGACCCCTCCTACGCACACACACACACACACACACACACACACCTAGACTGGTAAATTATTAGAGCAGATGGAGGTATTGATGTGTAGAATTTTGAACATGCATTCTTTGTGTGTTAGAGGGCGTGCGCACATGAGGAGTGTCATGGCTATGGGGGGTCAGTGATTACGTAAACATTGTCCACAGTGAAAGGGGGAGTGGCGTATACATCTTAATAGCCTGTCTTATGGCTTTCAGTGACCTTGACCTTCCTCCTTTCTCTGTGCTCTTTCTGCCTGCTTCAGCCCATAAAGTGCTTTCTTAAGACCCTCACTGTCAAGACAACCCGAGCACTTAAGTGCAGCAGTGACTGTAGGTAATGCAGTGCCTCGTTGTAAATGAACTCCCACTCCTCCCTTGGAACATCGTGAGCTTGGTTATGTAATCTTCAAGATTGAATAGCGCATTCAATTAAAGGCATTGTTGTTGCCAAACTGCAGTCAGGTGGGCACACTGTTTTCTCCGAAGAACCAGCGCAGCCTGTGCCGAGTCAGGCTTTTGCGGCAAAAGAAAAATCAGTAGACACGAATAATTAAGAAATCTGATTTCGAAAAAGCGTGGAGATTGGATTTTTGACCAACAGATAGCCTCTGTCCTTTTTCTGCTCTTAATTTTTTTTTTTTTTTTTTTTTCCTTCATGTGGCACATTTTGTGCCTCCCTAATCCTTTGTGGGCTTTGGAGTTTATTTGCTTTCTGAGCTGACTCCAACCCTCTGTCTTAAGTACCCCTACTCCCAAGCCTCATCTTCTGCCCCCACCCTTCTCTTTCATAATTTAGAGGAGTTTGGAGCATTACATAACATTTTTGCTATTATTTGCAAGACACTTTCACACTTTACTAAGATGTCCCTGTTTTCTTTTTGATTTTTGCTGCACATACCCAGGCAGTTGTGTAATGCTCCCTCTGGTTTCCAAATAACTTATTACCCTAAGACAGTTTCCATGCAAGGAAAATGTTAGGGAGTTTAAGATATGGGTTGACATATTGGGATTGTTTCAAAACTTTCCTGAAAGAAGACAGACAGTTTAATCCAGAACATCTAATGCAAAAATGCATGTCAAGCCAGAATGAGGTCATGAATCATGATCATCATCTGTTACGCATGAATATGAATGTTAATCTCCCTCTGCATGGGGCTCCGTAGTGTCATTAGCATGGGTTGTCGTGGAGGTTGTTTGTTAGGCTTAATTTTAACATGCTGTTTCACTGATTGATTCTGCACAGGGGCCTGGCTCCTCAGAACAAACCCGAGCTCCAGAAGGTTCTGGAGAAGAGAAAGAGGGAGCAAGTTCTCAAGGCCCAGAAGGAGGAGCAGGAGGCCCACAAGAAGAGGAGCGACCTGGAGATAGAGCTCATGAAAAGACAACAGAAACTAGAGCAGGTAATTGATTGAAAGAGGGAAAGTGTCACCTAGATGGATTTACATTGTTATTGTATTTGATCATAAAGTTAAATGTATTGACCACTGGTTTTGGCTGAAATGAGATGTAATTTATGTTGCTGAAATTGTGCCAATGTGTATATTCCTGCAGCTGGAGCTGGAGCAACAGAAAATTGAGGAGGAGCAGGAGAACACCCCTGAGTTTGTGAAGATGAAGAGCAACCTGCGCAGGACCAAGCAGGAGACCGATGGCGAGGAACGAACCACCTAAAAACCAGCAAGGGTGTCTGGGTCTGGCTGATTGTGCGCGTGTTTGTGGGCACGGAGACGTCAGGAGTGTGTGTACAAGAGAGAGAGTGTGTGGTGGTGACCTGACTGCGGTCTGAGATAAACTTCCTGGCTTTCCCAACCTAGCTGTTCCTTCCTGCAGTGAGGAGAGAGACTTTACAGACTAAAGACCACCCCTCTGTCTGCCTGCCATGGACTGCCAGTACTCACCTCTGCTCCTCACAGCCATCCAGCAGCACACAGCACCCCCTGCGGGAGGGACCGAACACAGACATGTTACACGCCTTTCAATGAGGGCGAGCAAGCTTCCATGATGGAGAAACAAGCAAACATACACACAGGAGTTTTCATCCCCTCTGTTTTCACTCCTCTCTCCACAGCAAGCTATCGTTTCTCTTTACTTTTATCAATGTTGTTGTTGTTGTTTTGTTTTTTTGTTGTTGTTCTTATCTTCAGAATCAAATAAGGAAAAGTGGACACTGGATGGACTCTTGAAGCTGTGTAATGTAAAAGCCAAACAAATGTGCTTTTGTTATTTATGTTTGTAGCTTTTAGCCCGGGTATATGGGAGGACACTTTTAGTCATTCTGTATTTTAGTTTGTTTTACAGCATAGTTTATGAAGCCAGAACAGGACAAAGGGAGTGTATGGTTGTGTTGAACAGTTTGCTTCTTTTTTTTTTTTTTATTTCTAAACATGCCATTTCCTCAGCTAATGCAATTTTGAGCAATACTAGAACTCCCAGGCATGAGAGTGACCTTTTCTTTATATATTCTGTTGTTTTGTATGAATAAAAGTGTTACTTAATAAATAATTTAAGTTTTTGTTAGGTTGGTCAACAAGAGTAAGCCTTGAGCCCTGTCTGATCAGTCTTTTTTGTGCTTTTATGAACAAAGGACTTGGTAGAAAGTGTACACATGTAGACCACCTGTCATAAATATAGTTATTGGGACATCTGCGTGGCTCATGAAAAAACTCTAAGAAGCATCCTTATATAACAAATTCATTCAAAATGGTTACTTAATGTGAGAAACTGTGATAACTCTGGATGTTGTGTGCACATGTAGTGGTTATTTAAACGTCACAAAACAATACTATGGGTCTAAAATTCTGGTTTATGGTTCTCCAAGAGATGATAGCTATTATTTTCATGGGAAGAAGCAGATTTATGACAGCATAACCCTGTGTTCTTCTCCAAAATCTTCTTTTAAATAAACATAATTTTAACATGTTCAATTTATTTTTCTTTATTTTGTGTGCTCCTGGAATCTGTGGATTTGTTATCCAACTAATGGCTAATACTATGTGATGCAAAGATAACAGCAAAGTGGTACGCCAAAATCAAACGGAGCTTGTCACTGTGATAAGATCAGTTTATTTTGTCCGAAGCTGCTGTTGGCTTTGCTCACAGACTGCCCACATTCAGATGTCTAGACGCTGAGCAGTATGTGGAACAGAAGCATGCGCATGGTTAGGCTGCAGATGGTTTTCAATTTAGAGATCTGGAAAATTGCAAATCTGAAATTTTACTACATGTGGCACAACCTAGAGTCCAGTACAGAAATTACACATAATAGGTACCGGGTAACTCCAGGGTCAAAGCCAATTGTATAATCTATCTCTTGGTTTGGTTCACAGGAGATTGAGCATCACCATGGTACATTGGTAAGAATGTAGAAGGGACAACTGATGGTTCCGTTTAAGCCATTTATTACCACAATACACATATGTAGAGCAACAAGAGATGATGAGGCTTGACAGTTTTGTTTTTGGTTTTTTATCACACGTAACCATAGGTGTGTATCTGAAGCACAGTGATGGAGGTCCCTCACATGTGATTTGTGTTGCTGCCAGCTGGTACAAAGGAAATGGGCAGGATATATAGACTAGGAGTGATCAGGAGTGAGTGAAATCAAGTGGGATGGATCCATGCCATGGAAGTAGGTGGGGGATTGCAGAATAGTATCCATGTGTTCCATATCTATAACTACCATACTACTTAGTACGCCAGGAAAAGATTTAGTATGTCCCAATACATAGTATGTCAAATGCAGTATGCCAAAAATACCAGGATGTCATCCGGTTGCATTTTGCAGTATGCATACCAGCATGCTTTACTGGCTGTTGTGACCCACAATCCTCAGTGCAGCGGAAGCTACTTCAGTGACAACTTATTGACAAACAGAAGCTGTAACAACAGAAGACAGCGCATTTAAATAAGTACCACATTTTTTTGTGACTTATGTGTATAATTATCACATTAATATACGCACTATGTACAGACTACTTTGTAAGTGCAGCTGAAGTATATACTAAAGGAAAAGAGAAAAAGAATGTGACTTGGAAAGCAGTCTCTGACTCTATTCTACACTAATAAAAAAAAGCATCTTTAAGTCTACAAATAAAACCGAATTTGTGGATTTGATGGGTAAAGCATAGGCCTAATACTGCAGTAGCCTAGTGGCTCCGGATAGCAAGATGGTACCAAATAAGTGCACAAGTTAAAACGAACACGAAAGCTACTAATATTGATTAAATTAATTTTATTTCCAGTTGGACTTTTATTTATTTGTTAATTTTTGCTTTTGTGGATGTGGCTGTTCAGCTACAGTGAAGCATCTTAGAATATCATTAAAAAATGACAAAAATGACCCACCATATGTCAGAGGTTCTCTCTTCCTTGGTCGATGGAGGGCAGTAAAGGTCCTACTAGTGCCTCTAATGTCCACGAAGAAGCATCCGACCCTCGCTCTCATCAGTAAGCGACAAACATGGCCGCCTGTGGGCTACTCCGCTCCTTGTCTTCCAACTTTTTCACAGTTTTGCCTTTACTTAACCGCTCGTCACCACTTTCTCCATTGCGGCTGGCATCCAACCCTTATTTTGGAAGAACACTAGCCTCTTCTAGCCGGTTAACAGCAGGTATTCGCCTATGAATGTGTGAATTTTGTAGCATGTTAGCTAACATTTTCTGTAGCTAGAGGGTAACATTAGCTAGAGAGAAGGACACGAGAGCTGACAACGCTGTAGTGTTTGTTCTCTGTCATGCTTGGTCGGGGATTGCAAAAAATTCTTCAGCTATTGTAGTGGGAGGCTCTTTATGTTCTGAGTCTGTTGTGTTATTTTGCAGCACTTAAATTCACAGACAAGCACGAATGGATTCGAGTAGAAGACGACGGAATTGGCACTGTCGGTATCAGCCACTTCGCGCAAGTAAGTTCCTTGGCCGTGTGCGTACTTGTACTCCGTGTGTACGAACACACTAAAATAAATGCTACTTTTTCTTTCTTTCTTTTTTAAACCTTGCTTTCTGCCACTTACAGGAGGCTCTTGGGGACGTAGTTTATTGTGGACTGCCAGAGGTGGGAACACAGCTGGCTCAGCAAGGTATGAAGTTCAGGGTAGTGTGGCTCAGGCTTTACCCACTTGTACTAATATGAAAGCAATCAAGCCTAATCTAATGCATCTCATTTCCTGACAATGTGGGGAAAAAATTCAAACAGTTGACGCTATATAGTTGATTATGTGCTACAAGATTTTTTTGATCGGTGTAGTATTGTGTTTTGAAGACTATAATAGCATGTGGTAATGCAATTTCCTTAAAATTGTGTGACTAGTGAGTAAGCAAAATAAATGATGTATTGCGTGAACAACATGCTGATTATCTATTTTTTGCAATATCACCACAGTTTGTACTTTATAGATGACAGTAAGATAGCTACTATAGCTTATTTCAACCAAATGCCATCAAAGACATGTCTTTATTTTGCCTTTTTGTTTTAGAAAACAAGTCATTTAATAGAAAATTAACACACACCAAGGGTTGTAGTGATGTATTGATCATTGTTTGATCTGAGAGGAGGCCTCAGGCTGAAACAACAAATAATTAAAAAAAATTAAAGAAAAAAAAAGAAGACATTTAGAGCCAGTGTGTGCAACTGTTTTCCTCCACTTCTAAGAGAACAAGTTAACAATTGTAAATATTCTTTTTGTTGCAATTTTGATTTGATGAATTTTGCCAAAATGTAATTTGGTTTGTAGCACCTGTGGTTGGGCAAACATATATACAAGTTGTCATATGCCACAAAATACCTCCCTTAATTAAGGTCAACATAACTTAGCAGTAATCGCCTGTACCTCCTGTGTACTTTCCATACTTCTGAAATTAACTTTGTAAATGCACTTTTTTTTTTTCTACCTTTTACTTTAACAGATGAGTTTGGAGCTCTGGAAAGTGTAAAGGCAGCCAGTGAGCTCTATTCACCTTTGAGTGGAGAAGTTGTAGAGGTCAATACACTACTGGCAGACAAGCCTGGTCTGGTCAACAAATCTTGCTACAAAGATGGTAAGCTCACGTTTAAGAGCATGTAGACCAGTCCATGTAGATCATTCTGTTATTTTAATAAGGCTTTAGGCCATTATGAAAGCTTATATATGACCAAAGTAGTAGGACTATTATTATTAATAGGTCTTAGTCTTAATGGTGCTGGCCCACTGCATGTGAACTGACTGGTGCAAAAAAAAAAGTCACCCCCATTCATTGTGTATGGGAAGGACTGATTCGATGCTTAAAGCTGGATACCTGGCGAACTGGTGGTGCAACTTAATAATCCAAACAGTGCTCAAATAAAAGCAGCCAATTAGGCTGCAAGCAAAACTAGTTATATTATTTAATCTAAACCTGCAGGGCAGGGCGGATGCAAGTTTAATGTGAATTGATCGCTTGCGGTGGGCCAGCACCGAAAGTTCTTTTGCACAGTTTGTACATTAACAGCAGTCTTTGTTTACCTTCTAAAAACTGTAACTGAAATCTTTTCATCTTTTTACTGGTGTATATCTTGCAGTCGAAATCTTTTCAGTGTTTGGAGTCAGTACAGTAGGGAGCTTTTTATGTCAAAAAACCCCAAAAATACTAAAATTTTTATAGATAAATCCTTTGCCTGTACCTGTTCCAAAAACTTTAATATGACATTGATTGAAAACTAAATACATACTTTATACAGTATACTGATAAAAAGTTGTACTGAATTGGCTTTTACCAACCATAATTCTTAACAGTAATAGACTCTTAGGTTTAAGGAAACTGCTCACTAGCTTTATTATGGTTTGGACAGTAGATGGCAGTAATGCAGCATAACACAGGAGGTAGCCCATGGAGATTAAACCAGTTTGGTATAATTGAAATGAATAGGCTCATTCAAGATTAACTGCGCCTAGTCTGGAAAACGGACTAGAGCAGGTGGCAGCAGCAGCAGGGGGTGGTAATAAAAAGCTGTGGTAAGGTCGGACATTTTCCAGCAGCCTTCAGTCTGTACAGACAGACCCGGAAACACCCACATCCTGTTTGATTTCATTCTGATTTACTGAAATGTTATTTCAGACCCATATATTAGGCTGTTCGCATGTCCAATTCTTTTAATTATGATAGGGTAGTTTATTAAAATGTTAGCCAGACGATCTCTGTTTTCTGTTCATGGTTCAACCTCCATTTCACCTGAATTTTCATGTAAATCAGCATTGTATCAGTTTGCTGCTATATATATGTATCAGCTGAACAGACCTGTCCCTCTCAAAAATGCAAAATATCTACTTTATCTACAGGAAAGGATTACAAGGATTATACTTCATGTGGAAGCTTGAACAGTTTAAAGTGGACCGACGTGCTGGTTCTCTTTTATCGTTCATTCGTGGAGAGTATTTTAACTTTCTGCTTTATTGCCTGGTATTCTTTACTGTCTGTAGTTAACAAGAATGAACTCAGTAAGATTGGTAATATGTCTAGCAAGATTGTGGGTCAACAACACGGTATGACACTGCTTTGTGAGACCCGGAGTGGTAAGGAAAGGACGGGCAATCGTCAGTGATGTATTACACCCTCTCTTCAGTGAATATGAGTTGTATTAAATATATTGTTTCAGTACTGTTTCAATTGTGTATATCAAAAAAGTTTAGTAAATGATCACATTGTTTTATTTGTTTTACATAGCATCCCAACATTTTTGACATCAGGGTGGTAGATTTTCATACTGCAATAAAAAGAAGGAAGCTAATGGTGGGAAATGATGGCAGTGATGTTAAACCGAACAGTCACTCAGAGTAACCCGATTTTAACCTCTTTGTCATAGGTTGGCTGATGAAGATGACCATTGCCAACCCTGCAGAGCTGGATACTCTAATGGACGAGGCAGCCTATGAGAGATACATCCGATCCATTGAGGACTAACCTAACACCTCATAAGTGCCATGCTCCCTCTCTTCTTTCCAAACACCACTGGAGATCCACAGGGTGTGCTTGTGTCAGTTACAACGCTATGGTTAGCATCCACCTGGGGAGCTCAAGAGCTCCAGACTGCTGACCTGCCAGCGTTATAGAGTTGTGAACATTAGGAATCCTTTATCTACTGTTAAGACTGTCTTTAGGGGACCTGTCAATCTGCACTGACTGAACATCCAATGTTTAGTTGTTGCAGCCTCAAATGCTTAAACAGAAGACACTAAGACTCAGTCAGTAGAAGTTTCCAAACATTTCAGTCAAAACTTGAATTTCTGTTCTAGGATCTTGTTAGACTTAAGAAAGCACTTTGGTTTATATGCCATTAATAATAATGTTGGTCTACACTGCATGTTTGACAGCAACACTGTAGACATGGGACCTGTAAATTAGAAAATAAACATTTCCTGAAACATTGTGTTTTCTTTGTGATTTTTATTTTCCCAAAGGTTAGATTTTACATTATGAATGTGGGCAGTATTTTACAGCATGTCTTGTAAGATGCTGAACAGGTGTTGTGCTTGACACTATGTCAGAGCATCACATAAATGCTGTTTGCATATTTAGTTATTGAATCACATAAAATAAAAAAATGCATTGTCAACCACCTATGCAATGTAAACAGACAAGATTTCCAGCCTAGAATTAAGACCCAATGTATACAAAATGGTAGCCCCACAACCAAAATTCAAAACAAGATTGCAACCTAATAAATCCTCCAACTTGACCGAAGTGTTTTGATATACACACTGACTACATCTCAGTTTTTCTGATGCCGTTTACATAATTTTCCATACACTATAATTGGCCTCTATTTTGAACAAGATCTGCTGAGAAACACTGAATGCCATTTGTTCCCCACTTATAACTAAAACTTCACAATGTCAGGATTTTTTGTTGAAACATACCTCAGATTTGCCCATTCAAAAATACAGACTGGACCTTCACAAAAGGAAGCTGCAGTGAAATCAAACATATTGGCTAACCCAAACCTGTTTGTCACCTTGGCTGGTATGATACCATTGGTCAATACCTGAGATTACACTAAATGCTGGATGTGGAAAATGAAACAAGCATTTTGCTACCCTCTTGCAAACACTGTCTAAAAACAAAACCCAATTTTCCTCAAGTACTTGTGCAAGTAACTGGCTAGTTACTGTCTGGTCACTTCAAGCCGGTAATCTTTTAGTCTTGATCTCTGGATCACCTAAGTGAGGTGAGCGCCCCACCAGGTACTATAGAAAATCTGTCCTTGGCTGTTGGAGTTCGTCTGGCCCTGCCCCGAGGTGCAGGAGGCTGAGGGAGTCCCTCCATTCTGCGATAATCACTCTCCAGCCTCTCCCTCCTCTGGGTTCCCTCATACATCACACTGGCAGTGAAGTCTCTCTCATTAAGGAAGGCAATGGTCTCATCCCTCTTGCGGCTCACGTATCCTTTAAGAACAGCATTGTAGGGATTTGAGGCAGCATCTGCATCTGGATCTTCTAGCTGGTGTTTGAATTCCATCCGGGTGATAACAGGCAACAAGAACTGCTTCCCTGCTGTCACTACACCCCTATCCTTGTGTGATAAGCCCAGAGCCTCAGAGACCAGCCCTGGGGGCAGAGGCACCAAGTCACAGCCTGAGCGCTTGTCCACGTACTGTCCAAACTCTTTCCGCACAAGAGCTACATCTTGAAGAGACTGACTTCTCCGCTCGTCCAAGTCTGTAACTATTCGCTCAGGATACGTCTGGTCAAACACCACACCTAAACCATGAGGAGAGCAAGGAAAGGTTTGTCTTGTTAAAGTGTGTATGTTGTTGATATGTTTCAAAATAAAAAACATTTTTTGGAATGAACAACTCATTTTAAATTAAAAATAAGAAGCAGAAGGACAACTTCCTCACCAGCACGTCGAAGCATAGACGCGGGACATTTCCAGGGTTTGTGAATAAGCTCATTAGGCAGATCTGAAAGTTCAGGACACCATTTCCTAACATAGCTGCCGTCGGGGTCACAGGTCATTGCTGCGTCGACAGGGTGCATGACAAAGTTCCAGTGATCCAGACCACACATGCCCCCATTCTGCCACATCATAGCATCTATGGCAACATCTGCATCCACTAGGGTGTCCTAAACATGTGGATACAGTCAGTAAGAAGTACTTCTTATACTGTGCGTTGCTTAATCTATGTGATTGCATTTTGTGCCTGCATGCATAAATGTCTCACCTGGAACCAGCGATAGCCCTCTTGCCAGGGCAGGTGTAGATATGCAATGAGAAAAGACGCTACCACATGTCGCATGTAGTTGTTCATCCAACCTGTAAGCCACAGCTGCCTCATGGCGGCGTCCACCAGAGGGTAGCCTGTTCGCCCTCGCTGCCAGGCCTTCAGATGGCCACGATCATTACTCCACCTCAGAGCCTGCAAGTACCAGTGGATGAATAGTACATTGTAATAAATGTAGTTCTTTATAGTGTGATATAGGCTTTTATTTACTTATGAAGAAATTGAATCTCAGATCCGCTACATTTGCATTTATGTGTAACACTTAAAGTATTTGTTAATGAGTTATCAAAATATCTCAAGCCATTTCTACCTTATATGGAGGTCTGAGGGATTCCCAGGGGAGGTCGGGAAACAATGCTAGCTGCCAGTAAGCCAAATCCCTCCATGCCAGTTTGCGTTGGAACTTTGGGGGTCGACAGCGTGCCCCTTTGGCGTCCCACAATAGCCAGCGTGGGCTGAGTTGACCAAAATGAAGGTATGGAGACAGACAGCTGGTATTTGGGGCATCTGTCCTGCCTGACTCTTTTTCATATCTATACACACCTAGGACACATGGGAGAATCATACAGTTTAACATTCCCCCAAACACAGCGTGTGATTTATTTACAATGTGCGCAAGGTGTCTCACCATCATGAAGAAAGGCTTCTAGCCGTGCATGTGCTCCTTCTTCACTGAAATCCCAGGATTTACGAATGTTAGCTGCCCAGTCAATCTGAATGCCAAAATGAACACACGAAAAATATTGAGGACATATATAATCTTGATTGTACAGTATATTGGGCTCATCCCTACAGAACTGCTCAGCTTTGGTTACAGACCGTTGTGCCATCCTTCCTGCTGGGCATGCGCGCCAGGCCTAGTGTGTCCAAAGAGACACCCTGAGGCCATTGGGCCGGTGGGGGCAGAGATACAGGAGGGTCTAGGGGAACCCCTAATGCAGACCCTGGGTTCTGTCTACAGCAGCTCATGAAGTGAGACACTGAGCCTATTCCTAAATCAAGAGAAGAAAAACTTCACCATAAAATGTCAATCAGATTGTATCACCATACAGTATTTCAAGCTTTGATATTAACCACAAATATTTAAACAAGATCGGTGCACCAAATTTATTTTGCTGTTTTGACCAACCTCTGAGTCCCACACCCTCCGTGCTGACAGAATATGGGTCTCTGAGACAGTACGAGTGGAACATCCGGCATTCAACACCATCTTTCTGAAGAGCGGACACCACCGCATCATCCCTCTCCTTCAGCCAGGGCTCATAGAGGGCATTTGCCAAGACTGTTCTCGCCCCTGTCTCCTTCACTAGCTCCTTAAGGGTACGCAGAGAAGATCCAACCTTCCTCCCCTCTCCTTCTGACTTAAGGAAGACAAGATGGCTGCCAATGCGCTCCAGAGATGAACCAAAACAAGACAAAGCTTGATGAAGCCAGTATTTACCTGTGATTAAAAAAAGATGCGATCAGACAACAGTCAGACTGGCAAATGAATAATCTTTAGTTCTATATGAAAAGTTATACAAGCATAGCCACCACTAAGAGCAGGGACGAATTGTGCTTTGACAAAGATTGCCATAATCACTGATTCCCTTAGTTAACTTACAAGCTCCCCCCATAGCCACTGTGATCCCAGGTCCCTCCTCTTCTTCAGGGCTCCAGATGAAGACAGGAATGACAGGCGCACCAACCTCCAAGGAGCCAGTGAGAGCAGGGTTGTCACAAAGACGCAAGTCCCTCCTGAACCACAGCAGTGCTGGTGGTGGTGCTGAAGGAGAACAGGGCAAACCTACAACCTGCTGGCCGGCGCCTTTACGCCGCTGACGCCTTTTCTTAGAGTGTTTTGGTTTCTCTGATTGATTTGAATGTCCTTTATCCATCATTGGGTCACCTTCTTCAACCATGTCTTGCTTGTAAATTGAGCCAGACAGTCTGGAGATAGTCTGACTTGTCACTGGTGTCTCCATTTTACAGTTGTAACCATTAAGCTCGGTCTCTAGGGTTGTTTGTGGTGAGCTCACCTTGGCCCAGGGTCCCACTTGTGAAGAGTTGTTTTTTCTCCTGCAAACTACGTCCGCTAACTGGGTCTGGCTTCTTCCAAGTGGCTGAGATACCAAGGTCAGTTGAACAGAGCTTCTCTGATTTGGTCTTTCTCCAGGTTGCTGAAGTCGGGACTCTTGGCTGGGAGTTGACAGCTGGCAATCCTTCATTTCCAGTAGAGAGAGAGCCAATGCAAGTTCCAGTTCATCATCTTCAGTCTACAATTTAATCAGGACAACCCATTATTAGTTGCATCACTGTTTAAATACCTTAATGGGCAAAGATAACAAATTTCATGTACAAAATTATAGTAATATTGAAACAAGTATAACAAGAGTAATAAAGCTAGTTGTTCCGGGTAAAAGTATGAACTGTACCATGTATGACCAAACAACAAGGTTGGAGTTTAGCAAAAAGTTGTCAAAAATGTTTTGTGTTTGCATTATTTTTTGTTATGGACTATTATGAGGTATTTGGTCTCATATTAATTACTAAAAAGTGTCAACTTTAAATATCTTAATACACTCCTGATGTTAAAGACCCTACACACTCTTCATACACACAGGTGTTTTCACTTATTCAAGATGATTAGACATCTTCTCACAACTGTGTGGGTGTGTACCATTGTATACAAACAGGGCTCCATTATTTGCTTTGTTCCACCTGTAACCGCAGAACAACAAAAACTTTTGCCATTCTTATTCATACTTTGTGAGTGCTAATAATTCATATGCAATACTGTTTCTGTTTGCTTTACTGATACTTAGCATTAAAGACAAGTCATTCTTAGCACAGCTCAGCTGAGCAAAAATCTAATCAACCAGAAACCCCTGGGTGAGCAGGCGTTAAATACCCTTGCAGTGATTAGTTATGGGAACAGTGTCACCAAAATAGAGTTATTAGATTAATTTGTTGGCCTACTAATGAAAAGACACTACATATCCCAGTATCCCACTAAGTGTCCAAAGCAGCTCTTCGATCTTACAAATTTATATTTACACAGTGTAAATATACATGTGTGTACAATCCGTAAATATAGAAGTTTATATTATTTCAATATCATAATATTTTAATTTATTTATTTTTATTGCTGCCTGAATCTTACGTTATGTGATTATATTGGGTAATATTTGGTTTAATTATAATTTTTGTAGACCAAAGTTATCTAATTATTATGATTGTCACATGGGATATTTAGCCCGAGAGAGCCAAAACAATACTAAACCGTGGGGCTGCTGCTCCCATCACAGGAGCTAACAAGAGTTAGCTTTACCTTGAGCAGGGAACCAAATACAGTAAAGGAGTGACCGTTGAAGACATTAGCACATTCAGCAAGAGTCAGTTATTTTTCTCATGAGCTCGTTAACTGCTGAAATTTCAACTGAGTGGCACTGCAAAGGAATGTCCGTGTTGTTCTACTTTCTGCTAATGTCAACCTAACGTACTTAATATTAGTTCTTTGCTAACACGTTAACGTTAGCCGTGACAACTTCACTCCCAACTATTGCTAATTTGGAGTATTTTTTGCCTCTTGTAGTGGTCAAGAATCGATGTCTGCAGCTTAAATGGGCAAGTAAGACAAAACAGACCAATTATACTAAACTGTTGTGTTATCATTTTAAAAACTATGCTTGTCTCTAACATAAAATAACTATAATTATTACCATTGAAAACTATTCTAGTCTTTTTATATTTCTTTTCTTCTGGCTATATATGTTCTTTCATTTGCAACTTTGAGCCACTCTGTAAGCTAACCCGGGTATTAACAAGTGCTATAACCTTAGAGAAGTATTCCTTGTAGATGGAGGTGAGGATGGAGTGCAGGGAGCTGTTGGCCGTGGACAGCGGCTGGATGTGGGACAGGAACTGTGAGCGGGTCTCCTGGTGCCCCAGGGCGGACAAGCACAACGCAAAAAAGCCTTCTGGATCCTCTCGACCCACCAGAACTTCCCTTAACATCCTGCTCACCAAGGCTTTACTCCCTTCGGCACCAGCCGCTACTGAAGGAGGCATCTTCAAGTGAAAGGTGACGATCAATAAGAGCTATAAAATGCTACAAAAACGCTGTGAACTTGTAATAATAAGTCTAGTACATCGTTTAAACTCAAGCATTTAGACCATATAGCGCTCCGCGTCCTGAACCTACCCTCAGTGCTGGTTACCAAACAGCTGATTTTCAGTTACACAAGCCATGTGTTAATGTTTTGTAACTTCCCAAACTAAAGGTTTGTAATGGGTTAATATCACCAGTAGGGGGTGTACCAGTCTAATAAATAAGAGCTAGGGCCTATGTAAGGAAGCTAGTGAAACCCATGGGTGCTTGGTTGTTTTTTCGCACTATGTGAGTAACAGTAGGGATTCCCTCTTTATATTGCATTAAATTGACATTACGGTAGTAAGATATGGATATAATAAATGTTAAAAGAATGTAAGTATTTCTCATGTTTCACTCTGTCTTGCTGTTTCATCTTCCTCTCTACACTAGGCCTATAAGTCCCTCCTTTACTAAATCATACATCTTCATTTGTCATGACAGGGGTCCCCACAAGCTAAATCCTTGGTTCAATTTGAATCGATGTAAAAAAAAAAAAATGTTTTTAAAAGCTGGGGAGACATCTCCCAAAAGATAATCACTATAATTTACACAGAGTGTCCGCATCTTGACAGGAATGTGTTCATTTTCAAGTGCACCCTGTGATGTGGGACTGAAAAACAAAGCCGGGAAAAAGTGTACCCAGCAGCGAACTTTTAATAATGGTCTGTATTCACGCTGTAGAGGGGTTGCTAGGTAATTGATTGTTTTTTATGAGACCATAGATAAGTGGTTAAATGCACGCAGTAGGGAACAATAATTTGTGACACTTGTGGACCAAACACTAAAATACTTTGTATCGTTAATACGGTTCATGCATAATACTGTATTACTAAAACTACTTGTAAGTCATGTCAAAATGTTCTCAAATATGTGTCTAAAATGTGATTCAGGGCTTCATGTACAAGGACATACAGTCTCAATTAATCAGGCTTTTATCTGAGAAGTAGTCGGAGTGTATGAAAGGAACGTGTTAAGAGCTGTGGTATGTGGCGAGAGCAAGACAGAAAGAGAGGGAGAGGGAGAAACAGATTGAGAGAGAGAGAGAATCAATAGTGTTTAGACAGAGAAGTGGAGTCTAAGTGTGTGATCAATAGAGAGCAGAGAGGAGAGATTAGCTGCTTTTCTCTCTCAAACTAACACTGACAAATTGGTGAATTGGTGTATCGGCCCTTGGGCTAAACGGATTGACCTGCTGTTTCCATGTTCTTCCATGTACTGTCAATAAAGATCTGTGTTCATTGTGACTCTCAGTGAAGAGAGTGAAGGAAGGAAAAGGAAAGAGAAGGAAAAGAGAAAAGAGGGGGAATGAAGGAAGGGAAATGGAGAGGTAGAAAGGGGGCAAAGTGAAGTGCAGCTCAGGTGCCCGAGATGCCCCGATCCTCACAAAAAGCTCACACCTCTGTCTCATTAACACATACATGCACTCACATGTGCATCCTTGTGCACACTGTTATAAAACCATAATAACATCTCCAGGAAAATTAATGGAAAGACAGATTAAAAACTAAGTGAGGAGAAACGGGCCACTGGTGTAGCTATTTGCAACTCATAAATCATTCTGACACACCCACGCGCATGTAGACACATGCGTAGACACACACACATACACACACACACACGCGCGTACTGTAATTAACCACAGGCTATTTACTCTCTCCTGCTGTAAATTAGACATGCAGACACAGTTATTACATTAGGGGGATCTGCCATGCAGAATACTAACAGGAGGAGGAGGGGGACACTGGTACACACAACAACCTCTCATACAAACATAAACACACACACACACAAGAAAGAGGGTATGGAAGAATCATAGACTGACGGGAGTGAAAATGAAGCTGCAGCACAGAGAATAGGGGCCCCCAGCTCTTTGTTCCCTGCTGCATTTCATTATCTGAAACGCCAGCCAACACACACGACACACACAAATACAACGCACCTCCCCCTTCCCTAAAGCTGTCTGCCTCCACTCCAGGCACACGGCACAAAAAGAGGAAAATAGAGATACTGCGTCAGTGCTATTCTCTGGCATCTGGACTCGGTTATGACAAGCATGTCTGCATGGTCACCCTGAGCAGATCAGGTGGTCCAGAGGCTTCTGTGAGTTGAAGAAGTTCCCTTCAACCTGCGCTGGCCAAAAGGGCTTTCCCATACATTCTAGTTTAAGCAGAACAAAAGGAGATAAGGACATGATTAAAGCCAGTATTGATACCCTGTCTTCAGTAGCTTGTCTCCATTTAGTTCATCTGAAGTTGTTTTTTCTGGCAGTCCACCTCTTTGTGTGCGTGTCCTCTGGTTCCCCCTACCTACTTCACCCCTCTCTGTCCCTCTGTTTTCCCACGGTGATCGATAGCTCATTACAATCATTGACTGTGGCTCATCAGCACCTGTTAAGGTCTGGAGAGACGGAGAGAGTTGCATGTGCATGGGAGAGTGTGTGTTGTGTGATGCAAGCCTATTGATGAATAGAAAAGGATTGTCTGGAATTATTCCGGGGTGAAGTTTGACATTTGAATTGTTATTTTCTGATTCACATTTATTGCTGCAGGGATCTAGTTTGTTGCTGCTTTATGGTCTGTGGTCTCGGGGAACATCTTATTATGCAACTCACGTGGGTACCATGGTTTGTTGCTATGGTGATTGCCAAGGGAGCCAGAGTATTATAGGTGTTTATCCTAGGCAGGAGCAAGGCTACTCACCGTCTATCAGGACACGCTTCAATTTACCACACAGTTTGGACCACACATTAAGATCAACACATTCACAGAGGGACAAAGGCAGAACACAGCATACCACAGAGCCAAGTGTGGATGTGATTTAGTGGATAGATTATTCAGCATTCATATTCCTGGAAGAAAGACCTTGTTCAAACTCTGAGCTGTTGGTTTAATGCGTCACTGCAGGGTTTGTTTTTGGATAGGACAGGCTGTGAGCGGAGAAAAGCAAACAGGAAAAAAAGAGAGAGACTATGAGAGTGTTAGAAAACTATGGCTGAAGGCAAGGAGAAATGTGTAAAAAAAATAAAATAAAATAAAAGAGACAATAGTAAGACCCCAAGAAGTCCCCCTTGGATTCATTCACTGGAAGGTGGTCTAAGAGGAGAATTGGCATAAAAGTGTGAAGTTTTAAGGAAAGGGGATATAAATAGAGCGACTACAATGGAGGACTGAAAAGAGAACAAGTCTCTCAGCCCATGCATAAATTACACACATCATTTACATATTCATTATGTTTTGTGTACTAATGAGTATTTGCTTAATACCTCCACCACCACTGGCAGCCTTTGTTTGACACAAGATATTTTAAAGAGGAGAAGAAAAAAAGAAAAACAAGGGAGCAAGGGGTCATCTTGGTAAAGTGGTTGAAGTCAATGGTACACAATCGATTTTACTGCAAATCGCGTCAATCGTATTGCTTTATAGTGTGTGCATGAACAAGCACAACCTACACAAGGCTATTAGAGATGTGAAACGAAGCACACATGATGGGGGTTGGTAAAAGTTAATTAAAACAACACAAGCTTTCTCCAAACTCAAGGCTCTCTTCGTCTTTCTCCTCTTGTCTCGGTCTCGGTGGAATAAGTTAGTGCCGCAGTAATTACCTACCGGCAGGTCACTCAGAGCATTCCTTCAGGTGCCAAAAAAGTCTCCTAAATTAAAGCAAAGACAGACGATTTGCAGCGTGCATACAAGAGATAAAAAGTTGTGTATGTAATGTTGTGTGTATATACAAACGCAGCATTTTACACACAGAGGGGAAATGATTCAAAAAGTGGATGAATGGAATAAAGGGAAGAGAGAGGGATGGAAATGTAGACACAGGGGGAAGGGCAACGTAGAGATGAGCTACAAATGAGAGCGATGGCGGTGGCAGGTTGGCACAGTGCCATCCAGTCAGGACTTGAGCGGGGGCGGGCATGGGCATGGGCAAAGGGGCGAGGAGAATAAGAATGGAGGTGGAGGAGAAACAGACCTCCATACTACTACCATGGTGCCACCTTGGCACAGGCTCACTGGAACAACAAACAAACAGCAGAATGGGCAGAGAAGGGGAAGATAAAAGAGGACAGCAGAGCATGGAAGTGAGCAAGATGCCAGCAGAGAGAGGATGACTCAGATGTCGATTCATGATGGGAAGCGTAGAAGGATGTTGAAGAGAGAAATCGATGATACCATGAAACTGTAAGTGAGTACGCGATGACCATTGATCATACGAAGAAAAATGTCAGCGAAAAATCCTGTACTCTGTCTGTCCATTTTCTGACTTTTTTTTCTCTCTATGCCAGCCACTGCGTGCCAGCCAACGGGCACTCTGCCAGCCTGCAGTCATGGCATAACCGAAGCGATCAAAGCGGACAGAGAAGGGCTGTCTTAGTCGAAGACAAGAAGACTCACCTCTGAGGATTTGCTGCTAATCACCATTTGTTTGCTTGGACAAAGCCAAGAAGAGGTGCCCAGGCAACGGTTGCCAGTGATTCTGTGATGGCATCTTTTCAGTGGCGGCGAGGGCACGGGGAGGAAGATGGCACGCTGCCAAGCCAACATAACACACACATTTGCAAACACAGACCTCCATACAGTGAGCAGGACATTTCGGATGCCTTAAATATTTTGGCAATGGCATCCCCTCAAGGGAGAGACCAGAAATAGAGATGGATGGCACCATGCCAGACACAAACTGGGAGGCATTCACGGGTGCCACCAGAAGCTGTACAAATGCGTAGTACATGCAAACACAAAATAGTAGCAGAAGGTTGGAACCAGAGCCACAAATGCAACTTTGGAGGGACTATGGAACAAAAACAATTTTCTCATTGCCAACTCAACCAAGTGGCAACTGCTACACTGTAAGGAAGCTGCTGCTCCCATTACGAAGAACTAAAAAAAGGGATCGTACCATTCCATTATGGTGAAGAAGAGAATAGGAATAACGAGCAAAATTAATAAAGCATATAGAAGAGGAAAAGAACAGGGAATTTTGTGCTAACGAAGAACAGTGGGAGTGGGTGGACAAGGATGATGAAGAGCCTCTTTCCTGCACATGCACACCTGGGATGTTCTTAAAGGGATATCCCCTCAGACTGCTGTGTGTGTCAAAGGGAGGGATGTTTTGGCATCATCTCCAGGGTGTCAAGCTGTGTTTCTCTATTGCCAGTCAGGGAGGGTGCTGCAGTCGTCAGGGGCGGGCAACTGTCTGGGCATCTCATCTGCAGCTAATTAACAGCTACACACTAATTCTAACAGCCGATCATAATTAGTGATTTAATCGCTCGTCAACGCTTTTCTCCCCCCTTAAATTGTGCCTCCTATTTGGACACGTGCGGATAAGCTAAGGAACGCTGGATCTCCCCTCCCCTCCTCCTCATCCTTCTTTCCTTCATCCTCGGCTCCAGACTCCAGTGGGATCTTAATTAAGCCTTGGCTTCATTATGCAAATGGAGTACAAGAAACGACAGCAGAGGTGGAGCTGGATCCAGACTGAAACGGAACGGTGGGAGGGGAGCACTGGAAGTGAAAATGAAGAGATGTGGAAGGTTACCAAAATCGCCTATATGATGTTATGGCTTTACAATAATAGTATATTGTTGTAACATGTAATCGCTTGTGGTAGTGGTCTTCTGTGAACCACTACCGCATGTGATGCGAGAACCAACATTTTGCACTCTGATATGCTCCATGTCTGTTGCCATTGGAAAAAACTTCTGTGAAATAACACTGGATAAGCAGAATGTCGTCTCTCACGAAGCAAATTCATAAGGGAATGGTGGCAATGAACCCCTTAATATCACCAGTTGGCCGTTGTCGTGGATACGAAGAAAGATGGTAAAGATAGGGAGAGAGAAAGGAGGCAGACAGAAACAGTGACAGTGGCAGCAGCATGGCAGCTAATGTCATCTCAGTTTAATCATCGCAAGGGATCATGGGGTTCATGAAAATTCATTTGCATATCATTAAATGGAGAGAGGTTATTTGGTGCGGCAGCCAAAATTGGATTGGATGAAGGAAGGAAAAAAAAAAGGCAAATGGAGGAGCTCGTTATTAAACAGCAATGTTTTATAGTCCGCCAGCCAATTCATTTAATTTGGCCGTAATTAAAATGTGTCAGACTCAATCAATCATTCCAACAGGGATACTATCAATGTTTCAGTCTGAAAAAAAGACTAATCAGTGGATATGCGGTCAGACATTTTCCAATAACAGTCTTAAGTGCTTTAGTCTACTGTGAGCTTGACCCATCCACCCTTTTTTCTAATTTATCTGAAAGAGTGTATCAAAACATCCATTGTGACTTCTATGCATTGTGTCAAGTCCATCTCTGACAGGTGGTGATGCCACCCTTAAAAGGATAGCTCACACTGTCTTTTTGACCTTAGTAGTAAGCTGTCAGTGGTGTGTATGTATGTGTGTGCATATGTGCAGTTCTCATTTGCATAAGTGATGTAATTAGACCGCCCTTTCACATGCAGATCAGTTTGACAACATGGCAATCACTCCAACACACACATACGGCCAAACACACATACACACACAGACACGCGACAACACACGCTTACTGCCGTGACCACCACCATATCATGGGGAGTCTGTTGTCTGTGAGCAGAGAGTGTAAAGATTAACATAATCCAGCTAATAAGTGTGAGTAATATTCACACAGTGACGCGTGGCGTAGACACCGTCCTGCTGATGTGTATTTGTATCTCATTATAGATGTAAAGTACTGAAGGGGGACCGACAAGGGGGTGCCAGTGTGGATGGGGGATGGTAAGGGGTCACAAAAAAGTGTGGGCCTGAATGTAGAGACACCAAAGAATGATAATAAACAGCAGTATTTTTTTTTTCATTAAGTTATATTATCCACTCTTTCTACAGAGGTCTGCTGAGTGCTGATATAATATGAAGACAGATTACACAGGGTACCTCATAACTGGAATACTGGAGATCAGTACAGGAAGTCTTTCTAATGTTTTCACAAAATCAAAGAGACAATTTCACTCATTTCTTCTGTTTGTTTACAGTACTAGGAAGGCACAGAGTGTCAGGTTTTGCAGCAGAATGTAGGTATTATAAATAGAGTGTATTTGCGCTTGCAGGCTAGCTCTGCCGCATGATTGATTAGGATGGTGTTACGACCATTAAAAAGTCATTTAAAAGATGGATAGGGACCACATTTCCAAATAAAAACCACTTTATACCTGATGAAGTGCTGAACAAACTCTCCTTCAGAGACATTTACTGATTACTCTTGGTGTGTGAGTGAGTGTAATGTGGGAAACATCCATGTACTGTGTGTAGTTCTGCATCCACTAAAGAGAATATTAAACCAATCTTTAGGACACAGACGGGCAGTGGGTAGTGATGTTCACATTATGAAAGATAAAATAAAATTAGATTACAATTTTTAGGGTAAAAGAAGCAGCATGATATTCATTTGGTCGGAGGTATAATCTATGTGTGTACACAATACAACAAACAGGCCTACACGAGCACACAGGGATTGAAAGGTACAGCGTTGCTTCAACTGTAGCTTTATCCAAAGAAGCAGAGCTGTGTGTCCAAATGTGCGAATGTATTTCAGCTCTGTCTCTTTAACTCAGAGCTCCACCACAGCAGCATGCTTTGGGATTCATGCATAAACATGAGCTGGCCTTTCAGCTCTCTCCTCACATAACCAATCTAAATCTAAATGAGCCCCCACTACAGATACACCAGCAGGCAATGACATTACAACCCCCCAGCCCAACCCCCTACTCTACCCTACTACCCCCAGCGACACATATACACCAGCAGGCAATAATTTCACGCCATCCCTCAGCCCCCCCACCCCCACCCCCCCCACACACCTTCTCCGCACACACACTCGTACCCCTTTTTGCTGCAACCCCACCAGCTGCACAGTACTCATTTGATTAAGAGGGGGAGGACAGGGAGAAGGAGAAATGGTGGGGGATCACTTTATCAGGATGACTTTCTAAGATGACTATCATCAGCTGCGTAGCTATCTCAAGCCCTCTTCTGTTTACTTTGCTATTGCTCTCCCTATGTATGTTTGTCTGTTCCCTGCAACCCCAGTCAGAATTGTTTCACAGATATGTTTCCTCTGCTGTCACATTTGCGTGTAATGGTTAAATGAATGGCTTGCTGTTAGAGAACAAGAAGCAAATATCAGTTTGCTTGAGACTTTGAATAAACAATACATTCTTAAATTGTAGTTTCTCCTCTCTGGCAAGTTGTCTCATCAACCACTGCAAAGTTTGACTCAACAAAAGAAAATAATAAAATCTGCTCTACCAACCTACGCTTTGGTCTTTGAAATGTTGCATATGAAAATCTACATGTTCTAAATGTGCTGTAGTGTGCAATTTTCCTCCCCTCTCTCCCAGAGTCATAAAACACATTATCATCAGGAGCAGCGGCAGAAGCAGCAGTGTAATTTATCTGAGGTCGTTAATATTCATCATATCATTTAGTCACAAAGGAAATTCATCTGGCTGAATGTCACAGATGTAATTAATGAAGTGACCCCAGAGGTCATGGCTCCATTCACCAAACGCCTCCCACACACTGCCGTCTTACACACACACACACACACGGTTGTACATCAAAAGCCTTCCAGCCAGACTCACACCACCACTAAACATACAACCTGGAATATGAAAAACATAACAGGCAGATACCTTTGCATGCCACAACATTCACAAAATGGCTTCTCTCGGTTATACCAAAGGGATGAGACCAGAGCATGCACCAAAGCAGACTTTATTTAGCTCAGTGGAGTATAGGAAGGGGAAGGAAGAGAAACACACACCAGTAGGGGAAAACTGGGGGAGGCAGAGTATAAGACACACTAAACCACTGGAGCAGGACATAAGGACAGGTGCACATCACAGGTATCTTTTTGGTCATCACTATGGCAACAACATATCCAGAAAAAAATGAAAAGAATAGTTTTACCTACAGTAAGGATAACAGAGTCCCTTCACCATAAAGGACCCCAATATGTACATCTTACAGTCACTAAGTTCAAGAGAATACGAGAGAAATGAAATTTAAAATAATCAGTATACAAAAAACTGCCTTTGTGGTATTTGGAATGCACATTTCTGTACAGAAGAAAGCTCATTGGTATTGTCGTAAACATTGGTTAGTTTAAGAACAAAACATGACAGAGTTAGTCAGTCCACATCCTTTGGAAAGTTGGCTGTGATGTCAGTCTGAGTTCAGTGAAGCTGTTTTAGCTGGACAAATGGACTAGACATTGCAACACAGAAAGACTGACAACATGCCAGTGGAAGGTTTGGGGCTGAACTCCTTCAAATAGCTATGCAGTATCTTCAGTATTGAAGTATTGAGAAGTTAATGCCCCAGGCAGGGTTCTCTGGAAGCTTGAAAAAATATTTCTGGTATTATGAAAGCCATTTTTATCTTCTGAGTAAGGGTAAATAATAGAATACTGGAGAAAAAAGAAAAAAAACCCTGATGGAATTGAGCCCCACATATCCATTTGTTTTCAACAGAATTAAGAGAGGAGCAGTTCATCAACAGCATCACAGGTATCATTACAGTTTGTAGTCATTAAAGCCTAGTGGTAAAGCGATCAGAGCATGCATCTTTCTACAGTATCGTTAGAAACTACAGTACATTAGCAGCAAACTGGACATCCTTAAGGGCTGGAGTTCAACACTATGGTAAAAAAGAAAGAAAAATAAACCAACATTTCTCAAGAGAAGTAAAACTCTTTAACCGCTATATTACAGACTGCCATGGCTCTAGTTTGGGGTTTTGGTTACAGTCTCCAGTGTGCTTATGAGAGGCAGAAAACAGTAGCTTAGATATAGGGACTCCTTCCTTCTTTAAAAACAGCAATACATCGTCAAGTAAACAGTAGCGCTCATTTTTGTAGGTCATATGGTTAAAGTATTATCACGTCTTTGGATTTTTGTTTTAAAGCATTAATTATTGTTTAGCTATTATTGTTATATTATCATTATTACAGTTAGAATAAGGACTGGTTGCAAATGAACACAGGAATAAAGGTAGAGAGCAAAAGAGGAAAGTAGGGAGGGAGGGAGAAAAAGGGAAAATAAATTAAGTGTACAAAAATAACATCAATAACATCCAAAGTTTTTCTCAGCTTTGCGCAGTAGCTCCCCATCTGTACGTGGAAAAGGGAGCTATGTCTCAATCATCCAATGAAGTCTTGAGTCAACCATACAAAAGCTAAATACTGTACATTTACCCCTCACACTATTAAACACTTTAGTTTCAATAAGGTTTTTGTAACAATCTATTACTCAGAGGTGAAAAGCTCAGATCTTTGAAATACAGAGATATTTTTATAGATATCTCTTAATACTTAGTCCAAGGTTTAACCATGCCTTTTCTGTTTTAAAAACAGAAAAGTACAGGATTAAGATCACATTTGAACCGGAGCCATGTTGAGCTGTTGACCTGAGCATAGAAAGCTTTACATTAATCACATAACATTGGTCAGCCATTGGTATATTCAAATAGAATGGAAAGGCAGTAAGTCACCTTGCCTGAACATATCAAAGCTGTCATAATTTCTTTTTTATAATCATGACACTATTATATCGAAGCAAGACAGTTTATCTCAATCCATAAGATTTATATTAAGAAACTATTACTAAACACACACAATGTAAATTTGAGTTTGGTTAAAGTTTTCATATACAGTATAATGGTTGAGTGCTATAAAAAAATAGTTTGCCCAGACAGGACAAACTGGCCTTTACGTTCTGTGCTATTTGGGCTGTTATCCACTAAAGGAACATAGAAGTTGTACATATACAACAGAAGACTCATCATTGGCTTGTGGAGGGTGAAGCTGCACCGTATCAGTCTATTGGTACTTGGCTTACCTAAGCCAGCTGCAGATCTCACTCATTCACCGTACAGACGTCAGCTCTGCAGTTTGTTATTGAAAACAAACATGTTGAAACTAAAACCACAGACATGTAAAATTTTGGTTACGAGCTTTGGAATCTGAGTCAGTCTTTACAAAAGCTCTATGCAAATACCTTTGTTTATTTCAAGGATATTTTTCTGGGTTTTTTTTTTCATAATCATCTTCTTCCACTGTTAACTGCTTTGTTTTTCTTCAAGTTTATCTTTTGGAGCTCTCTATTTACACTAAAATCTCTTTGACAATTTCTTTTCCAGCCTCTTACAGACTGGCACTACACACTACACAGCTAGTCATCTAGCACTGTCTGGTGGAGGGCCCACTGTGAGTCTGTCATGCAGACTGAGAGGTAGACAGCAGGTCTAGCTGGGCAGTGAGGTCACATACTTGGAGAATGCTCTTTGGCCTCTGTGGCATCTGGTTGGTTTTATCAAGGTGGTGTTTGGTTGTAGTAAGGTGTCTAACGGAATAGGGAGAGGAGCTCTTTTCAACAAGAAAGTACAGACCAGGAAAGAGAGTTAAAGAACAATACGGAAAGCTGTGGTAAAGCGGACTTGGTTTGGGCTCTCTCTGACTTTCAGTTGAGAGAGTTTGTCTTTGGGCCACTGTGGCTCTGCATCTTTGGGGTGTTCAGGTTACGGGTTTGGCAGCAAAGTGGACAGGGTATATGTTTAGAGGTCGACAGCAGGTGCAGGAGGAGTTTTGGGGAGAATGTAGTAGAAGGAAGCAAAGGGGCCGTAGTCTGCCTCTCTAAGCTCTGTCTCTCTCCCCTGCCCCTGTGGAGAGTTCAGCCTGCTCCCTCTCTGCAGAGTCAGAGCTCAGGCTTCTGGCCCTCTTCTCCTTGGCTCTGGCATTCTGGAACCACACCTGCAAAAATGATTTGTAAGAAGTGTTAGCTTTTACATTTTAGAGACCTAATTAAAATGAGTGTTTTTAATCCTTAATAAATGCAGATCAAACTGCATTTTATTATTTTATGAATATTTAAAGTATTCACCTGCACCACACGGTGAGGCAGCCCCAACTCCTGACCCAGGGCCTCACACTCATGCCGGTTGGGAGTACGGTGAGTCCTGTAGAAGTCTCTGAGCTGGAGTACCTGTAAGTGGCTCATCTGTGTCCTTTGGCGCTGCTGCTGATGGTGATGATGCTGCAGAGTTTGTGTCTCACCCCAATCTGAGCTTGGACCCTGAGATCCCTCAGGACTAGGAGAAGCTTGGTCAGCCATACTGGGACCTTCCTCACATGGGTACTCCTCATCATCTTCGTCATAGTCATCATCCTCCTCTGGGTTGTTCAGATCAGTGGTCGAAGACAAAGAGGTCATAGGTGGCTTCACAGTTAACTCTTTGTTGCTGTTCACATAGCCATGGTTTGGGATAGGGTTGGAGGAGATAGATGGGCCTGGCCTGTCCGTGACAGATGCCATGCCAATATACCCATTGGATCCATTCCTCATGGACAAGTTATAGCCTGCTCTTTCAGCCTCTGCCCAGTGGCGTGACCTCATATGGGCATCAAGAGCACTCTTTACCTTGAAGAGAGCCCTGCAGAATGGGCAGCGCAGGTGGTTGAAACCCAAGCTGAAACAGGATCCTGGTCCTGTTGAACGGAACTGTCCTTTTCTCTCTCTGGCTCGTGTATTCTGAAACCAGACCTGTGAAGGAAAAGCCCAGTACGTTTTAGAATTCAAAACTCTCTCTCTCTCTCTCTCTCAACAAAAAAAGAAAATTAAATAAATAATAATAACATTTACACATATTTAAAAAAACAAAACAAGCATGTATAAAATACCTGAACCACTCGTCTTGTGAGGCCTACATCACGTGCAATGCTTTCCAGGACTCCTCTGGTCGGGTTAGAGTCCAAGCTGTAACGCTGATACAACACTTCAAGCTGTTCTGGAGTGATGGTGGTTCTCTGACGCTTATCCCTTCGGTGCTCATCCTCAACCTCTCTACTGCCCCTTTGGCATTCAAAACTGGTCTCTGACAAAAGCTTTGAATTCTGCTTTATGGGTGTCAGGGAACTTTGAGAGAGGCTGGTGAGGGTATTACTTGAGTGATCAGAGATTGTGTTCTTAATTTGTATGCTGTTTAAGTGTGAAATCATGGGATGTGTGGGATTAGGGTGCATCTGAGACATAGCGCCTGAAAGCATTTGGCTGGCCATCAGTGTGTGGTTGGGGTGGAGCATCATGTAAGGTATGGTTCGGTCTGTGAAGCCAGAGTGGAGAAACTGGACCTGGGTCTGAGCTGCCAGGACATGCCTGGTCTGATGCTCCTGCCACAGCTGGAATGACGGCAAGGACATTGGACAGAGACTGCACTGGAACTGAGCCTGGGTTTGGGGTTGGAACTGTTTTTTTGGCTGAGTTTCAGTAGATAGACCAGTGGTGGTATCAGGCAGCTGAGTGTGGCTTGTTTCAGACTCTGGAGCAGCAAGGACGCTGGGTGATGTATCAGCAGGCTTTTCAACAGCTTGATCAGAAGGAGAGCCGTTTGTATGCCCCTGGCTGGAATGAGCCATGGACGGGATGGTAGGTATTATTTTTTGCGAAGAGGAGGAAGAGCAAGGTTGGGGTCTTTCTGGAGTACTTTCTGGCAGCAGATTGGACTCAGGTTGTGGAGAGGGTCCTGTTTTCATGGCCTGAACAACTTCCTTATGCTGTATATCTGCATCTGAAATTCCATTTTGAGTTTGAACAAGAGCTGGGCTCTTGCTAGCCACAGGAGGGATTTTTATATCTTCTTGTTTTCTAGTAACAGGTGTTGATTCACCTTTAGCTGTTGGATGCTCACTTTCTGTGCAGTGAGAGGAAGAATCAAGGACAGGTGAGTCAGGGTTGTTATAATACTCATAAGTCAGATCCATGGAGTTTTCATTCTGAGATTCACCTTGTCCTTCATGCCCACAGCTGTTATCCTCATCATCATTATCATTCTTGTAGCAGCCATTTCTCTGTCTGTGACTGTCAATCTGGTTCTTGCCCTCTAATCCATCGTCTGTCCCCCGGTCTTGATTTTTGCGGGCTCTCTGTCTAGCATTTTGGAACCATACAACAATGACTCTGTTAGGGAGAGACAACAGAGCAGATAGCCTGTCGTATTCTTCTTCTCTGGGATAGGGAGTGGCCTCAAACACCCCTTGCAGGGTTTCAAGCTGTTGCTCTGTGAAGCGGGTTCGAGAAGAGCGTCGGCCCCTATGTGGCTCTCCTCTCTGGAGGTCTGCTGTCTGCGGGTGTGGGGAGGTGTTGGCTGGAAGGCCTGGGGACAGTGAACATGGGGAAAGTGTCAGTGGCTGGTTTTGTGCTACTTCCTCACTGGACTCTTCCAGGGCTATGGTTGGGGGATTATTAAAATTGTAAGGGGAATCCTTGTCTCGCTGCCTCTCTTTAAATAGGGTGTTGCGGAACCAGTGTTTGATGACTTTATGAGGCAGACCAGACAGAGCAGACATCTTATTGATCTCTTCATCACTGGGGAGGCTGTTAATATCAAAGTGTTTCCTCAGAATAGTCAGTTGTTCCTCAGAAATTCGGGTTCGGGTTCTCTTACCCTGTTGTTCAAGTACTGTTGGGTTGACTTGGGGTTGTTGTCCTGTTTGGATGGGGCTGGGTTGGGATGGCTGAGCTAACAGCACAGGACTGAGCTGTGGGGGCTGACCTTGCAAAGCTGGACTGTGCTGGGATTGCTGGGCTAGCAAAGCTGGGCTAAGCTGTGGCTGTTTCCCTAGTAGTGCTGGGTTGAGTTGAGATTGGTAGAGTTTTGCCAGCTCAGGGTTCACACTTGAGTCTAACCAGGGTTGAGGCTGAAGAGCCACAGACTGCATCACAACTGGAGGGAGGAGAGGTAACTCCATGGGAAAAGGAAGGGGGGGTATGGGAAGCTTGGGTAAAGTCAGTGGGGGTATAGGAAGCTGGGGCAAGGGAAGAGGAAGCATAGGTATTTTAGGTAAGGGAAGAGGTATGGACTTAGCTGGAGATGTGGTTTGAGAAGTATCTGTAGCAGATGTGCTTGGGATGGGTGCCTCTTGTGACAAATCTTGAGATGGAGGAGAGGTTGGTGTTGTAGCTGAAGTGCATGTTTTGTTTATGGGGTCTGAAACTGAAGGTGCAGGTGAGGGTGCAAGGGGTTTAATTTGAGGCTTAACTGCTTCCGGTGCTAGCTCTGATTCTGAGGATGGGGCTGAGGCTGTAGCTTGGGGACAAGCAGTTGAATTCTCCCCAGGTTTAGGCTGTGTGAGGGGGTACATCTGGTCATACTGCAGCCTGTATTCTCTGGAAAACCTCTCAAGTGCAGCAGTGGGAAACAGCATCCTGTGAATATACTCCTTGTGGCTTTTTAAAATCAAGGCATCTGAAAAAAACTTTCCACAGTCCTTACACTTTTGTCCTCTTTCACAGCATCCTTTCCTTTTGTTTACTGATTCTTTATCTCTGTTCTGCTTTTTCTCTTCTATCTCTCCATTGCTATCCACTCCTGTGTTATCCTTGCAGCCTTCCACCCTTCCATCCTGTAGTTCACTGAACTCATGTTTTTCCTCCTCTGAGCATGCCTCCATCTTGTTGATATGAGAGCACTCTTGTTTATCTAGTATCATATGAGTTGATATCTCCTGCTGGTGTCTGTGTCTACTTTGTATATACTGCAGTGCCAACTCATAGCCATAACTCTGCAACAGGGCTCTTAGAGGCTCCCCATTCACAGCAGCAAAGGGCACTCTGGGAGGAGGATACTGCAATCCAAGAAGATTAAATGAGGAATCGGTTTCCTCTTTCTGACTTTCATTTTTAATAGTAGGAACAAGCATTTCTTCCTTCTCATCAAGACTAGGATGGCTGTTGTCTCTTTCCGTGTGGTTGATGGAGGATTCACTGCAGCCTGCTTCAACCTTGTCTTCCCACTGCACAGGATCCTTTGGTTGGCTAACAACTGAGTTTGAACTTTCTATCTGTGTTGTTTTCTCATCTATTTGGAACTGAGACTCACTTTCAACTTCTGCCTTAACTTGTTCTTTTGGGATGGAATTGTCAGATACTAACTGACCAAGTTCTGGGCTCTTAACAGCTAACTCTGGATTAAGCTTCATGTCTCCTGACAAGTAAAAGGGCAGAAGAAGTTGCTGCTGCAGAGAAAGCAAGCCGTCTGGTGTTAAGGGGAAATGTTGTTTGAGGAGATTCTCAGGCCCTAATGGAAAGTGCTGTAGCAATTGGGACTGGAGCAGAGCTGTTTGCTGTAACTGAGCTTGTGCCTGTGCCTGAGCCTGGGCTAACTGCTGCTGTTGTATTAGCATTAGCTGGTTTCTTGATGCTAGAAGATCTGCCACTCTCTTTTTAGTCTGCTTGCTATCAGTTGGGTTCGAGAGAGTCGGCTGGGCCTCGGGTGCTAAGCCTAATAGCAAAGAGGTTGAAGAGCTTACTACATCTGGCTTCTTGATGAAAGGGAAACTCTTGGATGGTTCTTCTCTGCTGGTAGCAGCCTGAGTAGCAGTAGTGGGGACTAATATTGGAGCAGCTACACTAGATGCTGGGGTCTGTGGACCTGAGTTCTGGGCAGCACGAGCTCTAGTCTGATGAAGGACAGAACGAAGATGTATGTCCAGTGTGGAGCTCTGGCTATAGCCTACTCCGCACAATCGGCAGCGGTAGGGCCTAGGATCTGGGCCACGGGGAGCCTCGGGTGCAGCAACACCTGTGCTAGAGTCCTGCAGGGCTCGTCTGGCCCGGTGGAGATGGGACACAGAGTTATAGTGGACCAGAAGAATGGTTTTCTGCGTAAAAGATTCAGAGCATATGGTGCACTTATAAGGCCTGGTTGGATCAAGATAGCGGTCCATTGTAGGGTTAGAGCTCTTTTTGACAAGCGAGCTGGAACTAGGTTCTGGTATTATTTCCTCATGTGGCCCTTTCTCTGGCTCATTTAAATCCTCCTCACCTCCATCAACTTCACCACCCACATCCTTCTCTTTAAATTTAACTTCTTCTTTTTGTTCCTTTCCCTCTATACCTAGTGCCTCTTCCTCTGTCGCTTCATCCTCACCCTCTCCTGCTTCTTGACCTACTTGAGGTGATAAACTAAAATCTTGTTGAACTGAACTCTTATTATGCTCCATGTATTGCACAGTATGGGGCAGTAATAGTGTATTCTGCCCCTGTGTGTTGTCCAGCTGTGTGTGTGTGTTCTGCATATGTCTCTGCAGGGCCTCCTGACTGCGGCATTGTCTAGAACAGAGGGGGCACTCTGTCGCCGCTCTCATGGCATGGTACTGCCAGTGCAGCTGGAGTTTCTCCTGAGTGGGGAACGCCAGGCTGCACCTGCTGCAACGGAACCGGTAACCATGGCGATCAGAAAGGGGAGGGGGATCACTGGGTGGGGAGGTGGGCGGAGAAGAGGGGGGGATTTGAGTCGGGGACTGAGGAGCCAGTCTGCCGTTGGAAGGGTGAGTGGTGTTGTCTTCTAGAGGTGGGGTGAGTAGAGCTGTGACATCTTTGGGTGCGGCTACATCTCCCTCAGTGTTCTCCACTGAACTGATACCTGCAAAATGCATAAAAATAGTGACTGTGAATCTAAAATTATTTTACAATAACATTAAAAGTGTTTTGAATTGATGACCATGAAATAGTTTGGTATTTATGATTCATTAATGAATATCTGAATTCTGGTCAGTTTTATCATGCCTTGTATACCAACCTTTGTTTTTCTGTGACTCAACAGATACAATGGAATCAGCAGTATGGGAACAATTTGCATTGTTATTCTTGGTGTTTTTATTTTTCTGAGTATCATCTGTGTGCAACTCTGTCAGTGGTTCCATCTGCAGCTGAGGCTGCGGTTCCATCGATAGTGTGACCTGGAGGAAAAAACATATGACGGTCTGTCAGTTTTAGTCTTTTGGTTTTTATTGCCAGTTACTCAGTGTTGTTTTACCAATTCAGACTAAAAGAAATATGGGGTATTACCATATTTTCTTAATCCAACATTATGAATAAAACATATTAATTTGTACAGCATAAAAGCATGCAAATGTAGCAACAAAATGTATCAACTTAGAGTGCCTGCACACCCTTTCCTAATATCATAAAACATTAAAGTGTGAATTTGTAAGCGTATTGTTACATTTTGCACCTGCCTGCACAGCAGCACAGACAGCAAGGCACATCAATTTGGTAATAAGTGTATATGGTTGAGATATGTGGGTCTGCCCTTCAGCTCCTGCAACACCCTCCAACATGCCTCAAGGGTTTAATAAAACTTTACTGAGCTGAATAATGAATTTATTTAAAATCATTCTTCATATAGAAAACCTCCATCTCCACAGCTTCAAGCACTGAGAGCAAATACTTTATCTATGCGAACAGCTAGCTACCCTAAGGAAAGGACGGACAGCTAAAGATGAGATTTACATGACAAGAGTTTTCTCTGGGTAACAGCTTCATAAGAGAGAAAGAGAGGAACAACCACACAGACACACACACATACACTGCAGAGAAAACTGAAGGTCAGGCTTAATCTAGAGAGCGTAATTGGAAAGCAAGGTACATAATGGCCATCATCACCTCAGTCTGAATTAATGAACCTCAATTACTATCAGAGAGAGTGAGGGAGGGGTAGGAGGGAGGACGATGGTGGGGGGCCAAGAGGTGTAGAATATGAAAAAGAGAGGGAGCAGGGAGAGGGAGGGAGGAAGTATGGGACAATGAACAAAAAAACTGCTTCAGAGAGAGAGAGTGAGTAAGGGAGGGGTAACGCATAAGAAATTGAGAGCGAGCTTGGGAGAGACAGAATGGGAGGGGCAGAGCCAGAGATTGCTGAATAGGAATGATAGGAGTAGCTAGAGGGGGGAGAGGAGGACAGCATAGGGGAAAAAGGGTGAAAAGCAGTCAGTCAAGTGGAGGCGAAGAGCACAAGAGACAAAGGCCACTTAGCATACGGGCCAGGGAGATGGAGGATGGTGATGTGGATAGATGACCAGTCTTTGTTAGTTGGAGAGACACAGTAAAAAGCATGGGGGCCCCTTTTTAGCTTGACTGCACTTCTGGTAATAGAGGGCTACTTAAACATGCATTATAGAAAGACTGCCTTTTCCCTCACTCACTCAGTCAAACCCCTCTCTCTTCCACTCTAAAAGACGTGCATACACATACACACAGAATGCACGGCTGCATCAAAGATGATAGCAGGGAGCTACTTAAACATGCATTAAAAAAAGCGCTGCCTTTCTCTCTGGTGCCTTCTTAATGGAATTGTCTCCCTACATTTCACTCTTCCCCATCCCCCATCGCTTTGCCTTCTCTTTTTTTTGGCGTCCTGACGAACGCAAACACAACAAATACACACTTGCATACACTTACTGTGCTGATGAGCTTGTCTACACAGTCCTGTGCCACACTGTGCACATGTGTGAGATGCTGTTGAAAGTGTATGCACGGGAGTTTAACCTGGCACAAAGGGCACTGGACAGTCTAAAAGAGTGGAGAGAAAAGAAGGGAAGTGAGAGATGGTTAATAAAGTGTTGATTTAGAAAGCTGCAAGAGATGTGCATGGGTTTGTGGGATTACTCAAGCAACTGCCAGGTCTTCCAATCTGGAACTGCCTTTATTGCGCCCGTGGTTAAGTGGACATCCTTAAATCATAAAGTGTGTGTTAACTGTCACCTGCTGGTTCTCATTTTGCTGGTGTATTCTGGGGCGTTTGGTTGAGATGGAGTTTTCCATTTCCTTACATCTAGAGGATGGACGCTTGGCAGGGGGCAATGACTCCCTCTTTTCTCTGTCCTCCCCCCGGGTTTCTCCTTTAAGTAAAAATGTATATGAACATGTAAATTGATATTTTCTATGTATGTAATATATTATCATACCATCAGTTGAGTTAACTATAATATGTTATAGAATGTGTTGAATTGTTTTGCATGTCGAAGTATTCATACCTGTCTCCTTAGAAATCTGCTTTGCCCCCAAGTTACATGAGTCTTTGGTTGTGTCCAAAGGACCAGTGGTGGTCTCACTGGAAGTTTCCATATCCTCACTGAGCTCTCCTGGGAGGAGACAAGACAAATAATTATGTTATACAAATGTTGTGCTTCGACAATGTTCTCACAAACTATCAGGCTAATTGTAGTTCATATTATTCTCTAAATAGCATCCTTCAAAAAGACCCACGTCTTTGGACCACACTTCATTCTTCTTGCTTGCCTAGATACACTATTGATCAAGTATTGATTCTCCATTAGATTTTCCTCAGAGGTGGAGTAGAGGTAATATGGACTTACAACACATCGGTTCACCTCGATAAGTCTTAATCCACACACTGACACAGGGTACACTTCACAACTGAAGTATTGCACTACTCATTTTAGGTGTTCTGCCAGCACTTCAGACAACGTAAAATCAGTGTTTTATCTTGAACAGACTGCAGACTAATGACTAGCCTCCACCTCCCCCGTTCTTGTCCAGGGGATTTGTATTGGCCCATTGATTAGCAGGTGCTAGTTAGCTGTTGTCAGGGGTTATTGGGGATATAACAAGGATGTGTATTGACTAATCAATTTACTTGATCAATATCTCAGCAACAGCCATTACTCATTTTCTCACTCTTTTCATCTTAATCTCCTGTTTGGTCTCAGATGTCAGCGAGCACATGCAACATGAAATCAAATACACCCTCACAATTCATATTTTCACCTGTGTCACCATCGGGGCTTTTCCTGATGGTAAAAATGGCCGCCAGCTCCTCTCCGCCCATTGGCTGCAGCTGTAGTAGCCCTTCCCTTTGCTGATGGGTTGGGGTTTGACTGTGTTTCAGTACTTGGAGTTTAGAAGAGGAGGAGTGGTTGCATAGGAGACAATGGAACAGCCATGAACCTCCATCAACCTCACCATCGTACTGCTGCAGAAACTAAAGATAAGGGGGTAAAAATGAGAGAAAGCAGGAAAACTATAATTGTTGGACAAAATCTAAATCTAGTCTGATTCTCATGAACTGCTAAATGTTGTTTAGTTTCAAAGCTGCTTGCAAGTCCCAAAACAAATAGATTATTGTTAAAAGTGTACTGACTCTATAAACCCGGACGCTGGCCTCGTGGTGGGAACTGAGGGAATGTCCTCGTAGCTTCTCCAAACTGCTGGTCACAAAGTCACACAGGTTGCACCTCAGCTGGACGGGGTTGCCCTTAGCAATAAGGGCGGCTACCTCCTGACCCCTGTCACCACCCTCCTGGAGGTGAGCAGCAAGCTGGTACCGGGTGCGGTGTCTGTCAGTCTGACAGTGCAAGGAGAAGTTAGCCCTCAGCGGGGTGGTGTAGCCACACAGCTTACAGTGGCAGCCACCAGCGACCAGGGAGCACCACTCAGATTGGGGCAGAGAGCGAGGGGCGTTCAGGTGCTGCTCCACAGACTCCAAGCTGTCAGACGAAAAGCAGGAGCAGACAAGGCATTGAAACACACCCTGGGAGAGGGGTGAAGTGGGGGACAGACATGGGGCAGGAGGGGGAGAGGGAGAGGGTGAGGGCGAAGGAGTCAGCGTAGACCCAAGGGTGACTGGCTGTTCTGCGACTTGTTGACTGGTCAGTCTCATGTTCAGGGAGAGCTCAGCGCCTAAAACACAGAGAGAAACCCTGTAAGAATTGACACATTTTTCAAACTTTTATGTCGGGTTACAGCGGGAGATGTGATGTGTTACTCACCTGTGTTTTGTAGGTGTTTAAGCTGTGGGGCCAGGCTCCTGCAGTGAGACAGATAGTAACCTCTCTGGAGCCGTAGCATGTTATGTGTGTGTTTCTCGCTGGTGGTGTGTATGCGCAGATTGCGGGCAATGCTGGTCTCATAGTCGCACACATCACACCGCCACCGCTTACCATGAGAGTGAGAGTGTGCAGGTGGTGTGAGCTTGGCAGGCTGGGTGGTAGGCGTGAGAATAGAGAGTGGGAGCTTGTATGCAGGCTCGTCCGCTGCGTGACCATTGGAAGAGCTGCTATTGTTGGTAATGTGAGAAGTGTGCATGTGACCATTCGAGTGTCCCCCATTTTGAACGTTATTAAGGTGTTTATCTGACTGCATGTGTATGCTGAGGTTGCCTTTCGATGAGGTAGCATAGTCACACACCTCACAGCGGTAGGGCTTGTAGCCACAGGCGTAGGTTTCACCACGGGCCAAGCGAGGATGGGGTTTCCCCGAACTGCAATATCCACACACATCTCGTGTTAGACCACCACAAACACACTTTCCCCCGGAGGCGCCACACACACACTGGCCTCCTGTCTCTGGATGTTTCTCTTTCATGTGTACTTGCAGTGTATGCTGAGACTTATAGTGCCAGTTACACTTGGGGCATTTCAGTGTCTTGCAGGAATTGCGTGAGTGCATTATGGTCATGTGACTAGTCAGTGAATTAGGAGAGAGGTCTTGGTTGAGGTTTTTAAGGACAGCTTCTTTCTGTTCTCCTTCTTTGTCTCTCTCATCATCTACCTCTGTGTCTAGCTGGCTGTCATTTGGTTCTGGAGCTTTGGCACCATCTCCATTCGAAATGGAAGAGTGAGGAACCCCTGCCGGCCCATCATCCTCAGCAGGTGTACTGGCAGGTACAGAACCTGCCAGTGGAAAAGCCAGAGTAGACTGCTGGGATTTAAAGCTCTGAGGAAACCCAGAAATCCAGCCCTGATCTTCCTTAATGTCTTTTACCTCTGTCTCGCTCAGCAGGGCAGAAGAGGAGGACGGACAATTGAAGTGCTTTGGAGAGGTGGAAAGAAAAGTGAAGGGCTTTGGAGAGTTGGAAGGAGTGGGGGAGGGCTTTGGAGAGGCGGCTATTTTGCTGTCGAGTGTGCCACTGGCCTTTGCAGTGCTGGAAGAAGAGCTGTGCTGGCTCTGTTGAGGTAATAAAGAACATTTGGATTTGGTTTGGCTTTGGTTTGAGATGGCCTCCTCCTCTTCCTTCTCCTCCTCTCCGCCTCTGCTACTAAGGGCTGCTGAGAGGCCCCCTGTAACTGACGCCTCTCCCACACCTACATGCACCTCCCCTTCTTCCTTCCTTTGCCTTGACAAATATCCATCCCCAAAGTCTTCCTTCATCCCCTGCTTTAGACACGCTCCATTCCCCTGTGAATGTCGGCCTCCCTCTTTCTGCTCACTTCCCTGGGTCTCTTCTCTAGCCTGGGACCCCTCTGCACCCTCCTCCTGCCGCTGAAGCAGGGTCAGGGGCTCTTTGGCAGGGGCCATGGCTGAGGTATGAGAGGATGACCCCTGCTCAGGAATGACCGCCAGGGTCAGGAGAGGAAGAGATAAAGCCTGGGGACTGAGGTCAGCATCTCTCTCCTCTCCTCCCCCTCCATCCCCTCCTCCTCCCTCACCGCTGTCCATACCAGAGGCTACAGCTGCCACGCATTACTACCCCACCTGTGGGTTACAGAAACAGAGAAGGAAAGAGCAGAATAGACAGAGATTGGAGAAAAGGGAAAGGGAAAAAGAGGAGAAAATGAAATAAATGAGTCATGTAAATAGTATTGCATAACAGTGGAGGCCATTGATTACAGTCCCTGGATAGCATCTGTTCAATACTGCCTTCACAGTGCGCAATACAAAGGCTGGTTACTCAGGGGTTAGCGTTAGCCCTTAATGGGAAAATCAATAGCATGAGCGCTAAACTAGGTAGAGGAATGCGGGTAAAGGCTACGCAGGAGGTCTATAATATTCCTCAGGGGATAGGATTAAATAAAGAACTGAACGCTTCTGAGCTAAAGGGCTTCCACTAAATTGCGACACTTAGATAAAAGCAGATAAAAGAACAGTTTTTAAAGCCACTGTATCCATCTCTACATCTTTTGTTGTGCATTAGTACAGAGATATTATGTGGGAGAAAAACGGTCCCTGTTCAGCATGAGCCATTTTATAACACTAAGTGCAAACACAGGGGGTGGACAGAATGAAATAAACACCTGTATAATCTAATTTAATCTAATATACAGCAGATACTTGTGTGAAGCTTACACAAATTTTTGTTAAAAATTCAGATGGGTGTGGTAGTTTTTGAAGCAATAGTTTGTGGTGTTACAGTGCATTGTATTATAATTTGACCTCTCCTCACAGCCCCCCCCCCCCCCTGTAATACTTGCACACCATAAAAACACACTCATACACATAAACATCAAAGCAATGGTCAAAATAACTAATCACTATTTGTAATAAACTAAAACTTCATGCATTTATAGTCAATGTGTTTAAAAACAAACATTTTAAAAAAACCTTTAAAATCTACATTTTTGCATTGTGCATTTAATTGTCTTGAGAAAAAAAATTTGAATGAAACTATCAAAGAGCTATGACATTTTTATCACACGTGACTAACCATTAGCATTCAAGTTAATCTTTTCTTTTTTAAATTGAGCAATGGGGTTTCATTCTGAATCACAAGCACAATCATGCATCACGACAGAAACTTCCCTAAAAAATAAATCAGGCCTCTCGTCCTCTTCTGTTTCTAACTGACAGATGGACGCCAGATGAGACAGATACATCTCTCTTAGTCTGTGTGCATCCCACAATCTCATTACTGACCTTTTTTAATCAAGGATAGACCTTAATGTACCCTTTCACCTTCTCCTTCAACCAACCAACCCCCTCCTCCTCCTCCTCCTCCTTAAACACCCTCTTTCTCCTGTAGCCACCCCCTCTCTGCAACTTAAAAGATATATGGCTCATATCGGCACTCTGATAGTGCTTTAATGCACTGTGTTTATGTCACAGGCCACAGACCCTTGCCCACTGCAGCTGTCCACTGTCCTGCCGGATAGCACTGAGGGGCCGAGCCTGCCTGCCAGCAGCTGAGGACAGTCTCTAATCTGATAAAGATTTTCATTTACACTGCAATCAATAACCTGGGTCTATCTGCAATGTAACTATTTATATAAACATTCCTGGCTCTCTATTGATCACAAGTGCGGGAAACCATCATTTAACAATGTGTGTATACACACAAACACACACACACAACACCTGAAATTGGACATGCATATTAGAGCCGTTTGAAAATATAAATACACAAGGTGTTATTTGGTGTCCACACTACAGATTTTGCAACAACAATTATGTCCAAATATCCAACAAAAAGTGTGTTCCCTGTGTGTGTGTGTGTGTGTGTGTGTGTGTGTGTGTGTGTGTGTGTGTGTGTGTGTGTTAGAAATAGAGAGAAAGGAGAGAGACAGTGGTGTGAGGGGAAGAGACAGAGAGAAGAGTTGTGTGGCTATACTTTGGGAAAATGCTTTTTGGTTTGTCATTATAGGACCGGGACAAAAATACAGTTGGACGTGCATAAATTCTTTGAACGCGTGAGGACCCACTGGAGCACACACAGCCTACACCAGTCTCAAGGTAATATCACTAAGCTGTATTATTTTGGGAGCATATTAGCGGTGCTGTTAGAGAATACCGGACAGGCAGCGACTTGAAGTTCACTCCCCATCTCTGTCTGTGTTGTCAAGCCACTGACCAACATTAAGCCCTCGGACTACTTCAGCTTTTGTTTACACTGGATCGTACCGTACCACACTTCGATTCAGCTAAACCAAGAGTGATCGCGTTCGTTATCCAGTAACAGGTGATTCAACGCACTAGTAGACCAACAAAAGCTCGATTTGTGCGAATTACAGGCTGCAGTGACAAAACACCCCCCCACCTCCCCATAGCCGGGCTGCTTCCTCCCAGCTCCCTGCAATATCGTAAACAAATGGCAGACTTACATTTCTGCAGCGGCTCTGGTACAAAGCTCCGTACGCTGAATATGTAGTAGTCCAGAAAACAACCGTATAGAGAGCCCACTCATTCCTTATGAATGATCCTCTGCGTTTTTACGGAGCCAGGAAGAAAAAAATGGGGAGAGGGAGAGAGAGCAGCGGGGTCCAAGTTGTTACCAAACAACAGTGTAATTAAAGCTACATATAGGCTGTAGTAAACAGAAGACGGGGGACGGAGGGGTTTGTGCGAGCTCCAGAGGTAGAATGAGTTCTGATCACTGTGGGGGGAAAAACACTTGGCTCTTTATTCCTGCTAATTAGTTTCCTTCAAAAATGGCTGAGATTGCGCCCAGTGCGCATGTGCGTAATTGCGCAGACACCGCTAATTAGCCCGTTTGGATCAATAGGATTCCGCGAGAGAGAGAAAGAGAGAGAGAGAGAGAGAGAGAGGGTGGGAGGAGGAAGGGGGGAGAGGCGACAGGGTACGCAGAGAGAAGACAAGGAGAGGAACATTTTTTTACAAAGTCGGAGAAATTACATCTGAAACATTGAATTTCAGCTACAAATAGAATATTACGTGTGAAAAAATTCAATAATGCATTTTAGATTAATATTAAGCCAAATCCTGATCTTTAAAAAATGTACGCCTGGAGAAAACACTGTTTCAGAAAAAAAATCTCTAGTTACACAAAAAAATACCGCAAAGAACAATAATATCAAAATTAAGTCAATATTGGCCCCAAAAAACAGACACATTTAATCCCAATAGGCATTTTAGAGGAATATTGTAATGCCAGAAAAATCTACCACAAAATGCGACAGTAGGCTATCACCGTCATACACTATTAAAGAACAAACACGCTGCGAGGCCCTAGAGGATTATTTTAGGAATATTATATTGACATTTTTTTTGAGATTATACAATCAAATGTATTCATTATGTCCTAGATTTAAATCTCATTCTTTCATGAAATATTTAAATTTCTGTGTTAAAAACTCACTTGCTTTGGAAAAGTTGAAGCCTTTGAACGCAAGGTTTTGACAGACAAAGAAATATATATATTTTTAAAAAATAATGCTTAAAAAAAGCCTGCTGTAATTATGATTGAATATGAAATGAGACATTTTACTCTTGATTGTTTTCTTTTAAGAGTCAGGCTCCAGGTCTGGGTTTCGTACAATGGTTTGGTGGTTAATTGTCTTCGTTTGTAAAACAAAAAATATTAGACTAATCCTAAATTGACGTGTCCATTTCTATGTTTGTCATCACAGAAGACCTTTATTTTTTTTCTACTCCGGCCGTCCCATCCTCGCCACTCGAATCTATTGTTATGATAATAGGTACTATTGTGAATTTCACGCTGGAGGTCCAATCTGTCGATCGTCCATATTTTAGAAGGTGAAAACTGCATTTATTTAGGCTATAAGATCAAATATCATCTTTTTACTTTATTAGGTTCTGATTGTAAAAGCTGGCTTCGCCCTTATTTCAGAATTGCATAAATAAAAATTTAGAAAGGTGTGAAAGGATACAATATTAGCCTACAGAAAAACAGTATACACAGAAAATAATACACAGAAGGTATAAAGGTTCAGGCCGATAGCATTAACTGCAGTAAGGTTACTATCAACCCAGTGTTGCGTGAAACAACTGCTCTACAAGGCCATATCGCAACATGAATATTAATGATATTTCGTATGTTGGTTTTGAGAGCACTGACATTTTGATTTTGGCTTATCTTGGTTTGGTTTGATTATATTCTTGCATTTGTGCAACTATGTGTACTGAATGCACTGGCCAATGAATTTAGTGCAACATGATTTGGCCTACGTTTGTAGAACATCCAATAATTATTTTACGACGTGGAAACATTTAAAGTGATTTGTCTGTCTGGCACATGCCACCAATATTGCAGGTTATCACAAACATAAATCAGTGACTCCTTTGTTGTTTTCATGCCTACGTGGATGTTTTCTGTTGATATGGCCGCAGCTCGAACTGTGACAAGTTCATGTCATTTTACGAGCAAAAGACAGTGATTGTGAAGGGTAATATAATTTTAAAGTAAGGTGTGTGTGTGTGCGCGCGTGTGTGTGTGTGTGAAGAAAAAAAGATTTGATTCTTATCATTTTGCTTTGAACTTTAAACCAATCTAATACATCTTATTTGAATTTCATCATAAACAAATGATCTTAAGGTTTACACTACAGTGCTGTGACGCAATAATGAAATGCTTTCATATGATCCTTCATATTATTTGGATTGCTGGCTATTGATGTAAATTTCCATTTTAATTTGAATTTACAATTACATTTTATAGGCCATATTTAAAACAACGAAAAGACAGGTAAACACCCAAACCTTTGATGTTTGCATGCAAGAAATATGTCATATACTGTATGTTTACGGTTCACAATTAACATACACAGAAATGCACAGTTTTCACGAAAGCATTAAAAGCAGCCATCGGCTTAAGTCACATTTTTTACAGAATAGAATAGAGGAGAATAGCATAGAATACAATAGAATAGAATAAAATAGAATAATTCTCCTGATTGGTTTAAATGTATGCCTTGAGAAGGTTCAGATATGAGAGGATACCCTCTCGCTGACTGGCACTGCGAGTTCATTTCCGTAGTGATAAATATAGAATTCTAATATTTTACCAATATTAAAGCTCTCATGTGAGTGCACGTTTAAATTTACACACACACACACACACACACACACACACACACACACACACACACACACACACACACTTGCATACAGACTCAGAGACGCACAGGCCACACTGTAAAATGTGCCACGCTTTCCATGCCCTCAGGTGTATGCCAGGGGTTGTTGTTTTCACTGTAATATATAGTTAGCCCTTCCACCAATTTACCCTGTCAGTGCTAATGGGGCAATTAACCATTGTGATACCCCCCAGGCAGGAGGAGAGCCAAAATCTCCCCAACTCCAAACTTGTCTTCATGACATTTATATGACAAAATGTGGGGGAAGCTGGGGACCCATCTGACACCTTGGAGGGTCCTTAATGTCACTCCCTCCCTTGCCCCCGCCCCTTTCTGCCCCGGGGTATGGCACTGAGCAGGACGTGTAATATATCATGTATAGGGGAGGCTGAGGTCTTGTCCAGGAGGGAGAAAACTTTGTACTCCACACACAAAGCTTCAATGGGACAACTCTGATTTACACAGCGTCTACGTCTGCATGATTACTAATGTAAACTGGCTTTTATAGTAAGCCATACACACACAAATACACTTCCAGGCCAACATACTCCAACTTGACCTCTCCCTTCATTGAAGCCTTTCTGGTGTCTATAAGTCCCTCTATCTTTGTCTCTGCTCACATTCCCCCTGTCTTTCTTACATCCCCAAGGAGGCAATAACCTCCCGAGCAAGTGCTTCCCCTTGAGCCGTTGTCATAGTAACTTGTGGGCTGGTCGACATGACAACCCCACCATGGTCCAGAGATAAATGATAGGCCAGAAATGGGGAGGGAGAAGCCACATGGGGGATTTGCACCCCCTTTAATTTGGTTTGCCTGATTCTGATTCAAAATGTTGGTTTTTTTTCCCCTCCAAGGGTGAGGCTCATTTCAGCATCAACCTGCTTTACATTTATACAGGTATTTACTAAACGACTAAACTGTACTAAATCATTACCTGCCTTGCTCTATGGCACCTGGATGGACACTGAGAGAGAAAACAATATTTCTCAACCTTGTTCTATTATCCCATTATTGCACAAAAAAAAAAGTAATTGTAAAAATGTGCATGAATTAAATGTGCTATTTTGTAATTTGTAATGTGCTATTTTCCTTTCCCCATATCCCCGCAACAGACCTGAGAAGCAGGAATCATTTTCCTCAAAAGCAAATTAATATTAATGGTGAGTGCAGGAAACCTGTATGTACACTTTATCCGTTTGGGGAATTAAACCCGGAATCTACTATTCGCTGTTATCAACAAATTCAGGAGGAAATGCTGATATTTGAAAGCCAAGAAGCATAAAGGTGTCTATATATTAAATCCCCACGGCTCCCAAGACTGCCTTTACCAAGCTTGAGGACAGTACTGTAACTGTCCCCGCACCATTTTATTTACTTTGTCATACCACAAGTTAAACTGGTTCAGTATTTCTGCAATTTACTCCAACCGTCTATTAAACTTGCTACCTGTGGAAGAGGATTCATCGCCTCCTTCTCAGGCAAAATGCAAAAACATAAATGTGTAAAAGGCACTAGCAATAGATTATCAGCTGATAGGTGACCGAGTAGATTTGCACAAATCCATTTAACTTATTTATTACATTTACTATTTATTAAAATCACTCCTACTACTACTCCTGTTTTTCACAAGAAGTCCTTCAAGTGCAGAATGCGATGGAAACCATCTTCACGACAGCAGTCCTGAGCGAGATGATGAATCCCAACCAGCTCCAGGGGTGCTGCCCCTCAGCTGACCCTGAACCCTGACCTCTGTGTAGAGGGTAGCAAACAAACAAAAAGTTTCTATCAGGAGGATCTATTAATCTATTATAGATAGATAGATAGATAGATAGATAGATAGATAGATAGATAGATAGATAGATAGATAGATAGATAGATAGATA
>JBBPCS010000917.1:1918050-1928136 GCA_037974645.1 Hollardia meadi | reverse complement strand
GGCTTTTTTCTTACCCATTTACATTTCAGCATATATGTCAAAAACAACTTAATCTAACTTTTAAATTCACTCCAATATGGTTTGATGAGCATGAGTGCTGTTTTTAGCAACTCTTCCTTTTCTTATTTGCCATTTAGGAGCTTCAAAGAAGAACTTCAGGGACTAACTCATTCACAACAAAAACTGATCTGCAAATTCAAACTTTGAATCTAAACACAAGCCTTCCCATTTATATTTCAGTTACAGACAAATGTCCTTGTGTGTTTATCCTGTGCAAAGGTGTTGAAGTGGGGTAATCTGCAGGAGGTGAGAAGCTGATGTTTGATCATCTTAACAAGCCTACTGACAGATTGCTAATTGGACAAGAACACGTCCATGCTGCATATACTGTACATAGTTGTCAAAGTACTAAATGCAGTTTTTACTTTGTCCAATACTTTGGTTTATGATGAAATGCTAAATTAATAGAGGGAAAATCTCAGCACTGCAGTTCATCTCTTTCATATGACAGGGCTAGGAAAACTTCCAGGGAAGATGTTCAAAAATGGTTTTGCAGTGCAGAATCCACCTCCACTTGGAAGACATTGGTATGGAAGCAGACTCCAACTTCTTTGCGGCTACTTATTGCAAACGAGTTCACCTCAATAACAACTCTTGACTCTTGATTGATTCATTTAGACAATAACTTTACTCATGTTCAAAGAAAAAAAACTGAGGCAGCTTGTAGAGTAGGCATAACAAAACAATTCATGCTGCAGTACACAGAGTTTTGAACATAAAGTACTCTGCAGCTATTTAAAGGATAAATCCACATGGTACCACACAGGCACCACTAAACTGCTACTGCACGTTTCTCTGTGTGTTTAAAGGATCAAGCTTTCCGTATTCCTGTGATGTCAGAACAGGTGTTTCACTTTGTACATTATGTGATTTCATGTGGATTCACACAATCTCATTATTATTTGTAAACATTCGCAGACAATATATTTGATTAATGACTAATTTATTACGGCGGTTCTACTTGTACTAACTTTGCAATGAATGTTGTATATTTGAAAGATCAATTAATGTATGCCGATAAACTTTATTTAAAGGTTGTTTTTTAAACTGCAGTTTCTGCATTAAAGATCACTTCATCTTATCATCTAGTCAACCATTTAGTATAAATGGAACAACAGTATATAATATAATTGTGTGTCGTTAAATGTTTAGTATTCCATATTTTTTAAGCGTGTGAACAGATGTCTGTCTTCCATTATGTGGTCCACGAGCTTTATATTTTCTTTATGTATTCTGTCCCCTCACTTGTCTTCGCAGTACCTACAGCACAAGCAGAACCAGACTGTAGTGTTTCTTTGTTTCCACTGTCTGTGTCGTCCATCTTCACCTTACTCCTCCATTCTCTGTCGTCCATCCCATCACTCTCAGTGCCCGCGATATTGTAGAAACATCACTTTCTAAACGTGAGAAAAATGGGATTACAACGAGCCAACACTCTCAGCAGCTCTTCTTCCTCCGGGTCTAACTCATCCTCACCCTCACTGTTCTTGTCTGCATCTTCATCTCCCAGAAAACCATCATCATCAGCATCCCCCACCTCGCGGCCATCCTGTGTATTTTCCGAGTTCGTTGAGGGCCTTCTGTCCTGAGATGGACTATGAGCGTATGCAGCCCCACCTGGGTGTTCTGATTGGTCTGTTTGGTCCGGTGATGTGGAGAGCTGGGCTACCTCTGCGCTTAGAGTCACAGATGTTCGCTTTGGTGTTGCTAGAGGTGTATCATGGGAAGACGTATCTATATGTACCAGCATGGCTTTTGAAGGTGTATGGTCTGGGGTGGGTGGGGGTGTGGCCATCTGTTTGGGGAGTGGTGAGGGCCGTAAAGGTGAAGAAGGAGGTGTCTTCACACGAGGTTTGCAGAAGGGTTTGTCTATTTCTGCTGTCGCAATACGGGTACGACTGCATGGAATACTGGTTTGAGAGGAGGGGCTGGTGACCGGGTGAGCAGGGTCATCATTGGTGGTTGTTTGTGTAGTTTGTGAATCAGGGCAGGTGAACGGTGGGGTGTTAGTGGTATCATGGGTTGTAGGGCTAGGACTGGTGTTGGGTAGTGCCTCAGTAGAGTTTGGTGATGTATCAGTTGGTGAGCCAGGGTTTTCATTTTGTGGTGCAGCCTCTTGAGCGATATGTGTGGGGCTCACATCCACAGTGGCTGGCTGAGAGGTGGGCGAACTAGAGGAGCTTTTGGTTGGTGTAGAAACATTGTTATTGGGGATCACAGGGCTGCTCACAGTTTCAGTGGGGGTGACGCTTGTGTCGGGTGCGGCGGTTGTCCTGGGTGGAACGGGTCCTCGGCAGGGGGGGAGGTCTTGGAGGGAGTACATGCCAGGTTTCTCTGTGAAGCTGAAGGAAGGATTGTAGGTTCCGTATTCTTCATTGTTGTAGGGCATTTCCTCCATGTGCGGCATGGCGCTACGGTGACTCAACTGAAGAGCAACCACGTCAGTCATCAGGTCAGCATTTTGAAAAAGAAAACCTCGATTGTACCTCAGAGAAGAGGGGAGTGAAACATGTAGGAATTGACAGCAACCAGGAAGTCTAACCTTTAGTAAGTGGGAGTGATTGAATTGATTTGAGTAATTTGCTTTCCGGACTTATGAGTTTAAATACTGTGTAAACTTGCAGGTAAGCCAGACCTACGAAACAACAGTTTGACAAAGGATTCTCTAAACAATGTCCAACTTACTTACAATTTCTGAAGCTTACGACTGCATAATGTGGCCTCCATCAGGGGATGGAGATGCTAAGTTATTATGTATGTATACCTAAGTATGTATTTTCCATACTTAGGTCACTTCATGACACCTGAGAAACTTGCTGCTAATGGAGGCCATTAGATGAAGTCGAAAGCTTCAGAAACAGGAGTAAGTTTCATCTTGTGTTGAGAATGTTTTTGTCAAAATATGTGAACTTAGGGGTTTATTAAGGGAATGGAAGGACCAGGATGAATATTAGCTTCAATATTAAATCAAAAACTCACCAGTTGGAACCACCGTAAGCTCTGTGGGATTGTACAGAGAATATTTCAGGAACTCAAACTTTATTTAGTAACAAATCTTGAAAAATATGAAATCAAGGTTATAAAGATTAGGGATCTCACCACATTGGGGTGTTTGCCCTGGGCCACACAGCCTCTCTCCAGTGGGTCCCTCTTTGCTTTGTATTTCTTCTTTAGCCACATCACCAAAGACAGGATGCATCCAAGAACTGTCATGAACACCATGCTCAGAAACAACGCTTTGCCCACAGTGCAGCCTGTCATAAGCTTGTCTCCCAGTGGACTATGAGGGACTGCAGTGCACAGAGACAGACATACAGACAGTTTGTTTCAGCCCGCAGGACTAAATCAGAGACCAGTATAGCAAATGTGGAGGTGTGTCCTTACTTAATTGTCCTTCAGATAACACTTCCACCACCACGGTAGCAAAGGTGGCATCACCCGATTCCTGGTCTACAGCCATTACCTGCAAAGTATTTAGACTTTTTTTTAAATCACATCATCACCGTTTTTTGAGATTTTGATTAAATATGATACAGTGAACTGAAAGATGGAATAGTATATAAATATTCAGTAAGTTGAGGTTTTAATTGTCGCAACATTGAATGTCAGTTCAGTCGTGTCATTGGTAAGTTTAGGGACATGCTGGTTGATTTAGCCAATTAACTTAAGATGTGTATAAAAACAGATCATACGTTTTTTAAATTTATTATCAACCCTCCAGTTCCAGTTGGACAGACACAGTAAAAAATAACTTAATGGCATCCTTTGTTTATTGGTTTTCCTACTTTACCTTATAGTAATGTTGTCATGCATATAAAATATATTATTACGTCTGGGTTGTGTCCTTATTTTTTGCTCTTGCCATCTTCTCAGCCTAATGATTGGTCCGTCATCAGCTTCCATGCAATGTAGGAAATCTATCCAAACATTTATTTAAAGCATTTAAAAGGAAAATTGATGCCAGTAAGTTTACATAATTTGCAGTTACCCACCCTCAATATTAAAAAAATCACTGGTGTGGTCTTTTCACTGAAATCAAATAAAGGAAATCAAATGATAGCACCAGGTTTTCACTGAGGCTCACCTCTAGAACATGTTTCTGCTCTGGTTTGAGTTGATTGGTCTTGGTGATCAGAAGACCCTCCTGTGTGATTTGGTAGATGTCTGTGTAATTTGATGTGGGGCTGAAGGTGAAGTGGATCATGGGATTGAAACCCTGTCAATTTGTGGAGAAAAAAGAGCTCATGGGTAACAATACAAATCCAATACAGAACTGCTTTGAGCATGTTTGTGCTGTGGGAGTATATGTCAGGTGTGTGGAGTGCGTACATGGTTAAAGTCTTGATCTTGTATGTGTAACATCAGGGCTTTGCTGCCATAGGTATTAACCAGAGAGGCAGGGGTCTTTCCTGTAGTTACAAAGCCTCGATATTCAGTCATGTCGAACTCTGGATAAAAATGGTTCACTGCCAGAACTCGAACCAACACTGTCGCAACAGAATACTTCCTGGGGTCGTTGTCCTGATATGCCTGGTTGCAAGACACAGACAGACAGAACGGAAGAGCTGTGAGATTGATATCTTGCAAGCCTATACCACTAACACTGAGGATGTGAGTCTTACCATGACCTTTAGGTGCAACGCTGGAGTTGCGAGTCTGTCTCTGACCCCGTGAATCAGTTTCATCTCCCCCGTCTCTCTGTCCATTAGGAAACGCCCGCCATCATCTCCTAGCATGAACACAAACGCAGTTACTTATGCATACAAGTAAGCACAGCACATTTTAAATATTGACTTGCATGGGTGTGTATGATACCCGAGAGAATGGCATAGCTGACTGGAGAGCTGAGTCCTCTGTCTCCATCCACTGCAAGAATGGGACCCGGAGAGAAGTCCAACACGGTGTCCTGCAACATGACACACATTCGTTGCTCTACAAATCAGATCTAAAACATCTAAAACAGTAACCCGGTGAATCGATCTAGAGCCTGCAGCTGATTCTATGATTTGGATTGAAACAGGGGATTGTCAAAGGTCCAGATGATCTCATAGTTGTTTTTCAGAATTTCAGAGTTTTAACATTAAGGGTAATTACTCAATGCCACCATATGTATGATGACCCTCTGCGCCCTGTGTGGCTGCTGTCATGGACTCTGCTGGAGCTTCCTTCTTCTCTTAACCCCCACCCTCCTGCTGCTTCCCCTGCACACACCCCTCTGCTCATTCTCCAGTCAGCACCTGCCAGCTGTTCCCACCATTACACCATCCACACCCACTGGCGCTCCCCGTGCATTGTCTGTCAGCCTGTCAGTTACCAGCCTGCTCACACCTGTTGCCTGTTTGCTTTACTCTTCAGTCAGTTTACCTATGTTGTTTGCCAGATTGTAGTTTGTGTTCCTGCATGCTTCATATCCTGTTTGGGATGTTCACTTGTGCCTGCTTACCTATTTTGAACCTGTGCCTGACGCCTTTGTACCTCTGCCTGTTTTTTTCCTGGCTTGATTTTTGGTTTTGACTTTTGGAACGGGCTGTACTTTGCCCTGCCTGCATACTCCAGTAAAGTCACTGTTTTTGCCTGTTTACTCCTGCCTCTGCTCTGTGATTCACACCTGTTTCCTGTGTGCCAGTGCTCCTTTCCAAAACCCTCTGGAGCTTTATTGTTCTCTCTCCTCCCTGAGACACTGATTTTGGTTGTTGTTTGGTTTGTGTTGCTGCACCATAGAACATTGCACACACACACACACACATACTTGCAGATGTTACTGATTACGCATGCCACTGTTAGTTCAAGTTTTTCTCCTGGGTTTACTCCTTTAAATAATTTAATTGCCTTGGTTGTGTATGTCTCCCACCTTTGTCATGGCCGTGCGGCCTGGTTTGTGACACTGGATAAAATCTTACAGTACATTGCATGTAGGGCAGGAAAGATGCAGTGTATGAGAGTAAAAATAAACCTAGTATATATTCATAAAAGAGTGGTTCTAGTGTAGTTCAATATGGCATCATTAATAAGTTATAACAAGTTATAAGTGTGAATGAGGGACGGTTTAGTAACGGACATCTTCCCCCTCTGTCACATTGACTGTGTACACAGGGCTGGTGCAGATGCGACTGGTCTCATCCTGGAAAAGCAGCACGCAGGGCAGGAACTGTGGGTACTGGTCATCTCCATCCAGGACGGTGATGGTGATGTTTGTGCTGGTGTTGAAGCGCTCCACAGTGCTCATTTCCTGAGATAATGACAAGTCAAGATTTTTATTAGAGGATAATTACATTGGTCAAGCATGGATACATTCACTTGGAAACTAAAAAAGTAAAAAAACAAAATGCACATAACTTACTGAGGCATGAATGGTTACAGTAAGCATGGTTTTGGTCTCATAGTCTAGAGGCTTGGACAGGATCACCTCCCCACTGTTGGGGAGGTCAATCTTGAAGTACTCTGCATCAGGCTGCCGAACACACACACACACAAACACATTAACAATGATGCAGTGATTATGTGTATGTATATTTTTTTGTGCTAAAACCCTGAGTAGAGTAAAAGAGTAGAACTCACCGATGTCTGGTCAATGGAGTAAATGATCTTGTCGTTGTCTGCATCCGTGGCCTGGACAGTAAAGACAATGGTATTCACTGGAGTCAGCTAAAAAAAAAAACAGACAGGAAAACACATTAGAACTTTAATCTTGTATATTTCATGCATGCATGCACAAATGTGTGTTTGTGAAAGAGTCATACCTCACTTATAATAAGAGAGGGGACAGTGTCTTCAGCAAACACAGGGGAATTATCATTCTCATTGAGAATCTCCACCATGATCCTGTACACGCTCTACAACAACAGCGGGGGGGGGGAAAAAGACTCATACAAGTTTGAAAGTGGGATGGCAGGCTGAAGAGTTATGGGTAAGATGATGGCACAAGGTGTACCTGAATCGTGTCCTCCTCATGACACAACAACGCAGCCATTAGGACAGGACCCTGAACCTGAGTGACAGGAGAACAGAGACAACATGATAAAAATAATTTAACACAAATACTGCAATCACATGCTCGAAACGGAGTTGTTAACCAAAAGAGTAACATTGTGAACAAACTATTGCAAAACATTGACAGAAAAACACTTCATTTCTAATGCTTAATTGCATATTAAAAGCACATAAAATAGAAAAATTTTCAAAATGTTTTTTTTTGTTGTTGTTGTTTTTTTGTAAATAAACCCTCCATAAATTTCTTTTGTATTTTTTCACTTTCACAATTGCCCACTCTGGAAATATTTTTGTTTGAGCCAACATAATGTCATGTAAGTGTGGAAAAATATAATATTCCAACATACAGCTTCTCTTTCTTTATGTTAGTAATACAATATCACAAGTACTACACCAAAAATATACACAACACATAACTCACTTTATATATTCCTTGTTCTTTTATTCAGTTTTTTTGATTTTGCTTTTATGGTTACAACATAAGAAATGCACATCCCAATATTTTATCAAGTGTGTTGTGAAGGCAGCAACATTTCCTCTCAAACAGGTGAATTGCTCATATGGACACTCTTGGTCACCTGCTAAGTGTACTTGATGAAGATGCAATTTTGTAATTTCATAGCTGTAGTCTAGAAATATTTTTTCTTTGAAGCTTGAGGTGACAGAGGTCGATAGATTGAGAGACAGGGACCGAGACAGCGACTGCTAATCTGGTTGACCCTTTAACAACTGCCATGATGTAAGACAGCTGGCTGGGAGGAGGATGATGGTGAGCGATATTGGGTTCGGTCCAAGGACCAAGCTGTAGGTGTTTGTTCTAAACTTAGATACGACTGCAGACTCCAAGAGTCAACAAAATGCCATTGCACGCTTAAAATTCAAATATTAAGTGAAAATTTTGCTGCACAAGTGCTGACTTAGAGCAACACTATACTTATTTTACTTATTACAAATATTATTTATCCTATTTTGGTTTATCAACATTTTACTGTTGGCCATTATTATTTATCTTATTCTATTTCATTGTATTGCAGTCTGATTCGATTTTTTAAAGGGGTGGGTGGTTGTTTTTTGGTGTGCATCAAGTCTCTAAATCCTTTTTTGTTAAACGTTTTGTTAACCATTTGTAAAGTACTTTGAATTGCCTTTGATTTGCTTGGAAAGTGCTATATAAAATTGATTGATTGACTGAAAGATTGATTGATTAAATCCATAGTCCTGGCATTGCATTAATGGCTTCCTGATTTAAAGACAGCTCCAACGCTCAGATCAGTTCATAAGGGCACATCCCGACTTGTTTACCTCTCGGTCGAGGACCTTGTCAGCTGACGTGTTCAGCCGGATGTTTCTTTCATCCAAGAAAAACCAATCAGCATCCTTTCCATCCAGGCTCCAGTGAACACCCTCCATTGTGGTCTCGGCCATGAGTTCAGCAACAACTTCTCCCGAGAGGCTATTTTCTCTGACAGTTGCAAATACATCCTGACCATCCAGACATCCACCCCATCCTGACATTCCTGTGTCAATGCAAACATAAACACATATGCAGAGTGGGAGAAAACCAATTAATTTTGTCCAAAACCCAAACTCTAATATAAACAAATGTGAAGTGGCTGTACCAGTGGCTGTGTGCAGACACAGGAGGACCAGCAGTGAGCCAACTACAGCCTTGGCCTGAAACAAACTCCATTTTATTTCAATGACGGCCATTCCTGGGCTCAGTCAGGCCTCAGGAACCAGTGCTTTCTGAGTAAAGAGAAATAACAAACACAAATAAATACGGTCATTGCTTCGGGGGACTTTGCTTTACTCTGTGCCTTGATGGCAACACATCTAAGAATCATCATTAGGTTAAGACCCTCTCTTAATGATCGAACACTAGCTCACACACAGTCTGATCTGTCCTATAATTCCCTTAAATCCCCTTTCGTCGTGTTTCCCCAGTCTGAGAGAGCAGACCAGCAGAATAGTAGCCCACTATTCTTCTTCTATTTGTGTTTTTCTGACCTGAGTGCACCCTATTCTGACTCACCTGTTAATCTGTACCATGTACCACGCTTAGCGTAGATCTTCTGGCTTACTGTATATTCTTTCTGTATCTGTGGCTGAGCAGGATCTGGTTACTGGTCACATCCTACAAAAACAACAACTCTGCTCCAAACGTGAGGTAAATAAACACAAATAAGCTTTCCATTACATGCTTGACGGAGTTAACATGGATATGAACACAGACTGTCTATCCTGTTGTTCAGCTGACTGACCTGTTGTTGTCAAATCCTCTGCAGCCTCTTTGTCAGCTTCCATATCCTCCTGACTCGTGCTGGAAGCAGCATCTCTGATTCCCAAAATCCTGGAAAGCTACTAAGTGCCACTCAGAATGACAGACAAGCTTTTAGGAATAATCAGTGACAATAATAGACACAAACACTAACACACACAATGATCCCCGCTACATACATTAAAAAGCAGACAGCAGCTTATGGTGTGTATTCTAGGATAAATGTCAGCTCAGGGGCTAAAGCCTGAGGGCGGGGCTTACCTGGTCAGGGACAAAGACTGAGCCAATCAGCTTAGATATGGCAAGAAGGTGAGGTCATAAGTGAGTTTAAGAGATTTGTCTGGTACAAAGACACTTGACCTTCATAAATTGTTTGTCATGCAACAGTCCACAGATCCTGTCCAAGCTAGTTGCTGTATTACAGAGCATAACAGGAAGTTTTATTTATTGAATCAGCTCTTGGCAGCTTGTATCAGACTTTAAATGTATATTTCAGTGTATCATATAGGTAATACTTGCTAAAACAGTCTGATCATATACTTTGGTCACACAGCTTGCGCCTGTTGGATTTGTTCAATTAACTAATGGGGCCTAACAAGGGATTAGCTATCAAAGATCGGCTGTTCACCTTCTGAAGATTAACCCACATCTTTTTTTCAAACTTGTCCCAGCATGCATAGGCACACACACACACAGAGAGAGAGAGAGAGAGAGAGAGAGAGAGAGAGAGAGAGAGAGAGAGAGAGAGAGAGAGAGAG
>JBBPCS010000917.1:1855610-1899633 GCA_037974645.1 Hollardia meadi | reverse complement strand
ACACACACACACACACACACACACACACACACACACACACACACACACACACACAGACACACACACACACACACACATGCACTGACACCTCTAACAGCCTTTAATCCAGTCAAGGACTGCACAAGCCTACTGTTACTGTACACTGAAGTTTGAAATGGAAAAATATCCCAACAGATGAACCTCCATGACCTGTGGATTTAACACATTGACTGATGTGAAATACTGCATTTTAATGTTTTTCTAAACATTATTATATAATTACATGTAGCACTGAATATTTATACTACACAAGGATTTGTGGGTTTAATTCCGACCTGTTTTGTTTTCCACACGTATGAGATATTGTTCACAACCTTTAGATTATTTTAACAGTATTATTTACTATCGAAAGAGCATTTGTTTACTGTACAGATTTATTTCAGCACGGTGCAATGTCTGACAATACAGTAAGCTATATAATCTCAGGTACTCTTTTTTTCATTCTTTATCATATAAATAAACAAAGGCTTTACTAATATGTACTGTTCTGTTTTCTTTTCAAAGATCAAATCCATTATTCATCGAGAAATGACTATGATCTTGGTAATACTCTATTGTACTTTTATTTCCTAGGAAGTTTCCTGGAAAAGATTAAGTCATTTGGTACTAATTATAGGTAAAATAATGTAGACAAAGTGTTCAGTTGGTAAGTTTCTAATCATTTAAGAAAAGAGTATTTTACTGAGTGCACAGCAGGTCAGCTGAATATGCAAACATGTTAAATAAGTTTATATGTGGAGAATATGGAAATTCCTCTCAGTTAACTCAACTAACCAGTGAAAATCCCAACTATCTTTCTATTTTCTTCAGAATTAGCCCAAATCACATGATTCTTTCCGGATAGAAAATCAGAAGGAAATTACAGACACTTACCAGTGGTTGTTTTATAAGATTCATTGTGACATAATATACTGTTTGAGACAGGCAACAATATACAATAATATACAGTATAATAGACATTATACAGGCTGGGATGCACCAACTTTCACTGGTAGTTAAATGTTACAGAACACTTTTCACAGAGGTGTTATGTGTCACATGGTCATGTATCACATTTCACATTTTCTCTGGATCCCTCTGACGGATACACTGTCACTTTTGTTGTTTGGTAACCTGATCCAGCTGTTGTCCAGAGGACTGCTGTAACCATAGTAATAGCCTGTATAATTGAACAGCCCACAGTAGTGAAAACATGGAGGCGGTAAGATGCTTTAATGTTGAGTGAAAAGTGCGTTTGTTTTCAATGTGTAAATAACAACTAATGTGCTTACATCTTCCTTCAGGATTGTATCACTGGTTTGTACCAATCCCTGGGTATGTCTGCTGGAGCAGAGTTCTCCTCTGAAGATGTGACTCTCCTCTACCGCAAAGTGTTTCATGTTCCCTCTGGCACTGATGAGGCACGTGCAGCCATGCAGAAGGTAACTCAGAAATATTTTTTACCCACAAGCATCAACATCAAAACAGCTATCATCTGGTCAAATCTTGATTGGTTATTTTAAGGAACACTCCTATGTACTTTGTCTCGGTTTCAGATCGCAGGAGGCGACAGTAGCTGGTCCTGTGTTGGTGAAAATGTGTTGGATGTTCTCCTAGAAATGGAAAGGGAGAGGGAAAAGAAGGAAAAGGTAGCCAATGAAATGCTTTTCTTTCCTGAGAGAGAAACCCACTGACCAATATATTATTTTGTCATCACTACTGAGACTCAGTGTTGTTATTTCCAGCTCTACTGGGACCTCCAGCTGCTGAATGTTAGAAATCTCAATACGCTCCATGAGATGAACAAACCAGTTTCGCATGCACTGAATTGTCTGCACCAAAGCACAGAACCGAATACTTTCATAAAAACTCACAACCAGTCAGATTCAGGATATACAGTCTGTACTGTACAGTCATGCACTTTTGACACAGACAGTTTGCAGGTATGTGCTTGCAGTGTGGCAGATTTTCCCCTGTGTGGAATCAGTGGCCCTGTTGATCATCACATTTACTTTCCATGCACAGAGGGAGAGACTGTTGGGGAAGAAGGAGCTGTATGGGAGTGTGAAGACTGTGAGGAGACTCAAGAAAGCAGCCAGGCACTGCTGGGCCAGGTGAGCATCTGAAGTTTAGGCCTAAGAAGTTGAAAAGTACTCAATTCAATATTTTGACTCTACCATAGTACAGATGGAAAAAAAAAATTTCTTTTACTCCACTTCTGTTTACTAGTATATGAAGGATTGAGACTCTAGTTGCGGATTAAGGCTATACTTGCAAAACATACAGTAAGATAAGCTCAAATATGTAATGCAATGCCACAACTGAACAGTATGTTTATTCAATTAAGTTCAATTCAAAATGACATTGAGACACAGCTGAATTCTTGGTTGAGCCAACGGAGCACAGGCGGCTGATGTGGATGGTGCCTGGTGACTCTGGAGGCTCTGTGCATTGCACCCAGCTGATGTGGTTGGCGCTAGGAGGCTGTTTGCACTGCTGGCCGATTGGGCTGGCAGTAGAGTGCTTGCAGTCGGGGTGGGCAACACTTGGAGACTCTGGACACTGTGGGTTTCCTCCGGGCCTGGCTCCTCCTGCGTCTCACTAGAAGTTGTTGCTGTGCACTGTGTCGTCGCTTCCACTGTCAAGCATCTCATCCTGACTTGGTGGTTCCCCAGGTCCCTCATGTTTTTGCAGATGCACTGTATTCTAAATGTTAATTACAATGCTGCATGTGTAATAAGGCAATGTTTCAACATCTAAAAGCAGGGGCATTTAAAGGGCATTTACTCTAAAACCTTACCATATGTAACTTTTACTAAACAGATGGACACGTGACAATTATCTAATAATGTTGAATGCTGCAACATGCTGTAACAATAGCATAGGTAGAAATAAATTTAACATTTGAGTTCTTTGAGGAAGAATGTGTTATTTATTCTTTCATAAATTACATGGTATCACCTTAACTGAGTATTAACACAATGCAATGCATTCTGTTTACTTTAAGTATGAAATGATAAAATGATTAGATTTTTTTTTTTACCACCAGAAACAATTAATAGCTTTTAAAGTTACAAGCTACCACTAGGTGCTTGTTAACTACAATTATGATATTGATGTGTTTCTGTTTATCTTCTTAGATTGGCGTCAGAGGGTGTGCAAAGTATATTATTGCCCTCTCTGTGGCAGGGTCAAAGCCCAGGGGTTAGAGGTCAGGCCTGGGGCTGTGTCACTCTGTCAGACGTCCTCCTCTTGGTGGATGTCAAATACGATGTGGTGACCCACTTGCTCTATACAGAAATGCTCCAGGAGCACTACAGTAAGGAAAAGTTTCTCTGAACTGTTGTCACAATAAAACACAGAGAACAATCTCATAACTAAGGTTTTTTTTGGGAAACCACAGCTCTGAGTAACTGGGAGAACATGCTGCCATGGCAACAGCACATGGAAGAGGAGGGGCTGGAGGATTTGGCAGAGGAGGCTTTGGAGTCAGGTGACATGCTCCGTTTGGCTGAGCTGCCGGGAGCATTCAGGATATACAGGTAACACACATGCCCCAAAGTTATTCATGTAAATTTAAGATGAAATGAAAACTGAATATACACTGAAATATCTCAAATTGAAAAAACCCAAACTAAAATAAAACAATATTTCTTGGTTCCAAAACTAATTAAATAGAAGTTTCCAACTCCAACTCCATTCCAACTTGGAAACTCACCTTCAGTTATGTTAAGCCTACTATTAAAAATTTAAGTAAACAGTTCAAAACCCATTTTTCCCTAATGGCCAGTATACTACAAATGATTCTCTGCAGGGCATGCTTGGGAGCATCTTTTAGAAGCTGTTCTGAGTCCAGGGAACAGTCTTGGTCTGCCGTTTCGCTCCTGTGTGACTTGCACACATTTCGTCAACAAGAAAGGGACACACTAATAGTCCTGGATGAGAGGTAAATACTATTGAAACACTTCAGGTCAGAATTTAACCTACATAAAACAATAAAAGATAATCTCAGATGAGTTGCCAATCCCCTATACTGTATATCCCCATATTTGATTAAGAAAACTCAATATAATATTATTGACTTACTGTCAGATCTTGATCAGCTTGTACCTAAAGCAGATTTGACACATGGATTTATACATGCCAGGTGGGGTGTGGTGATTCATTAATCTTTTGCCTTCTAGGCTGGATGGGGAGAGCCTGACACTGTTGTGTCTATACATCAAGTTGGCAACTCTCAGAGCTCAGAGAGAAAAAATTGCCTACAGCGCTCTTCTGGCAGCTCGGCAGTCCTGGGAGACATGGTAAACCAACAAACACTAACAGTGAGGATAGAAGTTCATCCACTCTCGCTTTAAGCCCTTTGCAGACTCGGTTTCAGCTGTATACTGCGTGTCCCTGGTGTATCTGTTCAGGCCACATGTTAAGAGTCCATGCAGAGCAGATCAGGCTACATGGCTGTGGCTACATGGTGAGGATGAAGAGCAAAAGAGAGACTTTATTTCAAAGTCACCACACCAGGTATTGCACATCTGAGTATGGGTCGCTGATTCTGAGACATAGGCAGTGCATACAGTAGTTACATTAGCAGCAGAACAAAAACTTTGTCCCTGTCGCTACAGGCATTGCTGCAGTTGCTGGTGCTGACTCAGGAGCAGGAGAGGATGCACCTGCTCAAGTTGGCACATGGGGTCTCACTGGAGGATTTGCAAGAGCCAGATTCCAGGTTACCTCCAAAAGAGGGTAACTCCATATGTTCTTCTTTTTCTGCTCCATTTTTTGTCAGAATTGATTTTCTTTTGAATTTCCACCTATCTTTCCTGTTTCCTGTTTCCTATGCAGACAATCAAAAGCCAGCTGCTTTAAGAAATGGCTGTATAAAAAAGCTGAGACAAATCCACGCTGACCTGCAGACACACAATAGAACTCAGACCCCCTTGAAGCAACAACACCAGCCCCAAATGCAGGCTCATGTAAGCAGTGAACTGTGGTCACAAGACCAGCTGGAGGATTGTTCCCTGGTCCTCTTGACCGAACTGATTGAGCTCCAGGAGGTCCAAGCTTCTGTAGTACTGCCAGCGCTGATAGACAAGGTGAGTCAATGCAGCCACACTATCAGATCCAAAGATTCCACAATAATGCATGTTTTTTTTTAATGTGTCTGCCAGAGTGCACAGCGTGTCCAAGCTCTGCGAGACGAGTATGAATATGAACTTCAAGTACAGCGCTGCACCAACGCACTCCAACTCCTGATCTCAGATGCCCATCTTACTTCAGGCTCTGTAGTCACTCCTCATACGAACTTCACCGAAAATAGCGGCAATGAGCAAATTGCAGCTGAGTCCTGCTGCAGTGGACCAGTCAACGCTCCACATAGCAATGGTGGGCCAGTTGAAGCTCTGACCGCCGATTCTATCAGAAGGCCCAGCAGAGAACTGAATGGAGTGGAAGTTGAAGATGGGGCTGACAAATCGGACGTCTGTACAGGTACTGCAAACACAGGCAATCAGATTATCATACACTCACAGCTGCAATTACAATACTTTGCATTACCCCAGGTTGTGGAGTGATCATAGAGGTCCTGCCCTACTTGGAGATCTTGTGCGTATCAGATGCAACAAGTAATACTCCTCAAAGTCTCGCTGCAGAGGGAGGAGCCCAGGTAGAAGACAAGGGCAGTGGAACAAAGAGCCCCCAGAGCTATGAGAAGCAGGGCTCACTTATCACCCTTGCCTGGAGCAAACCACCAGAGGACAATACCGACTACGAGGCAGAGGCTGCAGGACAGAGCCAGGATGTTGAGAGCTGTTTGAAGATGCAAATCCAACCAAGTGACATAAGCAGCACAGGTGAACACACACAGTTTGAAGAGACTTCTGGAGAGAGAGACAGAGAAGGTCTGAAACCCACTCTGGTCCAGTCTGATTCCACAGGTCATCCTGAAGCACAGTCTGCAGAACAGCAGTGCAGCACAATAAGACAGGTACTGTCTGAGCAAGCCATAAACACAGCATCACTATGCCATGCATTTGATTTTATTCCTTTTTGTATTACCATTAGTTGACAGTGGAGGAGAGAGCAATGGCTGGTCAAACAGAGAAGAGAGAAGCTGTATCTGAATGTGACCTTCCGATGAATGCTTTGACAGCAGAGACCCTGCAGGCTGAACAACCACATCTCTTGGTTGACCCTTCCGAGATTAAGTGGCATGCTGGTGACCTCTGCTCTGGACTGACTAATGAGACGGTTAATTTAGAAAGAGAAGTGGTTGAGGCGGAAATGTGGCCCACTGCACCAGAGTCAGAGCCGGGGGACCTGAGAGGTCCTGACCCCGCTCACAGTAAGGACCAGAAATATAACTCACAAGCCAAAGTAAGTCTGCTGTTATGTCTTGGTGCAACCAGTGCTTATTGTCTGTGCTGACCATTTTCACATTATTCACTTCTTGTAAAGTGCCACCAATCTGCTGTTTCCTGTAGGTAAAGTTTGACTGTAGCCCTGCAGAGAGGGAATCCACACTGATAGAGTGGGAGCAAACCACAGAACCAGTGTCTGCAACAGAGAGAGAAAGGACAATGCGCAGCCTGGTGGACATGCAAAGAAAGGTCGAACAGAGGCAGCAGAGAGATCGAGAGAGACAACTGCTAAGGGTGAGAGACAGGAGAGTAGAGTAGGGACTTTTGGCACTAATTCACCTACTAGAGAAAGGTGGATAGAGGAGCACTGAAAGTATTCGTCTTTCAGGTTCAGGAGCGTCTGTCAATCATACAGAACAGAAAGGCAGAGGAAGATCTCCTTGGCCTGAAACACACAGACAGGCTAAGGCACCTCACACAAGATCTACCACAGGTAAAATATTGTATATTGAGGGAAGAATTTGATCTAAGTTTTGTTTTCTCACCATTAATATTGTGTTTTAGGAGGATAAGAACCAGCAGAAGACAGTTGTCAGAGAGCGGCTGGAGCAGCTGAGAAGAGAGCGCTCCTATGTCATGCAGTCCAAACGAGACAGGTAAAGGACTTTAAACAGGAAACACCAAGTTAACCACATCCCCTTTTCCCTTTGTATTTCTAGTCTATTTTATCACATCTTAATAGACTATATTGAGGTTTAGCATTTGCCTCCATGAAAAGCAAAAGCTTGCCTTGCCTTTTTTATCCTTTAGGAATACTGCTGGATTTAAGGAACTCCTGGGTCCAGTAGCTCTCCACAGCAGAGAAACAGATGATGGAACAGACTGAGCAGCTGCTTATATCCATGTCTTGTTAAAAAAGTAATATAAGCTCCATATTATTCATAATGGTTGTCAAAGTTGTACATGTTTTAGCCACATTGTTTCACAGATAATACATAATGATGTGTTCAAGTAAAATGTTGCAGATTTTGTATCAGTGGTACTGTTCCTGCTTGTTTGTGGTCATGTAGCCACACATTATGAAAAATCTTGAGAATGCAGGTTGTGCATATGAAATAAAACCTCTCAAACTTGTAGTGACTGTGTATCATACAGTTTAATTATCTTGACAAACATAAGCATAAACATTAATGGCATTTATCAATGATCCCCTTCAGCTGTATACATATTATCCCCCTGTGGTCTAAATTACATACACAATGAGTCACAGAGGTGCATGTTAACAGTCTACAGAGGTTCCATTAACTCCCCTTCATGTGAATGCAACATTTATATTGGCACTATTGGCCTTTCCTCACTTGTGTAAGAAATGTGACTAGATGAAGGACACTGCTGTAGACTTTGAATGCACCTATGGACTGAGGCTATTTACAGGTCTATGGGAATGGAAACATTGTAACATGTCCAAGAATTTGACTAACAACTATTAGATGGGGAGATATGTATAATACAGAGGTTTGGTGTGGGTCCAGTGGTTTTCCTTCAAGAGAGGATTATGTCTCAGTCTTGGTGAGAAGAGGGAAAATGTCTGCATGGGAGAGATTCTCAACAAATAAACATTCTGTTTTTTTCTGTAATTGACCCTATACTCACACTGCAGTCCAAAACAAACAAAGCAGGAATCACCCTATATCACCATAATAAGCCGGAACATTCCACAGTAGCTCACTCACAGAGCCACTGCATTACACACATAGAGTACACAAGCGTGTCCCCATATCAAATGAAGAATACAAGGTTAGATTTAATTTCTGTGGCCTGAAATGCTAAAATTCAAACCAACAGCAACAAACAAGCTTAAATCCAAAACTAAGAAAACATGGTGCCTGGATGACAGATGCTATACTCAGGGCTTTAATGGTAATGTGACAGCTGAACACGTAACAGAGACAGTCCCATTTTCAAAATATGACAGTTCACTTTTGAGGATGCAGTGGTTTAAACATGTGTGGCTCTCAGCAGGCTGTGCAGAGGTCACACTTTTGGAGTTGTTATGGGGTCAGCTCTGATGAAAGCAGGGCACTTTGACAGCAGTGAAATCAAAACAGCTGTGGCATCAGATTTCTCTGTAGTGTCCGGACCCTGGATCTACAGGTGCAAGATCTTTAGCAAGAAAGCAGCATGCACTTGTGTGTGTGATAGACTAAACTACACCTTATACAAGATAGTCAACAATATTTGCATTTTATACACTAGAATGGTGTTTCCCACAGTGAAGGGTAAAAGCCTAGGATGAAAACAGGGAGGTCCAAGTCAAGTTCAGTCAGTCAGTGAACCTCTGAGACTGAGACCATCTTCTTGCTGGAGGCTTTGATGAGCACTACTGTCCATAAACACAAAATGGTCATCACACATCCAGCATATCTTTTGACTTATGGGCACCATGGAACTGAGGGCGAATATACATGTATATGTAGCTGTGTATATCTCTTTTTCATGGGAATCATGAAAGGGGAGAAATGTGCATGTACTGGTATGTGCGTCAAGTCTTGAATGGTGTTAGCAATAGGACTCAAGGGATGTTCATGTATTTTTGCGTTCAAGTGTGTGTGCATGTCTTTACGTACGAGTCTTTCTATTGGTGTGCACACTGCACCCCTGGGCCATGATGACCCCCTTCTTCATCAGAACTATCATTGTAGGCCTCTCTCCTGGCTCCACCTCCTGACCCTTGACTCTTGTCAAAATCTGTCAGGTCAACTTCCTCTGCATCTGGTGCAATCACAGGATTCTCAGCACGAGCAGGCAGCAAGCACTCGAGTTCCTAAAAAAAAATTAATTCATTAAAAAAATAAATAAATACATGCACACACAATCATTCAAGCTCAATGAAGTTAAAATTCTGCAAACCGGTATATTTAAAGATGGTCACTCACATTCAGTTTTTCAGCGTTAATCCAGTTGTTTTCAGGGAACTGGACGTCAAACTTGATGTAGAGGTCTCCCTTCTCAAAGGGGTTTCTGTACTGTGGCATTCCCTCTCCCTTCACCATTCGAATACAACCTGCCACACATACACATCATCAAAAGAGTCTAAAGACATGCATAAGCAATACAAATATTATGATACAATAAGAATCAGAGAAGATACAATATAAGGCCTTGGCTTCTGTATGCACTTTGACCTTTCAATTTACAAACTGTGCACAATGTATTTTGACATAATTTGACATTTTACCATTATTGTTTAAGGATTAAAAAGTTATAGTAGACGTAAAAAGCTGAGACGCCATGTGAAACATTGATAAAAACAGAAGTAATTATTTCTAAAAGAACTGTAACAGTTTTACAAAGTGTTCCTGAGCTGTGTAGTAATATCCTTTATACAAATGTGTTTCACAAAGCAGTGAACCTCAGTACATCCTTGCTTGTGAACGACTGAGCCTTATGAGGATGCCTCTTTCATACCCATCCACGATACTATCACCTGTTACCAATGAACCTTTTTACCTGTGGAATGTTCCAAATGTGTTTTTTGAGCAACCAATATCTTTCCCAGTCTTTTATCGTCTGTCACAACTTGTTTGAAATGTGTTGCTGGCATAAAATTTATAATAAGCACATCTTTACAAAAAATCAATAAAGTCGATGAGGTAAAACATCAAATATATTGTCTTTGTACTGTTTTCAATTGAGTATATGCCAAAAAGAGTTAGCAAATTATGTCATTGTTTTATATTTGTTTTTAGTTGGCCTCAGACTACAGTTTCGGGCAGATTTAAACCCCGTTTCACCCCTCCAGACAATCAGAGGAGAAAACCAGTCCAGGATGTTGGTCGGTACAAATGCTCGGCCAAGAGAACCTTTCGAGAATGCCCCTTTCATACCCCGTCACAACACTATCACCTGTTACCAATTAACCTTTTTACCTGTGTTCATTTGATTATAGGGCAAAAAGGATTTGTAAATCATCGCATTCTGTTATTTATGTTTTACACAGTGTCCCACCCTTTTTGGAATCAGGGTTTTACTAATTTACCCACAATTTGGCTCATATCTCTCATTGTGCTTAGTTCCGCAAGCAACATTCCCATTATTCTTTTTAAGTGGATCAGCCTGCCCTCTATTATGATTGCTTTTCCAAAACATCACTTTTAACCTGCTGCCCCAAAATTAAAGGTTTCCCCCACCACTCCCTTAATAGCTGCAGTAACCAGTAAATGTAAGAGCACTCATTTTTGTTCACTTTATTGTTGACCAGTACAAAATGAAAGGATAGATAAAATATAAAATAGATAAAATCATTGAATGTTTACCTGGCTCAATGATCTTGCCAGGTGGGTATTTGACAAGCAACTGACGTCCATCAAGGTGTGCGACAGTCATCTGGAAGCCACACAGAGCCTCAACCAAGCCGATACGTTGGACCATGTGAAGGTCACTGCCTTCACGGCGGAATTCCTGATATAAATTGAAATTCCAGGTTTATTGGTTCATCACAACATCCCCTAAATAATGGCTATTTTCTTAGCAATTAGAATGAACTAAAGAGATACAATATATATCTATATATATATTTATAACCATATAAATATCAGAATCTGATACCTCATGTTCTTTCTCTTGTAGCACCAGGACTATATCTCCTGGTTCGACACCTGGCGCTTGGTCAGCTTCCCCAGAGAATGTGATCTTCTGTCCATGTTTCATTCCTTTGTCCACATGAACCTCTAGAAGCTTAGTCTCCTTACACACCTTATGACCCTCGCACTTTCTGCAGCGGTCCTTCTCATTTATCACCTCACCTGCACAAGCATGCATATGGAGCATACAGAGGTTAGACATTTTCACAATGTTGTTGTGCTTGTTATTGTAAATTATCCATGTCTTTAAAAACTACAGTCAGTGTGTGGATGTTTATGGACATATTACCCTCTCCATTGCAGTCCGTGCAGACTGACTGCATCTGTTGGACCATCCCAGGGGCCAGCTGTCTTATCATGATTCTCATACCTCGTCCTCTGCATGCCACACACTTCTGCACTGCTCCTGCCTTACCCCCCTGACTAAAAGGCAAACAGTAAAGCATCAGCAATGTTGACTCAAGTTACTATCCTACAAAACTATTCAAATGATATACTATTTTCAGGGCTTTGAGACTATAGATCAATATGCTGTTTTTTAATGATTTAAATTAAACGAGCAATGCAAACTCACCCATTACAGGTACCACAGAGGACATTCTTACTGAGCTGCAGTTTAGTGGTTTTACCATTGTAGAGGTCTTCAAGAGAAACTCTGTGTGACAAAAGAGTTATGGGATATGTGCAACAGCACTTTTTATTCGAACCACCTACTGAAGCATCCAAACTGCATTGAAGTCATCATACTTACTTCAGAGGATGTACCATGTCATCTCCTCTCCTCTTGCCTCCATTCCGTCCTCTGCCCTGTCCCCCCATGAACCCAAACAGACCTCCGCCAAAAATGTGAGAGAAGATATCGTCCATGCCAGGCCCTCCACCTCCTCCCTCCCGTAGCCCCTGTTCTCCATATCGATCATAAAGCTCCTTCTTTTCTGGGTTTGTCAGTACCTCATATGCAAAACTAATCTCTTTAAACTGGAAAAGGAAAAACAATAACAATCAGACAGCTTGACACAGAACATACAAAAAATACATAACATCACAGAAGAAAGAGCCAACTGCCAGTCGTTTTGTTTTTGATGAGCCCCTCTCACAAAGGAAAAAGGAATTTAAAAAAAAAACAGTCTAGTCTCATGTGTGACTTTCTTGCAGAGTCTGAGGGCAGAACAAATCAAAGCCTGAGGCAATTTTTTCGAGAGAAAAGCTGTTTCATGTTTGGTACTCTGATCTGTACCTTGTGTTAATCCTCAAAGCGATGGATTGTGTGATCATGAAAAACTAAGTTGACATTATTTCTTGGTCACATTTGTTGAGCAACAGAGCTGCTGTTGTTGGTGCTACTGTTAACTTTGGTGTTGTTGACATGCTTTGGTGCCTCATACCTTGTCTCCAGCATCAGGGTTCTTGTCAGGATGGTACTCTTTGGCCAATTTGCGGTAGGCCTGTAATAAATCAAATATTAAGGTGAACAAAGTCGTGTGAGCGCCCTGGGCTCAGGTGGCAACTGTGTTAAATGGCTTTACTAGCAAATCACCAAGTGTATTAACTGTCCTTGCCACCCTTATGAGCCAAGGGCTTGAGTTGTGAGCCTGCTGTCAAAAACATCAGGGCACCAGCAAGAGCATCGCTGCCTTTGACATCTCCATACACTCTAAACACTCAGGTGTGAATACGAAGTCAATGAATCTAATTTCGAAAATCTTAATCATTTTTAATCAGCTGCTTTCCCAGCTCAGGTGTGGATATATTTAATTACAGCCTGATCTTGCAAATCTAGAATCTATTACTTAACACTAAAAGCACTTCATTTTGGCATGAAAAGGTTCTGAAAGGGAATCATATTGTCGCTTGATGCACCCCCCACCATCTTAAATTTTGGTAAGAAAAAAGCTGGTATGACTGACGATTGTCTTACAATTACGTTAGTTCAAGAATAGATTATAATGATCGTTTTTAAGTTAAAATATATAATGTTATATACAGTAAAAGAGAAATGGTCACAAACATATGGTAAGATGCCTAAAGTCATGTGCAAAGGCCGTAGGTTAGCGGATTATAAACAATTCGCAACTGTTTGGTGTTTTAATGGAGTTTGGAGTACACAGCAACGTGCATGGTTGCTAACTGCGGCGAGAGTACAGTAACGTTAGTTAGCTACATGACGGATGATATTAACGTTAGCTTGTGAACACCACACAGGCTTATCGATCAATGTTGGCTCAAGATAAATCCCACGCTAGGTTTAGCGTTGCCAAATGTTACAACTTCGTGAACATACATTTTTTTTAGCTAGGTGAGTTGTTTAGCTAACGCCACTTGCGTTGTCGACTTGGCGAAGGCTATTTGCTGGAATTTAGCTAGTTTTCACCTAGTGGCCGGTATTTATCACACCCGTGGTTAACAGTGTATTTCTTGATTTTTAGACGTTCTTATAATCTATATAGAAACGATTAAATTTACTGTCTTTGTCCGTATGTCCCCAACACCAATGAGTGGCTTTGTCTTCCAAAAAATGCTTCGCTACGAAGCGCTGAATAGTTACCTCTCTTAGTTAGCTTAGCTTACTGGCTTGGCTAGCAAACTGCAAGCTGCTTCTGAGCATCTTTAGCTAGCGTTCGGCAAGCTGACGTTAGCTCACGTTGAATCAGTTAGCTTGTTCCTAGGCCAAATTTCACTGGTGACCCCTCTTCCGTGTTCTATTCTGTCCTTACTCTAACAGATTTTCGTTTCAGATGGTACTTACCTTTTTTAGTTCATTTTCAGAGGCAGATGGTGAAACACCGAGGATGTCGTATAGCTTAGTATCCACAACGCTGGCCATGATGCTAACCGGCTACACAGAAAGACCTTCTGCGGAGGTTCAGCCAATGGGTTCAGCTGAGAGAGAGGAGCCGACGCAAGATTCACCCGGCTGGGGCTGTCCAGGGTTACCAGATACTACGACAGACACAAACACCCACTCGGAAGCAGATGCCAAAAACAGTTACTGAACGTAAATACATAAGTTATAGGGTTTATTTGTTTACGTTCGATATGTGTCGTTATTTTGCAAAGTACTGAACAAAATTATACGTTCTACACAATGTTTTCAATTCGGCATTTTTATTATTATATTGACAATGTATCTTAAAATGCCCACAAGCATGAGAGTGCATTTATGAGGTTGAAATGTCTGAAAATACATTGTCAGACTTGCCAGTCAATGCTTTAAAAGCCTGCTACAGATATTTAGTCAAATTTGCTCATTGGCCACCAGAAGTAGTATTGTGTTTGTACAACATAGTTCATAGGGAGTTAGGGACCGTCGAAAAGTAGGCTACACTAAACTGCCTGAAGTTCAATGTGTATGTTTAATGAGTGATTTGGCCTTTTCAAACCCCAGATCTTTCAATTTCCACATGGAGAGGATCAGCATTTATTTGAGGTAGGTAAAACTGAAAAGCCACTCCACATAGACCTCTAAAGTAAGGTGGAGATTTTTCCTTTAGAATGTATGGCCTATTTTGGTTTTACCTGCAGTTAGTCAGACTCTTATGGCACATCCCATAAACCCCTGTTGTCTGCTTGTGACACAACAGCTTTAAGCTTTGCTATTTCTCCTGTTTGTTATACAGCATTTTTTCTAAATAAATCGAGAAGCTTAAGAAGCGTCTGTGGCTCAGGTGGTAGAGCGGTCGCCCAGTGATTGGAAGGTCGGTGGTTTGATTCCCCAGCCCCTGCAGTCTACATGTCAAAGTGTCTTTGAGCAAGAGACTGAACCCCCAAATTGCCCCGATGCTGTGCCATCAGTGTGTGAGTGCATGCACTTATTGGAAGTTGCTTTGGATAAAAGTGTCAGCTAAATGTAATGTAAAAGTACATAATCCTACAGCAGTGGTTGAAAGTAACTGAGTACATTTAAGTAAGTACTGGTCCTAAGAAAGATTTTGTGGTACATGTACTTAACCTCCATTTTAGGCAACTTTATAACTCTATTCCCTACATGTTGGGTTGCACATTTTACCTGACAACATATATTTTGCAAATATAGTTAGGAGTTACTTTTCACATTAATATTTTACATATAAAACATGCTTAATAAATCTTAATGTATGGTATATTTTAAATTAGATCCACTTCAACAAAGAACAATATGAGAGCTTTTGATACCTTAAGTGCATTATGTTGTCAATATTATGTTATTTTACTTTGTTATTTTACTATTTTCTGACTTGCTTGCGGTGGAGTATCTCTACATTGTGAAATTGCTTCCTCTATTTAATTAAATGATCTGAATTGGCCTACTTCCACCACTGGCCTACAAACAGTCACCTGAACTCCACATTGGTTTTTACTTTGAATCAGAATCTGCTTTATTGGCCAAGTATGTGTGCACATACAAGGAATTTGACTCAGCATAGCTCTCACTGAACTTACATAGAAAAAAGACATACATTTGGCCAAGGACAATAAAACAGCAACAACTTAAAGGGGTTGTACAAAAAGGGAAAAGTTGCAGGGATTATTATCAGAATGTTGTTTTAACAACTCTGTTTACCAGGTGATACAGCTCCATTGTGCTGCTATTCATTTAAAGCTTGTTTGAGTAGCAAATTTGTCTTGATGCCTATCTTTCTGCTTTTGTTCATGTCGCAAAAAAATATATATCAATATGTTATCAACAATTTATATCAACATTCAGATGGTCCCTGAGCTCTTCGGCAAAAATAAAGTAAACGACAGTCCCTAAACACTTCTCTCACTGTACATAACCAAAGCAAGCAAGCAATTTCTTGTAATGGTAAAATAATTTGGTATAAATTAATTTCGTAATTTTTCGCATCTTCTTTACCACGTTTTGAATGAAGGATTGTTTATTTTTACCACATAGAAGCAGGTTGAGAGGAGACATTTTACTGCAGTGCAACATGACCCAGCTCCTAACAGCACTTTGTTCAGGGTGACAACAAATAATTATCGAGTTGGTCTTATGTTTACACATTTGATGGACAGCCGAACTTTTGATTACGTTTTAGGTATCCGCCATTTTGATTTCCAAATCTGACAAGATTTTTTGTTGCCTGCCTGCTGAAGTATGATTTGGACAACGTCAACACAACCGCTCGACAGGCCAACCACAATGCGTGTAACGGCAGTGTAAATGACATTGCAACCAGGAAAGGGTAGTATCTTCAAGCTAACATCGCAGCCCTGAATGGCCAGCTATGGGCCTCTGGGTAACCTGACAGTCAAAGTCGCTGAGTGGCCGTTCAGCTTGCAGGTGACGACTGGTGGAATGATGGACAAAAGGTAACAGTCGCATGTTCTTTCGCGATAAATACAAATATGTGACCTAACGTAAACCCTGTGCGCGCTGTCTCGCTGTCAAGTGGTCGTAGGACGCTGAGTCTATCAGGATGACATGGTCGTCCCATGTAGCCACGCAGCCGTGATAAACAACTGACCAAATGCTAGCTTTTGATTTAATATAAACATCGTTTGCCACCGGTACCGTACTGGTAACATTAGAAACATGATTGAGACATTGTTAGCGGGCAGGTTTACGATCTGCATGCAGGGTAATTGACAGGCACCGTCAATGGAAACGCACCGACAGAGGTTGATATCAGGAGATAAGCTAACTTAATGTGAAGTTACGTTACCAGGATAAGCTAGCTAATTGCCATTCATTTACGCGGATATTAACCTGTTACAACTAAAATCCCGTAATAGCTAACGGTAACCGTTACCAGCTGATCTTAGGTATCCACAAAGGCCTGTCTTAAAGCTGATGCTGCTTGCGCTGTTTGAAATTTTAAATTCATATTTAAGAAAGGGAAAAGGATGAATTCCCGAAGTTCACAATCTAAGCTCTAGACGGCTCTAAACACCTGTTTGTTTAGCCTCAGCATGTTTAAGGGACGGGCACACAAAGGCAGCACACTAAGAGATCGTTAAAGCAGTCATATTTAATGGTGCTTAGAAATGAGCAAACAATAATTTACCCACGTGTTCTAGTGTGTGACTGCCGACTTTGCGGCATCCGAGATCATATCCATTCTCTCACGTGAGGCCTTAACCACAGTTAAGACAAACAAATGCTGGATCGGCGGCATGTTCACCATAGCAATGAACTGTTTAATCTATGGGATAATGGACTGAATCATAGAACCATTTTACTAAAGTGGATTTTTCGTTAATGTGTATGTGGTCTGATTTGGTTCAGGGGGATGTAAGGTGAAGATCCCTTCCTTTAAAGCTATTGGCCAGTGACAGCTTCTGTCTGCCTCAGACTGTGTTAAATCGTCATCACACCACACCTTGCACACCTATCAGGTTTGCAATTTGTAGTAACACATTTGTCAACAAATGCAAGACTTACAGGCTGACACATTTGTTTTCTGTAAGTATTCATATCACACACTAAAGCTACGTGTCTGTCTGCAGGGGATTTGTTTTCTTCAACATTATTTCTTCAGTCATTATTTGATTAATTGTATATGTGTGGCCATTCTCAAAGCAATACACAGATGTGCAGCACTAACTCAATTACAGATGCATTGCTTCCTGTTCTTTCCAGGGAGGAGAGCACGCCCAGACTCTGCACTTACACTGACTCTTCTTCTGGCTCTAAGGAAGACATAGCAAATCATCCTGGAAATGATTCTTTAACATTTACTGTTTCCTATTTTACCACTTCTCGTTACCAGGTTGAAGTCCATCTCTCCTGGGGTTGTGTGGTGTTAGTATGAGTGTGTTTGTGTCTTCATTGTGTGAATTTGCTGCTGCTGATTGATGTCCAGGCCATACAACTGAGGCAAATGGCTGTTTAGCAAGTTCTGATTGTGCGCGCTAATCCTTCTCCAAATGTAAGTGCATACATACATGCATACTGTATATTATATCGCAAAATAAACTGTTCAGTGGTGTCATTAACCTGTACACGTTTGTCTGCCACATCCTCTTTTGGTCAACAGCTAAGTGTATGTGCCGTCAGCCATGTTTTGGAAGTTTGACTTGCACACATCTTCTCACCTGGAGGCTTTACTGGACAAGGAGGATGTTACTCTCAGTGAGCTCATGGATGAGGAAGACGTGCTGCAGGAGTGCAAGGCCCAGAACAGGAGGTCTGTTTACTGTTGGCTTTAGAAGCTCATACATTTTATTACATTTCAGTTTCCAGTAATTCCTGTTGGTGCTGACTGGCGCTTCTTTTCTCATTATTGGGGATTTGTAGACTTCTCCTGTTCTTGTGCCAGGACCAGTGCATGCAGGAGCTGGTCCATATGATTACTACAGAGCCCCCTGCTGGTGTAGAGGAGATCAAGCGCTTCAAGTAGGTGGTTGTGTTGAATTCGCTGATGTGCTATTCTGTATCTGGGAGAAAATGTGTTTTGCTGGTGCTGCACTACATTGTATCGCTTACCTGCCATTTTGTAGTAAAGATCAGAGGTTGAGCAGGCTCAGATCTGTAATAAAAAAATAGTTATTGATTCAAATAATTGACGATGCATTCAAAATGTAGTTACTTCATTGCCTGTTGGATAATCAAACTGTGAATAAAGCCACACTCCTGTTCCAGTAAATACTGTTTACTGGTTTACTTTAACAAGTGGACTAAGGTAGAACATAAGAATTGATTTGTTTCTGTGTTGTCTTACTGCCAGGTGTGTTGTCTTCATTTATTACAGGTATCCAAATATAGCATGCGAGCTGTTGACATGTGATGTGGGAGTGATCAATGATAAGCTGGGTAATGAGGAGCCTCTGCTGGAAAATCTGTATACCTTCCTGGAGCAGCCATCTCCACTTAACCCTCTTCTGGCGTCTTTCTTTAGCAAGACAATTGGGAACCTCATCACACGGAAGACTGAGCAGGTAACACACACACACACACACACACACACACACACACACACACACACACACACACAACTGAATCAAAGGGCATACTCAGAAGATGACAGTTAAGTTTTTGTGTTTGCCGCGATTTAATTCACAAAGTCTGAGGGGTGCTTACAGCAAGACACGTAAAAAAAAGAAGGTCCGCACACTGAAGCTCCCTCGAAGTGCAATTTATTTAGCACAAACCTAAGTGACGTGGAAATGTATTGCCCCAGCACCTGCTTTAATGCGGACCGTAGATGTGCGCGACCTCTGTTTTCAGTTTGTGCTTACAGCAAGATAAATGGAAAGTGCTCACACTTGAAATTTCTCTCAGCCAAGATGACTGTAAAGTTTTATTTACTCTTGAAATACCAAGATACAGACGTGCCAACACACAAAGCAGTCAATATAGTTCAGGTTTTACCCTTTTACTGGCAGGGCCTGAGGATGTCAAGGTCAGTAGGCCTATGCATCTGCCAACCAGCTCTTATTGGTCCAGGGCAACATATCTTGGAAACTGTCGTGGAAGCTGTGACATATGGAATGGATGTTTATGTTACAGAGGAGATTATTATGTGACCTTGACCATCACTTTGGTCCATGATATTTAACTCCAAAGCTAATCTCTGGAATTGAATTTGATGTGGATATTGCTGACACTTGTACTCAGTTCATCAAAATCCACAAAAAACTATAATAGTAATACTATTATTGATATTTAAATTTTCATGTGCAAAGGTTTTGACGGGAATTGTTTGGAATTGTCCACACACCTCACATTAATATATATTTATGAGTGTAATTATGTCCGTTTGTATGTGGATAGGAGTTATATAGCAGTGTAATGTTTGCGTAATCTAGATTTTGTGATTAGGTTGTGTGCATACTTGGGTTTAGTTAATGCACTTTTTAGATTTAATGTTGCCAAGTGGCCCTATGAGACTTTTAGTGAGGCACCTTTTGAAGTCACCCATCCTACCAGAGGCAGGCACTTGATGCTCGGTGACAGGTTTAAAAGGCTTAACTATTTGGTGGTCAAAGGTCAAGGTCACTGTGACCTATTAAACAAATTTTTAGTCATAACTCAATACACTAATTATGACAAACTTTCACACAAACTGTGCTGATTGTATAGATCTTCTGTGCTGCCAGGTGTGAGAAACCATGTTTTGGAATTCTTTGCAGCAACATCCATATTTGAAGTATTGTAGTCCACCACAAGCTCTTTGATTTTGTTGATATTGAGCTTCAGGTGATTGTCGATGCACCATGTGACCAAGCTCTCTATCAGTCACTTCATATATGAGCGTGGACAGACATACTGTAGATGTAAACGGCAACATAACTGGTGCACGGCGGCATACAACCGTGAGGCAGTAATTCTACTTTGATTTGAGTCTGGACACCAGTTTTCAGTTTTGTGTCATGGTGCTTTCTTTGCTCTCTGTTTTGTTCAGGTGCTTAGTTTCCTGCGACGGAAGGAGGGATTCCTTTCCTTGGTCCTGAAGCATATCGATACATCAGCCATGATGGATGTGCTTCTAAGACTTATCAGCTGTGTGGAGCCACCCCCTCTTCGGCTCGAGACACTCACTGTATGAGACAAATGGACACATATTCATAATTCTACACATTACACACAGATATCCTTTGCTGTTATAATATGATGTTTTTCTCAACAGTGGCTGAATGAAGAGAATCTTGCACAGAGACTCATAGAGCTCATTCACCCCGAGAGAGATGAAGAGGTAGAAGGATATTTCAGCGTTTTTATACTTATACGTAACTCATTTCTGTGATAATAACATACAGTACTCAGACTTCTGAATTGATGTTTTTACAGGACTTAGTGTTCATGTTTGTGGTTTTTCTCTCGCAGAGGCAGTCCAATGCATCTCAGACTTTGTGCGACATCATCCGTTTGAGCAGAGACCAGGCCAATCAGCTCCAAGAGATTTCACAGCCTGACCCTTTGCTGACTGTACTAGAGTCGTAAGTCAGACAGATGCATATACATGCTCGCCCTCTCTTTACAGGATGTTGTGGCGATGACATACTCCATTGTGTTCCTGCAGGCAGGAGTGCGTGGAGAAGTTGTTGCAGAATATGTTTTCAGGAGAGAGTACCGAGAGCTGTATCGTCAATGGGATTCAAGTTCTTCTCACATTACTGGAAATAAGAAGGCCTGTGTGAGTGTGAGACTTTAAATCAATTTTAAACTGTCAATAAACAATACTGTCTAGTTGTACTCCATAGGGATTGTTAATGTCATTTTTCATTTTTCGGGCCAAATATTTATCTAAAAAAATTTTCCAAGGGAAGTTAGCCATATCTCTCTTGTGAGACCACTTATTAAATGTCCTAACCAATCCGTTTTTTCTATGTTTATCATAGAGTGGATGGTGTAATGGATGCCCAGGGGTTTGAGAGAAGCTATACTGTCAACAGCAGCATTTTGTTGGCCATCCAACCGCACCTGGTACACTTCCACCAGCTACTCCTGGAGCCGCCCAAGGTATATAAACAAAGATAGAATCATATGTAGGGCTGTAGCAGTTGTAGCATGAAATGAGATCCCCTGCAAAGCATTATAATTCTTCCAGGTGCTAGTGGCAGGCAATATCAAAAGCATAACAAATGAACAAAAGGCTTGTACCCACACCAAAATTAACAAGGGCAATCACTTTTTGCTGTGCAACAACCCCTTTCTTCAAAGGTTATGTGTGATTCTCTGCTATTTAGATACAATTGCTGTACAGTAGTAACAAAACTCTGCTAAATCTTTAGACTGTTGTTTTTCAAATCTCTCTATGCCTTCTATCTGTGTATTTTTAGCGAAATCCCATGCTGACCACTCTGGGTGTGCTGGAGGAACCATTAGGGAACACCCGTCTGCATGTAGCTAGACTGGTGGCCTCTCTGCTGTATACCAGTTCTGCTAGCCACGCAGTCGTAGCACAGGAACTCTGCCGACTCAACACAATGGACCTGCTTCTGGTGAGATGAGCAGGCATGCTGCATTTTCACAGTACAATGTTGAAGTGGCAAATTTTATTTAAATTTTTTTTAAATGTACTGGTATTTCTTATCTTTTTTTCAGGAGTTGTTCTTCAAATATACATGGAACAACTTCCTGCACCTCCAAGTGGAGCTTTGTGTTGCTGCCATCCTCCGGCCCTGTGCCCATGAAATGAGACTTCAGCCTGGCTTGGGAGCCCAGGAAAAACTCATGCCTCATCAGGATGCTTCACCAGAGCAGGCTTTGACTGAAACCCTCTCTGAACCTCCAGTCACCCATGAAAACTCTGCACATAATCTAATGGTGACTCATGTAGGTGTCTCTACTTGTGTTTGAAGCCAAGAGGTTTAAGTGACATTTGAGCTACTGGCTCTGAAAACAGTTGATTGACTGTAACTTTGTCTCTCACAAGTTGTTTCAGCAATGCCACCTGGTCCAGAGGATTCTAGAGGCTTGGGAAGAGAATGATAAAATACAGTAAAAAAACTTTGATATAATAACATGATGATGTTTTTGCTAATAGGCAGTAGCATATGGGCTTCCCTACGTGTGGTACTTCTGTGTTCAGGTCAGCAGGTGGTATGAGAAGAGGGTACATGGGACACCTGACTAGGATTGCCAACACAGTAGTCCACAACCTGGAGAAGGGTCCAGTTCACACACAGATTAGTAGCCTCATTGCAGGTATGTGTGTGTGGAGATGTGCACTCATATTTCTGTGTGACATAAAGTAGTTATAATCTACTCAAATATTGTTTTCTTAATGCTGTTGTTTTGGCGTTCGTGGATGTAGACCTGCCAGAGGACTGTAGAGGGCGCTGGGAAACCTTTGTGGACCAGACCCTGTCAGAGACCAATAGGAAGAACACTATAGACCTGGTAAAACATGCATGCATTCTTATCTACAGTATGTAATAGCTGTTTGCAATTGCACACACTCTCAAACTTTAAGTGTGGCATTTGTGGTGGTTTTTCCTTGTCCAGATTGGCACTGGACACCCACGCCCGTCCTCAGAGGATGATATGGAGAGCCCGTTCCCTAAAGAACTGACACTACAGCAGGTACATAGACATTAGCACACACAAAATAAAATACTGAGGGCTTTTGTTATCAGAGATGTAATCTAATTCAAATTGTGATGCGTGTTTTAGGCTTTTTCAGACTACCAGATCCAACAGATGACTGCTAACTTTGTGGATCAGTTTGGCTTCAATGATGAGGAGTTTACTGATCATGACGACAGCATTGGGTAAATTAACCAGCACTACTCTCTCTAAGATGGTGAACTATTGTTATTGCGTGTCAGTGGAGTGATTTCTACTGTTTTTGCAGGGCAACTTTTGACCGAATTGCAGAGATCAATATCAACATTGATGCAGGCCAGGACAGTGTGAGTTTATTCACTTATTTTTTTCTATGAAGTTTTATTTCTGTAATTCTTTGGGGCTGTAGTTGTCTTTTTAACTCTTGAATATGCACTTATGAATTTCTTGACCACTAGGAGCCAAAGAAAAAAAAATCAAAGCAACCCGATAAACACACAATCACCAATACCACCACCTTACAATTGCCTGTTTAAGGGGCGATCAGACAGAGGCTCACCACACTGCTCTTTTTAGGGGCTTTGGTGGACACAAAAAAGGGCAGTGCGGTGTGTTTTTGAAATTGTTGCTAGGCAAAAATACCAGAAAACAACTTACCTGAAATCTCAAGTGCCGCACTAATTTTTGCCTCCTGGCCTGCTGTTTCTTGTTCAGATCGTGGTAATTACAGCTTGTAAAGTCATACAGCTCCAGGTATCCAGAAAAAGCCAGCACAAGTTTCTCCTCCATAAATGTTTTTTCCAAGCAACTTTGCCATCACCATAACAGAAGGAATGCGTCTCAATTTATCCGATTGGACAATGAGGAAAATTTGCGAATGACTTTGAGTGTTTTTCTGTTCCGAGTTGAATTTTTTTCAACTTGAGGCATTCAGAGCACTCGCAGCATGCAAAACGCTTCCTGCCCATAGAAAACAACTGGAAAAAGACACTTCTGACTACAAAAAACGCTCTCTGTCTATCTTCATGACATTACAGGCATTTGTGTCAATGCTAATATCAAAAGTATTGATTAATTCAGGTTTAAGGGTAAGCCCTCATCTTAGCATTTGTTATGCAGCATTATGAATATTGATGTTCGCTGATTTAACTTGACACATTTGATTTGTCTACCTGTCCTTTGCAGGCTAATACAGCTGTGTTTGAGGCCTGTTCCAAGGAGAGGATTCAGCCCTTTGATGATGATGAGGAGGACATTTGGGAGGAGAAGGAGATCAACTTTGCAACACAAACCAAGTCCCGTAACAGGTCAGACACTCAACATTATTTTTGGAATTATTTGTTTCAGCATTTTGGTTGAAGTTGCATAGCGTGTGTGAATTTATTGTCCTTGCTCAGTCAGACACAGTAAAATGTCTTGTTTTATTCAAGGTTTGGTGGGTCACAATCACCCCAGAGCCAAGCAGCCAGTAAAGCTTGTGATAGGACAGCAGCTTCTGGCACTGAGGCCTCTGACAGAGCAGCAGACTCTTACTCTGAGGAGGGAGAGGATCCTAAAGATGACCTTGATCCTTTCTTAAGCCAGGGCGAAACCGATGCAACAAAGTGTGAGTTGGAAATATCATATTGTATAGTAATGCATCATTGTTTTTGCCCTGTATGTTAGGGCTAAAGTAGGTGTTGAGCCAGTGTTTGTATGTGAGTTTGTATGTGGTGCATTTTATACTCAGGCACTGGCTGGATAGCAGACTTTGGGGAGGTGAACTCAAAGGCTCCTGCAGCAGGAGTGGGCTTTTCAGCTTGGGACACTCCAGATTCCCACCCAACTGCCACAGAGGCAGAAGAGAAAGGATGGGCCAAGTTCACCGACTTCCAGCCTTTCTGTTGGTGAGTCTGGGTGTGGTGTAACTATGGAGAGCTGACAAATTTCCTTAAAAATCTGAAATTTATTTTAAACAAATACAACCTTCAAACCTGTCCTCAAAAGTATTTCCAGAGTTTTGTTTGTTTTTTTAAGAATCCAAAAGAATATTTTTTAGCATAGGCACACCATATTGGAGAAAAATTTCAAAGCCTGTATGTCTGTAGTTTATTAGCAGAACTGTATTTTCTGCAGGTTTTCTTATTTGTGTGACTTACTGTATGTCCTCAGCTCTGAAACGGGCCCCAGATGCAGCTCTCCTGTGGACTCAGACATAAGCTGTTCTGACGGCACCAAACCAAACCAGAACCGTAAGTTGCTGCAGGATGTTTATTTAAGTAATAATATAAAATGTATATGTCCATTAATACAATGTTCAAATAATGACAAAATGGTTGTCAGATGATTTCTTCTGTCACTCTCTGCAGCGTGTGTGTGGAGTGTGTGTGTGGCGAGAAAAGCTCCACTGGTGGCATCAGACAGCTCTTCCTCCAACAGCTCAGACAGCGATGAGGAAGAGGGCAAGAGAGAGTCTGCAACCAGTCAGACAGTCACCACAGAGACTGTGACCACGGGGGCTGGCAAGGAGACCATCCGGCTCACCGTGGACGCCAAAAACGAGAGGGCAGTCTTCAGCAGGTACACATGCTCTCAGTCAAGTGATGTGCAGCTGCTCTATCTTGATTAGCGCAGTGTATCCCCTATGTACCTTTCCTTTTCATACTTTCAAGTGTTTATATAGAGCCCTTTTTTCCCCTTTCCCCTCCAAACTTTTGCCCGCACAATTTTACTTCCACTTCCTCTGTTTTTCTTCTGATATTCCCATCACCCTGTCTGTTCCCTCCTTTCTTATCTCACCTTGACCCCAGAGTATTCAGACCAGCAGTCAGACGGTATGTTGTTCTTGAGGTCCTCTGCTCTGGAGTGTGGAATGTTTTCATGAAGTTGTATGAAGGATTTTAAAAGGACATAACGGACTGATGTGCCACGTCTTTTTTGTTTGCTTGATGCATTTAACAGAATGCGATGTAACTATTCCTTGTGCCATAATTCAGGATAAGCCTAACGCCTGGTCCACACAGGGTGCTTCAGCAGTCCGTGTGTGTCGCGGAAACCTCTTGCTTTTTTTTGAGCAGCATAGCTCCACCGGTGCCTCATCATTCGGGGTCTTCGCCCATTTTGTCCACATCACGCGGTTTCCAGCAAAAATAGACTTGAAAATAATCAGTGGGTAGTCATTTTGACATTATACCAGCATTTCACTGCAGTTTCATTGTCCATATCTTTAGAATCTGCCACAGACATGAAAAAATCATCAGGTAAAGGGCAGTGTTGACACACACATGTGTCTGAGCTCCAGCAGATAAGCAACGCAGCCGTCACGCGCCTGCACACGCCCCCTGTGTGGACCAGGTGTTATTCATCACAAAAATAAATGGACCCACACTTGTAGAGAACCTACAGGACCTAGGCTCATCTCATATTCTCAACATGACCCTGTAATTCCCAAACACCACTGGTCTCAGCAACAACCCCCCTGGCATGAAAAGGTCCACTCAGCATTTTAGACTTTTCATCAAACAGTGGTCTGTTATTTTACTTATGCAATTACACCAGAAGATGAGAGCAGTGTATGGCTATTCTCACTGTGGTCGTATTATACAGATAGTTCTTGTGTCAGTCATTACATTGACAACACCTAAATTGATATGATTTGTTGTCTTTCAGAGCACCCACACCACTAACAATATGTCAGATAGCATGCTACGGACAGAAGTTGCATTCTAACAAATCAATACATTAGGAAGCTACTAACAAAACAGTGCACCTACGAGCATGCTACAATTAAAGAGACCTTTCTTGGAATTTGAGAGCAACTTCCTTAGCACAAGTAAGTCTGTGGTCAACTCACTTTCATTTTGGTCAGTCACAGCCAGCTGTGTTGGCAGTAACAGAAGAGTGGGTGCATGAGGTTGCTGTACGTGCTGGGAGTGGTAGTGGCCAGTGTGGACAGCTGGAAGCAAATGACTGTAGTAAAACTTAGCCAATAGCAGGAACTAGCATATGCTGTTTGTTCTTTAGAGTATGAGATCAGGTGACAATCTGTGGCTATCCATCCAGTTTGTCACAGTTACATTTGTTTTTTTGCAGCAAAGCAGATAAGGTGCCAGTAGAAGGACTCGCCATCAAAGACAAAGGGAAAGGCAATGAGAGTGAAAGCGAAAAGGAAAAGAAACATGGAGACGGTCCCAGCCCTACTGCCACCAGTCCAACTACCACCAGTCCAACTACGCAGTCGGCTGCTGTCACACAGTAAGTGTGTATGTGTGTGTTTGTATACAGTTGAATAAAGTAGGGGTAAGATGAACAAGTGTTTCCTCCAATATTAAAGTAGGCTGCATTAAATGAAAGAAGTGAAGCCATTTTTAATGCCATTTGTTACATCTGTGCTTTGCCTGCTATGACAAGTCATAATGTATTGGTGATGTAAGCACTGCGTCATCTTGAAACTTGGGTAACAACTATTGCAACCTTTGACAACGACAAATGAACTAAAGCATATGGGACTGAAGGAATATTACAGCAGTTCACAGCCTGATTTTCATCATCTTAGCTTTGGTCGTCTTCCGTTTGTTGTGAAACCCCTTTACTCTTCAAGAATTGGAATGAGATCTTAGAATGCAGTGACATTGCACAGGTTGTAAACAGGCCGTCTTAATGTATGAAGTAGAAAAACCTCTCTTGAAATGAAACAGAAATGAGTGCAGCTAAAATCTCCATCATAGCAAGTAACATAAATAAACCGCACTTAAGAACAATGCTTCAAATCACTGGTGAGGCATTTTGCAAGTATGAGTCCCAGGACAAGACCTTCTCGTAGCTGATGTTTTTGACCTCTCAAACACCGTTATAACCATACTGCAAAACTATATGTGCACGCAACTACCAGTGAGTACATTTAGTCAGAGTTCAGCTAGGAAGTTGATAAAGTATAGAAAAACTAGTGTAGCAACTGTCCATTAAACATTCCCTTATTGGATTCCTTCAAGTGGTGTTATCATCCCAGACTCTGCGGAGAATCCACATTAAATGTTTGTGTATGTACAAATGAGGTAAAGAACGTACATCAAAATATTTAAGATTTGAGTTGGTTTATATCTTTTCAAATTGAAAGGTGATTATTAATAGTTATGACTCACTACAAGCCCAAGCACCAATAAAACTACTGGTTTGAATGTTCCCCTAGCTCCAAAAAATGTTTGTACGCATGGTTCAAGGTTTTGTAGCACATTTCCTCGTCAAGTTTTTCTTTTTTGGATGGACATGGATGTAAACTGCACCTTGACTGGTGCGTGGAGGCGTACAACTGCAAGGCTGTAATTCCACTTCTCTCTTTAAAAAAGGTGTTACTGATTTCTTCAACTGTATATTTTTCTGTACTTTTAAGGTTATTAACCAAAATCTGTTAATTGTATTTAGGTGTTGTCAGAAGTTGCAAAAGCAGATGTCTTAAAAACCTTGAAAGATAAAACCAAATTTTAGTCTTTTTTAAAATAATTTTCTTTTACCTTACAGAGAGACGCAGCCCTCTGCTAACGGACCGGCTTAACGATGCAGCACAGGCGCACAAACACACACACACACACACACACACACACAGATGCTTCATGCCTGTCCATTCAACGCACAGCCATGTCACCTTTGGTTCCTGTTAGCAACCCTCTGATGCACTTTTTCTGTCCGAAGAATGGGAGACCTTCAGTGTAAAAGGTGAAACAGCCTTTAACAGTATGTATGCTGGATAACACAAATCTACGTATGGATACAATTATTCTCTCCTGCACCTTCATGACATAATTAACAGCTGAACTGCATCCAAGAGGAATGTGTGTTTTAAAGAAAATTTTTGTCATGCCAGACCCCCAAAGCCAAGTTATGTATGAGTTATTTCAGAATGCGATTTTTTCCCCATTGAACTTGGGAAAGTGAAAACACTCTTACCTGTTGTGAGTGTGTGCCAGCTTTGACACTTTAATCCCCCAAAAAATAAATGCATCAATCTGAAATTACCCTTTTATTTAATTCAGCATCTGAATTTCAAATAGTTTGAGCATGTCTGCTCCCCGGGCATTAAATCACAGCCCAGATAATTTTTCTCAGAGCATTTGACTGTTTACTATTCAAATAATCAGCCAAGTTTCTTGCACAGCTAGCTGCCATTTTCTCTTAAGCATTTCAGTGTACATTGCCAGGTAGACATTTTGTCAGTGCTAATGTGTGATAATAATTTGGCTTTTTTTTCATACATGCTACTTAAATAATTTCTCAATCCAAGTAAGATTTCTTTGCTTCATTCACATGGAACATAATTTGTTAATTTGGAGCCTCAGATTTGGGAGAATCGAGTGTCACTTCCTCCTCAAACCTCTGACAGATCCATATAGATTAGAGGTTGGTGTGCTCTTGTATCCATGTGTGTACACGTGTGTGTGCGTGTGTGCGCGCGTGAGCGTTTGAGCTCTGTTTGCCGTACACTGCATTCTCAGGTCAAACGAGAGGTATGCAGATACAAAGAAAGCACACCTGTGTAACACGCACATACACACACAGTGCCATACACGCATACACAACCGAATCTATACACACATACAAAAAAAATCCCAGAAGACACAGTGATGTGCACACCCCAATTCATATCACCCTCATGAGCTGTTTAAATGTAATATTGTGAAATTTGAACCTGTATTAGGTTGTGGCTATTCTTGGTAACATGTAAACGTAATATAAATGTAAACAGTATATATAAACATTATATCTATTTTTGGAATAAATCCAATGTATGGAAAGGCAGTTGTTTTGCAGGTTGCAATGTGTGTATTGAATGTGTGTGTTGTACTGTTGAAATGAGGCAATAATGATGTCTGTGTTTCAGTTAATACCCCAGCATCAGGTCCTGTTCCTCTGGTACATGCGTCCTACATGGAGGTTTGGGAGTGAGCATGTGTGTGAATGCGAGTCTGTAGTATGGCCTTCATATTCTTTATTTAAAAGATAATTCCGGTTTATTAGAACCTGGGTCTTATTTTCACTGATCAGTTTGAAACAAATAACCAGGTTAACCCATCTTATTGGGAAGGGAAAATGAAGGTGAATATTAGAATAATATCATGTTCTTTGTAAACATCCGTCACAGTGCAGACTGATGTTTCAACTGTTTCAACTTTTATCATATCATTTGTGTGCACATACTTTTGAATGAGGGATTATTATCAACTAGAGCTAAACAAATAATTTTGACAAAAATACAAACCCTTACCCAATTTCGGCTTCTCAATCTTGAGAATTTTCAGCTTTTCTTTGTCTTTCTTTGGGCTTTAAGAAATTGTGATGGACATTTTTCACCATTTCCTGACAGTTTATAGACCAAATGATCAAGCAGCCCGTTTCGGAACTGCTGGTAAGGCGATCTACTGGACCAAATCCCAAACTTTTGTATCTATTAGTCATTTAAACACTGACTCACAAACAAATTGGATGTAGGTCCATCCAATTGTGTCTAGTGGCATTTTGGTCTGCACCCACTGATGATGCCCCATGGAAATTGAAAATTAACTATGAGGTTCTAGACTAATTATCATTTGCGAATTGGTCTGACAATGCCAGGCTAGACCTAAATGTTGACTTTTTTTAACACCTTCTTGACTTTAACTTTTAGGGATGCACAATACAATGGGAAATTTGATATTATTGGTTATCGGCTGATAATGAAATGATAGACGATAAATTGATGCATCCCGACCGTATGCATCTTTTAAAGATGGCTTGCAATCCGCCAATAAACATAGAAGAAGAAGTGCAACACATGGGTGGAGTCGCACAGTGTAGACTAGAGAGCCAAACGTGGATGTTTGTGAAATTATCGGTTATCTTATCGGTATCGGCCATGAGAAGCAGGTAATCGTCAGTTATATGTATCAGTTTTTAAAAATTACATATTGTGCATCCCTAGTAACTTTCAAGCTAATCATGGCAAAAACTGCAAAAACAAGACCCAAGTTGTAATTGCAACCAGAATTGTCTTTTAAGTTTGCGTGTGCCAGGTAGTCACGCTTTACTTTATCTTTCTCCTGGTCTCTCTTTCTCAGGGCAGGAGTTGACTTTAATTGCATATACTGTATGCCTAAAGAACAATATACATAGATTTTTGTATTTATTTTGAAAGCACTTTTTCAAGATGCACTTTTGGTTTGTATTCGGTGGTGCGAAGAGTCACCACTTTATTTCCCACTCAAAGAGGTGGGACTGTTTGACTTGAATGAGTGAGTCATGTAGGTACTTTTTTCGAGTACGTTTTTCTTCAATGCTCTCTGCCAAAGTGTGTCTTCCCGCCAGTGTACAACTGGGTTTCATATCTGTGAAGTAGCCTCCTTTCCCGCTGTGGTCTTACAGGTCTAGATTTATCTAAAGCAGCCTTTGTTTGATCCCTCGTGCTTTTCTTTGAGTCATGGAGTTATCAGCGGTAGGAGAGGATGCCACATGTCAAAGACTTTGAAGATTCATGTTAGATCACGGCCATTTTTGCTTCTTTTTTTTTTTTAATCCGTTCAGCACTTTGAGCTGTTTGAAGTGGAACTGCACAGAGAGTGAGCATTGGTTTACGTCAGGGTTAGAGGGGGGGGAAACGGGGCTGGTTTTTTGTCAGGGTGTGTACAGGTTCAGACTTTGTCATCCCGTCTTTCGCCAAACACAAGCACTGCGTCTGACCCTTACCTATTGTGTTTATCCGTGTGTCTCTTTCACCTTGAAAGTTTGGTGTGCGTGCAGTGTAGCTACGGGTATGGTGTGATGTTATGCATTATAGCATGAGGCACAATACAGTCATATTTAAGTGCCATTAAGTTTGCACATGGGCCTCATTCACCTTATCGGGTATGTGCTGTGTTGTACAGTGTATGCTCAAAACTTCAGCTGAAAGACAGTGGGTGTTAAATTCATCCTATTGGGTGTTAGACTGAGGCTATTTCAAAGTTTAAATCGTAGTCGCATTACAGGTCATTACGTGTGTGTGTGTGTGTGTGTGTGTGTGTGTGTGTGTGTGGAGGAAGTGGTGTGTTGCATAATACCTTTTTTGTAGTGGACTGATGCTGGTGGTGTTTTTTTGTTTGTTTTTTCATTTAGAGAGTAATGTGTCTGTTACCTGTTGTCAATTTAGCTTGTACATTCTGATATGAACCTAATAAATATGTCCAACCAAGAAGAGTCACGCTGCCTGTTTCATCTCCCGTTTCCAGCCTGCTGTAACACAAACACACGTACAGTACAAACACAAAGAGCACGACATGTTTAACTTAGGGGCAGGTGGCAGCTAGTGGATTATGTTGCTTCAACACTAACAATGCTACACCTTCACACCATCTCTCCCATAGTGCAAACATAAACCTGCCTGCCACATATCTTTTTGAGCTGCAGCAAGGAAAAACTGAAAGGAGTTCATGTAACAGTGGGGGCAGGAGCAGGAGACCCTTTATATACTCCTCGTACTCAGACTTTTCAGTGTTTTTTTTCATTCCTTGGCTCAGAAACATCACAGATGCCATCACATTCCTCCATAGTTTAGGAGTGGAGAGCACAGGTACTGAAAACACCTGTTGCTGCTGCCTCTCCTTCCACTCTCCACCCAGAGGAAACCCACCTTTACTTCACCACCCACACCTGCCTGCTCTCTCTCTCTCTCCCCCCTCTCCATGTGGAGGGAAGTGTGTGTGTGTGTGTGTTGTGGATGGAAAAGGGGGAAGAAGGAGGAGGAGGAGTTTTGTTTTGAACTAAAATGGGTTGTGGAGAAACCTGCCCGTCCGCTCGGAGCTGAGAGAGGAGGAGCCTGCGGGGTGTGGGACTCCAGACAAAGGAGACATATACACACTGACACTGGATCAGTGGGGCGAAAAAAGGAGAGGCAGGCAGCTGGAGAGAGACGATCCTCAACTCCTGGACTACTTTTCTTCGTGTTTTGGGGAAAAAAAAAAAACTTCGTCAGAAAAGGGACCATATGTGTTTGTCAGCTGCATGGATTCATGTGTGAGGGGAGAGATGTGTGCGTCGGAGCAGCGGTTTCCATATGCTTCCTGTAGTGTGTGGGAGTGTGCGGGTTAGCATGTTTGGGATGGAAAAGTGGGGCTGGCACGACCAACAGCTCCGCTCTTAGCTTTGCGCCATGGGGGGCTGCCACAGTTACCCCTCGGCTACGAAGGCAGACGGCAAAACTCTTCAGCCTCCTGACATCGCCAGTGAGAAACTGTAAGTTTTTAATTCTTTTCATCACTCTTGCACTTACATATTTCCTATCTGGAGATGCACAGTTGCCTTTGTACCTACTTTGTACGCTAAGTTAATGTACGGAAACGGAAGATGCGGTTCTAGCATGGTATGGAAGATGAGTTAGGAAGCCGGCTACACATGGTTTACTGAGGAATGTTCTCCAGATAACTGTGTGTGTGTGCGCGCGCGTGCATGTGCGCGCGTGCGTTTTACATATTTGTCTGATGGCATCAGTAAAGGTGGATTCCTCTAACAGCGGGAGATGTAGTTTGAACGCAGACAAGAAAAAAGTTCTCATGTGTGCAAATATTTGCTCCAGGATGAATCTTTTTCGAGCCAGCTGGCTGAGCTGAAGAGAGCTTTTTTCCTTTTCACCCACACGATGCAGACATAGGTAAAGGTAAACAGATGGCCGAGCGGAGAGCAGGGACGGTGTTTACACACAACCACAACATCACAAGTAGCTCCGGGTTCTGTGTGTGTGTGTGCGCGCGCACTGACAAATGGTAGCCAAGAGGCGTAATTGAGTTAAGTCCATGGAGCTCGACCAGAACAGGATGTTAACAAAAGAAGTTCCTGTGGACATTAGAAGAAGTGTGTCATGATTTGCACTGCTGCACCTTTCTGTACAGCTACTGTTTGCACTCTTCTGTCACTGTTTCTCCCTGTTTACCACACATGACCTTTACTTTGGACAAAGACCTGTTGTTTTAGACATTAAACTAATTCTCCCCACCCAGCCCTCACACACACACACACACACTTACAGCAGGCCGAGTGAAACCCCACAGAGAGCACTGGTGTTTCCCTTATCGCAGTAGGCAAGGTCACACTGAGCAAACTCTCAGCTGCTGTGTGTGTGTGTGTGTGTGCATGCGTGTGTGTGTGTGCAGACATCTGAAAACTGAGCGTGGCAGCTGCTTGATTCCACCACACTTTAAACCATTCAGTCCAAAGCGCCATCTTAAAAAACATCCTAGCTATTAACAGAGACAAGAGGAGGCTACTCAACATCTTCACACTCAACTAGCCTACCAGCATCTACATGGCTACCTTGCCCTGTTTGCATAAAGTCAAATCAAGTTTGACTTTCCAGTTCACAAAACATCATTCATCTCCTGCACTCACACTCTCTCACACGCCAGTCCACTACCTGTAGCTTTTCACTTCAGTAGGTATATGAACTGATGTAGGAAGGAGAGGTTTGGTAAAGGCCAGCAGGCCTCAGCTTTCACCTCTTGTGTACCTCACACACACCATTAGTCCTCTCAGTTATTTGCTTTATAGCACTGACCACTGCAGCAGTGAGCTTCATTAGCAATAATTACACTGGCTCTAAATTGACTGCCTTCATTACATTTGACTACTGGTTTATTGGGCGCCCAGGTCTGCAGTTACAGCACTGTTTGCATGTGTGTGTGTGTGTGTGTGTGTGTGCCAGCCACAGAGGGCAAAACAGTCGAGAGAGCATAAAAAGTGTTATCTACCGGCTGCAGCAAGAGTAATTAATCCACTGACCTATCGATTGTTTTACACAGCCGTATTTTCTGTCTTTCTCTTGCTGCCTCTGCTCCATTAACTCTGCATTTTTCTCCCAAGGGGAATTAATAACAATCTGGAGGAGCGTCCATATCTGCAGCAGCAGTATGTGTGCCAGCGGATCACACACACAGACGTGTTTGCCCTCACAGCGCTGCCGCCTGGCGTCGACAAGGCAGAGTGGCTTGCCAGCAACAGTGAGTGGACCCCATTAAACAAAGGAGATTTCTTACTGTACCTCTCATCCTTACCACACACTATAAAAGAAAAAGAAAATCCAACTTAAGACAATGCACAAGATGTCATTTTCTTTTTGATTTCTTTCAGCGGTGGCATTTTTCAAGAATATAAACCTGTTCTCTAGTGCGCTGTCTGAGTTCTGCACTCCCAGCACCTGCCCAACAGCCTGTGGACCGGGCAACACGTAAGTTACTGAGCATTGTACTGCACGGACCTAAAGGGTCAGTTCATCTAAATCACAAGGGGGAGAAAGAACACAGTGTCACACTTTGTCCTAGTCGAAGGTCGTCATGCAGAGGTTCTCAGATATCCGCAGGCCTCGCAGCAAATTCTTTTTATATGAGGTACTATCTATCAAAGAAATGGTACCATGAAAACTGTTGACAGAGCAGTTTATAGACTATCCTAAATAACCAAAGGGTTGAATTTCTCTAATGCTAGTTTTAAATTTTCTTTCGGCAGCACATTTTTACAGCGTTCCGTCACCATCATTAAAAGGTTAGGATGTTAGAATTCAATCTCCCCTCATTTTTACAAAATGAAAGTCTGTTAGATCTTGGGAAGTAGGCTACTACTACAGTATTTTTGAAAAAAAATAAATCCTTTTGTGACTCCAGTGAAATCTGATAAATTTCCTCGAGTCATGTCACACGAGTCGGCGTCTGTTGGGGCTGGAGATGACAAGTTTGAAAAGGAAAAAAAAAAACTTGGGTGTGGCGTGAGCTTACCAGACCTCTGTAGCCCACTCCTTAGCTCACCTGGCTTGTGGCCCGAGGCCATATTAGCCGATTCTAGCATAACGCCATGGGTGTTATGCTAGAATCTCGGATTAAATTGCTTGCAGTCGAGTTGCACTGTGGGTAATGAAGATGCCAGGTTTTGCCCCCAAAAAGGAAGAATGTGCTGCATCGATTTTGATCCTTTTTTGACTCTCTAATGTGAGTCCTTCATGTTGTAGGAGTACAATATGGTGGCAAAAGTTTCACAATGCTCGAGATCTCGAAGCCTGTGCATTTTTTTGTGACTTAGTTGAACTGACATTTTTACGATACAATTTAAAAGGACATTTCTCATCAGTTTCAGTTTTAGTTGTCCTGACGAGCGTGTGTGTTGGTGTTGTCAGGGTTTATGTTTGGACCGATGACCACGGCAGGAAGCTGAAGTGCTCTGCTCCACTTTACTTTGACTACGCCATGTCATACATTCAGGAGCTACTGACTGATGAAGATGTGTTTCCCACAAAAGCAGGTAAAATGCATTTCATTTACTGTATGTTGCACTGGTCTGCATTACATTCCAGTTTCAGTGTTAAGCCATTATCCCTCTTTTCCAGGTTCAGTGTTTCCGACAGGCTTCATCTTTCTCGTCCAGAAGGTGTTTTTGCTGTTTTTCAGGACTCTCGCTCACATTTACTGGTCTCACTACAGCGAGACACTCGCATTGGGCCTGCACCCACACCTCAACACACTCTTCACACACCTCACACTCTTCTGCAGGCAGCATGCCTTGCTGGAACCAGAGGACACTGAGCCGCTGCAGGACCTCATCACAGCTCTGGGACAGCAAGGCTGAACCTAAAGAGCAAACACACATATTGTACCTTTTACATTTTCATCACACTTATTTAATTATGGATTATAAAACTATATTATCTCACCATTTAAGCTTACTTCACAGTATGGATTTTTTTTAAAGTAGTAAAATAGAAAATACTGTTACTAAACAGTATGTGGAAGAATGAATGAGTCTGTTGTGCTTTAAAAAGCAGTAAACCAGACCAGATCAGGAGCAGCCAGCTTCTGCTGTATATAGCTCTCATCAGTTATTGTGAAACTGTAATATTGCATGTAAGTGTGTTTTAACATAATGGTGCACTATTATATTTTGATAAGGTCAATATCTTGAGATAAATTATGTCTTACTCATAGAATTAACACAGTAATAAAAACATTGAATTGTCCTCTGTTGTCTTTTCCTGTAAGACGTCGACTGACCCAGACAGGTTATTATAAACTAAATGTGCCGTCATGGTTTGCATGCCGATGCAAATGTTATTACTGTCGTGACTGACGTCTGCATGGAACAGCACAACTTATCTCTGCAACCTTGTGTATGATTCAGTACTCTATAATAAACATTTATTTTCATTTTGAGAATTTAACAAATATAAGATTCCATGTTTTCTCAATTATGTAGAAACAATCAAATAAAAACATATAAGATGCAACTTTAATTGAAGTCAAGTCACTACATTTGGGCACACTGTTAATAATTTTACAACTACTACCACGTGTTTTCGTCCTGAAGTAACCTGCTGGTACTGTCAACAGGTGTCTGCAGGCGTTTGGTTTGAGAGCAGCGCCACCTGCTGCCAGTGTAGGAACCCAGCATGTATCTCATTTTAGCTTTCACTGTCAGCTACAGTTTGTTTTGTAGGTTGCAGTGTAGGCCTGTTGGATTTGAAATAAAATGTGGACAGAGAGCTTTCATGTGAGGGTGTTCACATCCAGATTGGATTCAACAGTGAGGTAAATTCAAAAATTACAGGATTTTGTATCAAAGAACTACATGCCACATTATTCATCTGAACGCCCCCCAGGAACTTTAAAGCTAAAAAGTCATCACTTACTCTTAATCTTTATGGTTTCATTTTAAATTCAGTGCCTCGAAGAAATAAAGATTTGGCTCATTTATCAACAGTCAGCAATGGGAGCTGCAGAAGTTGCTGTGACACAATATGTTCCTGCACACAGCTAATTAAGGTGACGTTTCTTTGCAGCAATTTGCATCCAAAAATGTATTTTTTTGTAGCCATAACTCAGGCCTACACACACAGATACCTGGTTTTTAGAGTCAGTGTGATATACACTTATATGAGATACCTTTATATCCAACAGTCTTTGCAAATAAATGACCATAACTTCATATCAGTATCAAAGTTATCTCTTCAGTTAGCTTCAAAAAACAAGAAAGGGGTGAATTCGAGAGCATGGCTTGTTTTACTGATGGAATCAAGAGAGAAATCTTGGAGATGCAGTGCTACCAGAGGACACCTTTGTATGCGCAGACCATTGACTGTATATAAAACAGACAGGCGCAGACAGCACTGTGGGCAGCTTGACAAGAGAAACAAGCTGCTTTTGTCTGCCATGAAAGCAAACTGAGACCATGAAGTCACTCAGTTGACCCTCAGTTTCACTGTCAGCACAGTAGCATACTGTACATAGTGCCCATACAGAGACTGGTTTCTGATGATGTAGTATGTCGCTCTGAACTGTAATCTTTGCAACAGAATAAAGCAAAATAATATACAGAATACTTGCAGAATGGAAAAACAATGAGATTACAATATATTTCCCTTTGAGTACTTTTTTCTGTCACAGCTCCATGAAATGTATAGTGTCTCAAATATTTGTTGGTAGCAACACAAACGTGAATCATATCATAAAGACTCACCCTGAAACCAAAGGGTCACCTTAGGATGAACTGAAAGATATGATCAAAGAATGAATGATGACAGTATTGTACAGTAGTTTTTCTTTAGTGGTGAGCATGCAGTCCCATATTTCACCACACAGAGGCATCAAAACATCACCACATTGTAATTGAAAAAAAACAAACTGGTATATACAAATTTACATGAAGATTTTTTTTTTTTTTTTAATTAACCAGTATTGTATTGTTTTAATTTAAAGCATTGTCTTGCCTAAACTAAAATAGTTTTAAAAACATTCATAAAATGTGCAATATTGTAATAGGAATAAACTGTCCATACCTGTAGAATTAAGTGGGAGACTAATTCAAAATTGCTATAAGTAATGTAACAATACAAAGACTGTTGGCAACTGTTAACACTCTTCACAGAAACTCAAACTGCATTCTTGTGCTTCTCTGATTTAGTGCTGAAATGACTGATCCACTGAAAATACAAAAGCAGTTTGTCCAGTAAAATATTTCTTCAGGGTAACTGCAAATGCCCCGCAAAGTAGCTCAGATTATACTGGATTGCGAACATGGTGGGATGTCTGATATCTACTCTGATTTCAGCCTGAGCTGGGGTGTCAAAGACAAAGTCTGAAACTTAGCCTTTCAACTGAGAGCCTAAGCAGTTTTGCCGGCTAAGAGATCAGAGGGAGAGGATGGAGTCAGTCGGAATAGTGTGGATAGGCACGAGTGCAGGTACACACATAGGTTTGTTCTGAGGATAGATTGGGGATGTGTTAATGCACATGCTGGACTGAGTTGGGGCTCAGGGTGTTGGAAACTTAGCTTAGAAGGTAATACTGCAGACTGCTGAGTCACAGACACGTACACTCAGCCCTTTAATTAAGGCCTGGAGCCATACAGAGCATTCTTTTAATCAGGTTCAGACTCTGAGCTTCTCATGTGTGTCCTCCTTAACAAAAAAGAATAATAGCTGTTGTACAAGGAAAATGAGAACAGGATGACTGCAACAAACGAGGAACCTCTCTCTGTCTTTTCCTTTATTTCATTGGACACCTGTCATTCATTACTTTACACACGCACTTCTGATATGTTTCATATATGATCTTGCTCCATATCCAATGGTATGCGACAGGTTCCAGTGGTCTGGTTAAAGCTTTGGTTCCCAACCTTTTCACTATGAGACCCTAAATCAACTCACAACTCTTTGTCATATTGTCATTGCATATTTCTACTTCAAGAAAATACTGATTTTACCTTTTGATATCCCACAAGTAAGTTTTTCCTTACTCGTTAATTATGTCACGTCCCCTCAGATTAATCTAGTAACTCCATGGTGGATCTGGACCCTTATTTATGCTGTAAATAAGGAAATCTTCTGTGTATGAATCCACATTGGGTACCAAGATTGCCTGGTAGTGGTAGGAGCTACCTAACGTTTTTGTTTATTCACTGAGGTTGAATCTTGCGCTGAGTTGTAAAGGTAAATGTCAGTTTTTGCAATTAAATTTACAAATGTCACAAGAACCCGTGCTGCACCAGAGGCGTTTTAAAAAGGGCAAGAGGGCATAAATCTAGATTGCAGCTCCACATGCTCTTTGTTATTGGAGTCCTGGCTGATTTTGGTTCATTTTTCTCTAGCAAATGAAACATGCTGTGTGTACTCACTGATGAATGGACTTCATTATGACCTCACTGTGTTAATGATGGGTTTAGAAGTTGCCTTCAAAGTGGGTCAAACTCACTCTGGCCACAAATATAATTTCACAGTGTAAAAAGAAACTATAGAATAATAAAAATCTATAAGGTCACCATGACCTCACTTATATATATATATTTAAAACACACACACACACACACACACACACACACACACACACACACACACACACACACACACACACACACACCAAAACAACAGATAGGCTATGGCAAACTTGACCTCTAACCAAGACTATAGGAGAAGACTCGCGTTCTTGAGGTTTAATTAGGTTGTGGGTTCATTAGAGGTTTGCTTGTTGAGCAGGACAGACAATAAGCCTTCTTTCTCCTCCTCTTCCTCCTCCCTCAATCAGGCTTTATAAATGAGAGAGCTCAGGACTCCAGTTGCTCCCGACGCGAGCCTCAATGTGTTTCTGAGTTCTCACGTCTTTCTTTCGCGTGTAAAAGTAAGTCAAATTGAGAAGGCCAGCGTGCAGAGAGGATGCAGCTGACAAGACTGATGATGCTGTCAAGGTCACGCGTCTAAACGGGACAATTTACCTCTTATAAATAACTTTTAATTTGTCAACATCTAGAGTTTTCATTGGATTTTTACGAGTTCAAAAATATATATAAATTTTGGTCGTCTGAGATCCGCCTCCTCCCCCGGGTGGTGCGTCTCTACGGCGCCGCCATGCGTGCGCTGCTGCCGGCGTGGCTGTGCCTGCTGCTCGGCTTCCTGCCTCTGGAGACCCAGTCCCGGATTTTGACTCTGCAGAGCCCCGCTCACCCACACAGGTAACGCCGCCTCAACATTTATGCACCGAGGCGTGCATGCTGTTTGTTGAAGGTGAATTACTGTTAGAAGAAAACTTTGCCTCAAATCTTTCACATTTTTATATTGCTCGCTTTGGCAAAGTGTGATTCAGCGAGTCATTCCTACATTAAATTTCAACATCTATCTATCTATCTATCTATCTATCTATCTATCTATCTATCTATCTATCTATCTATCTATCTATCTATCTATCTAAAAAACAACAGTTTTTCCAGTCTAAACATACGTTAATGAAACCCTCCAAAAAAAAATTCTCTAAATAAATTTTCTCTGTGTTATGTTACTCTAAACTGAATATCTTTGGGTTTTGGACTTTTGGTGGAACAAAAGGTAACATCTGAAGATGTTACCTTGGGCTATGGAAACCTGTCATGGGCATTAATGAAAATAATCATTAGTTGCAGCCCTAGCAGTGGTGAATGGCAGCAGTTGGAGAACATTAGCTGTATGTCTTGCCCTCTGGCATCCATTAATGTGGGAAAAAGTTCCAGCAGCAGAATGAGGCAATTCCTCTTAGCAGCAGGAGGTGAGACAGAGGTGAGGGTGATTAAATGGGATTTGGGACAAGGATACATGTGCATAGCAAGCAACAACAATGCCACACTCCACAGACAGCAGTTTGTAGATTGCGATAGTTGTGGATGTGACGGCATCTTGTGACAGAGGGCTGCAGGCAGATGATCACATTTCTGTTAGGTGTCACATGCAGACCCATGCGTATCAGTTTATTTTCCAGTAGTCTCTGTGGTTGGACAAGACCTTTTACTTTAGCCTATTATTTCATGTGTGAGAGCTGGTCTTTGAGTCTTATATAACAAGGATTCATCGCTTTTATAACACTTTAATCCCACATTACTGTAAATACAGTTTGCACAAAGAACAATAACAAGCTACATAATATTGTCTCTTGCTTTCATGTTATACAGTATTATTTTTTTTAAAGTTGTATTTATTTTTACATAAGAAACTAGAAATTACCGTCTCACGGTTGTACGCCTCCGCGCACCAGTCAAGTTGCAGTTTACATCCATGTGTGTCCAGACCCATATAATACATGTAGTGATAGAGATAGAGAGCTTCGTCACATGGTGCAATGAGCTTGTGGTGGACTACAATGCTTCAAATATGGATGTTGGTGCAAAGAAGTTCTAAATTCTGAAATGTGGATGCTTCACACACATGTTCAACCTGGCAGCACAGAAGATCTATACAATCAAAACAGTTTTATGGTGGGCACCAAGATTAGTGTCACCAATTCAGTATCTCATCAAATGTGAAATATGGTCACAATCTTCTGTTACTGAGTTATGGTGTTGAATAATGGCCAGAAAAGTGTTTTTTTTTTTTTTTTTACAGAACATTTAGATGTCACAGTGAAGTTGACCTTTTGGATATAAAATGTCATCATTTTATCATGTTAGATATTTGTGTGAAATTCTGTCATAATTAGTGTATAAATTATTGAGTTATGACTAAAAAGTTGTTTAATAGGTCACAGTGACCTTTGACCTCTGACCACCAAAATCTAATCAGTTCATCCTTGAGTCCAAGTAAATGTCAAATGCCAAATTTGAAAAAAATTTCCTCAAGGTGTTCCCGAGATATCGCGTTCACAAAAATGGGACGGACTAACAAAAAATCTGATGCTAAAGAGCAAGAACAGAGAGGATCTCATTGTGATGCAGCACTAATTGATATAACATAATACTGCCGCTGGCACTTAGGAAAATGTCTCAAAAGAAACACAGGAAGAGAAAAAGACAAATAAAAGGATCCTGCTGTAATTTAGAAAAGACAGAGAGAAAAAGAGGGGGAGAAAGTAAAGAATAGACCCAGTAACAATAACTGTTAATGAAACAGTGGGGATCTAACAGGGACAAAAAGTTTGCTTTGCGCAGAGTAGTTTTGAGGAGTTAAGACAGGAAGGTGTGTGTGTGTGTGTGTGTGTGTGTGTGTGTGTGTGTGTGTGTGTTCAGTTCCTCTGTTAAGAACCTCATGCTGCGCCCTTACTTGGTAGGAATGTTGGAGAAGCTCCTTTTGCTCTCAAGCTCTCTCTCCAAGGGCTCACACCCTGGACTAACACACACACACACACACACACACACACACACAGAAGAAAGAGAGAAAGAAAGTGTGATGTGAGAGAGAGGTCCCAATTAAAAGTGCAGATAGAAAAGTACAGAAACAAATATGTGAGCAGCAGGTCAATTTTTTACTAATTCATTGAAATAGTTTGGCATCTACTAGATGGATAAGCACAAAATTTGTGCACAGACATGAAAGATATGTTACATTTCCACATTAAAATGTCTAAAAGCAACTAGAACTATGTTATATTTTGTTGACTTGTGTACTTAAATAATAACTAGTGTTTCCAACAATGTTCACAATTTACATCATACCTCCTTTACCCCCTCTAGTTGCTATAACTTCTGGGGAAACACAGGGAACACCAGATTGTCCCCTCTTCTCATTTCTCAAGTTGCACATCCTCGATTCCTTCCCTTGCCTCCTCTCCTCACATCTTAGTCCCTCCCAGCTAAGATGCGAGCTGATGAGGCGAGGAAGGGACACGATGAGAGAGGAATTGAGGCACCAGACATTTAACAAAATGAGACATCCTTGGTGCAGTCATTTTGAAACAACAGCAAATAAATAATAATAATAATGTGGCACAGCGTCATCATTTGTCCGTTGTGTTATTATAGCCTACCGCTGTATTTTATGATCTCTGGCAGATGAGCATCAAAGTGTTTATGACAGCTTAAATAAATACTTTTGATTCGATTCGCAACATGGCATAACTTGACATAATCAAGGTGAAATGTCATTAAGGAATGTAGTTAGAAGAGTGCCTTACAAGGCGTTACACAGTGAAAGGCAGAAAGTTTGATCGCGCATTTGATCATCTTAAATAACTGATGCAACTTTTGAATATAAAAGGAACATTTGTAGACTCATGCCCCCACCCATGGCAGTCTCGTGTCACTTGTGCTTACTAATGCCCAACCAACCAACATCATGAGTCTGTGTGTGTGTGTGTGTGTGTGTGGGTGTGGGGGGGGGGGGGGGGGGG
>JBBPCS010000917.1:1840718-1855600 GCA_037974645.1 Hollardia meadi | reverse complement strand
CCCCCCCCCCCCCCCCCCCCCCCCCCCCCCCCCCCCCCCCCCCAAAAAGGTGTCCAGCCAGAAGAGTGATCAGAATACCAGTCAGGATTACTTACAGGATAAAGATCATATGGTATTCTGGCCCACTTTTCACAACAAACAAACAAACACAAACATTATCTGGCTTCATCAGTCCCTCTCACATTATTATTTGTTTCTTACCTCATGAATACTGGTGAATGGAGAGGTGTGCACACACACACACACACACATACACGCACACACACAAACCGGTGTAATACACATACACTGTATGAAAGGATTTTGCGATTTTTCACAGCAAAACAGTGTTGCAACATTCTCCTAAACAGCTGAAGTAGATGGGGACTTAATAAAATGGGATAAAATGGCTCTATACACCTCATCCGGCATAATCCAAGTCTAAAAAAGTCTGAAACAAGTCCCTATCTAGCATGGGTGTGAGTAGATAATGATTGAAGTTTCATTTTTGTATGAACTGTTCCTTCAATACGACCAGGATAAGCGAGATAAAATGGATGAATGGGTTTACCAATTAAAAATGATAAATGAAGTTAATTTGAGTTTTTCCTAACAATCTACACTGGGTGAAAGCAGGAGTACACCCAAGTGCTCCTTGTCTCCTGCTGCTTTATATGATCTATACCAAGTATTGCATAATATCTGACTGGTCACATGGCATAACACACTTTCTCTCTCTAGTAGCTGAACTCTTGAACGTCTGAGAAAGTGTGGGGGTGAATGAAAAAGAAAAACAGCCTTGTGACGACGTGAGAAAAGGCTAGACAGCAAGGAGGTGAGAAAAAATGTACTTACAAAACTCTCAAGAGGAGTGGTGGTGTAGGAGCCTCTTACTACCATCTACATTGTGCTCTGTAGTTTTCACAGTCTTGCTCTGTTTCTCCCTCTTCTGTTGTAAGATATGTCAGCTCAAATACTGTTGCTGATTGACTGGAAATATTATTTTTTAGCTGTGTTGGCCATGGAGGTAATGGCATTGTCAGTTGTTTTTTGACAGAATCGGTTTAAACCACTTTGGTCAGGATAGGTGCAGGAAGCAGAACGACCTTTAGGGGTCACTAGCGGGCATTTTAGACTGTTGGTCTAAAATTTAAATTATTGACTAAAAAGACATCAAAAGGAAACAGCTTGTCACTCTTTAACTGTGTGTGGCGGGGCCACGTGAAGATGAGTAAGTAGTACTCAGCTCAAGTTTTTAAAAGAATACTTTTAGGGAATATGCTTGTTTGCTGTTTTGAATATGTTTTCTCTGGTTTAGAACAACAGTTTTAAACTTCTGATGACACTGTCTGTGCACTGATAATGGAGAATCAGGGTTTGATTCTGAAGAAAGCGCCAAAGAAAAAACTACCACATCCAAGAAAGGCAACAGGACCCCTTCCTCACTCTGGGAGCGAGTGACATAAACTAACTGTACTGTATAGGAGTCCATTTAGACCCTGTAATGATTGGAAGAGGCGGGGAAAGGTTAACCTCGCCACTCAAAAGTGAAAGAATAAACATGTCCACTCATCAAATACACAATATAAAGAGTAAAGAAGACGAGTACAAATAATAAATGGTGGCATGGATTGTTTGCAAAATGTTAGGGGAACTCAACTGAACATATGATTAGCATCAATTAGCATTTCAAATGTCTGAAATACCGCTTTAAAGGAGCAGTTTGTAAGATTTGGCCATAATTTTAGTTTAAATTATTCAAAACACGAACTAACAACATCAACAGAATGTGAAGAAACAGCAGTGTTGATGTTACATCACAGACATCTAACGTTATGTATTGTATTGCAGAGATATTTACTTCAGTTGCTAACCAGCCTGTCCGGTCTTTTGTAGGCCACCTCTAGAGTCCGATAGATAACTTGTTACATTACAGCGTTACATACTGAGTACTTTTGCATTACCAAAAATGACAACCACTTTACAATGTAGTTTCAGCTGGGGGAGTGGCGATCACCTTCATACATAAACAAACAAAATAAACTCAGAAATGTCAAGAAAGGAAATAAAATATTATACTTATTGTTCTATTATGCCATAGTTCTATAGGTGATTTGTTATTTTATTTTTGTAATGGGTCACTCACCATTCACCAGGGTATTCAAGCTACAACATCACTATGACTGTGAAAGAGCAAGATTAAAACCTTTTTAAGTCATCACTGAAGTGGGTCAGTGCTAAACACTAAAAACTTAGCTATAATTAGCCTTCAACAGTAATTAGTGTTTTGTGTTGAAATTTTAAATTAGACCTGAGAAGTTATGTAGCTCTGGCCCCATAGACTTAAAGCTGTATGTAGTTGTCAGCTACGCCTGCTGTTTGGTGCTGAGCAGGTAGTATAAAGTGGATTTCTGTAGCTTTTTCAATGAAAACAACTGACTGCTGTAGCCGAAACATTGCTGTGAGAGCAAATCAAAACAGTTAGAGGAAGTATGGTAGACCTACAAAGTGAACTTGTTTTGCTGTATTCACATCAAATGATCAGATTTTTCATGAAAATGCTTCTTTTCAGCTATTTTGAAGTGTTTTAAATATACTGATTGGGTGGCACCACTAGCTTTCTGTTAATTCCCAAAAAGGCATATACTAAAAGATCACACATGGGCAATACAATAAGTGAAATGCAAGCTGAAATACTACATAACAGACACACACATACACACACACACTATCAGATACAGAGATAGTGCAACTGAATGAGTTGAAGTAGACTCCCACCTGTTCACCACCCTCTGTCTATCTCTCCTTCTATCTTTCCTTCTCACTTTCTCTTTCAGTCCTCTCTTTTTCTGTTTTGTTTCCTGAAAAAAAAGAGGAGAGTGCAGTGGACATTCCTGCAGTACACACCTGACTTCCTGTGAGGCATTTCATCTTGTAGAAGTGATTCAGTTTCATTCGAAACCCAAACAGGCGACATACGCATGACTGCAGAATCATATGTGAACATGCTGTATGCATTGTATTGCTTTTGCATTGCATCTAAACATTTATTCTCCCCTTCTCTGTTTCTCAGGTTGAGTTTACCCAGAACCGTTAAATACCCAAAGTCTTCTTACACCACCATCATGCCTACTGCATCTGATCTCCCTGTTACCATAGACAACCACATCACCCAGGGAGACAGACATATCATCTGGCGGGCCTGGCTGCACAAAGAGCCCCCGCCGAGGCTGTCCGACCCGCTGCTCGACCAAAGTGACAGTGTGCTACGGGAACCACCGGCCTGGCAGCGTGGGTCACGGGGTCGTCGTCATGCCAACAGTGGCGGCGGTAGGGGCCATGGACACCTGATGAGGGTGGGATGCGTCTTGGGCACCTGTCAGGTTCAGAACCTCAGCCACCGTCTTTACCAGCTGATTGGACAGAGCGGGAGAGAAGACTCGTCTCCCATTAACCCTCGCAGTCCTCACAGCTACGGCTAACATCACACCTCGAATCAAGCAAGACACCTCCAATAAAACCCAGTTAACCCTTCACCCAAAAACCCACCGCGTTCACAATTAGCCAAAATAACCACAAACCCTAATCCACTGACTACACACTTCTAGCTTGTCTCTTAACAAGTGAACCAGACAGAGGGCAACTATACTGTAGAGTGCTTTTTACCTGCAAATCTATAAATCAACGATATTTTAATTATTGCCACCATCAAGTCTTTTTTTGAGCCTTAATTGGTTTAATCATTTGTAAGGCCTTATAATGTTTTACCCAAATTAAGCATCATGTTAAATGTTATTAAAGTGTTATTTGAAGCTGTATAGCCTTCTGCTTTTATGTGTGTGCCAGTTCAGCATAGGTATCTCCAGTTGCTGTAGTTTTTCCTTACAGGTCAAATATTAATAGGAATGCATGAAAGCACTTTACTGTACTTAACATTAAGTATGACTTGAATTTCAAACGTGGTATTTAACTTACAATTATTGAGTGTTTTTCTGTACATATCCCTCTTTACTAAATCTTCACGTTCAAGTGAGAGTCCCTTCAAGTGTTCTCTTGTAAACCATCTGTGTTGCTTTGATCAAATACTTTGTTTTTATAGCGTTGTAATAAAACTCCAGTCAAACCTTCACCTGTATTTATTCTGTCTCACAGCGGTTTGAGGTGCGAGTGTGACCTTTTTAATGTTAATGCCCACATAATTTATGATTTTATTTATATTATCATATTTATGAAATTTGTCTCACACCATGTTAATGATAATGATTATTAATCTGGGCTATTACCACACACACATGCACACACATATTAGATGGAGCGTGAAAGGAAAGGATAAGGAAAGTGAAAAGTCCAAACCAGTGCCACAGGATTTGTCAAGTTCACCATGACATTACAAATCATCAAACATGTTTTTCTTCTTGTTCCTGCGGTTGAATGTTTAAACTTCACCGTGTAGAGTGACGCTACAAGGCTGTTTTCACATTCACTGCTGGAAGTTTAAATTTTCTCTGTGCTCATTGAAAATCAGATTTAACGAGCAATCCTGGTCTATTATTCAGCGTACACAAGTGTGATTTGGAAACTTGAAGCCACCAATGCACAGACACTGAGAGTGGACTTCACAGTGAAGTAGGAAACATCTTGTGTCCAGCAGGAAAACTTGTGAAATGAAAAATATTTGCATATTCATATATTCTGGAATTTTTTTAAATTAGGGCACAGGGATAGGTGCCATTTTTAAGAATTTGAATGTTATAATTACTAATTTTCCTGCAAAAACCATTTCAGACACACATTACGGAATTTGTATGTACATATTTTCTACTTGGGGAGGTGGGCAGATTTGTACTTTCTCAGAATTGGGGGGGTACAAGAATGCATGATTCTGTCCTAGTTTAATGTGAATGAATTTGAAGTTTAAATATAATAATCCAAAAGCAGGACTAGAAGGTCTGCAGTGTGAAGTTCTTATTTTTACGCTTTGGTAACATTTTTGTGAACGTACCCTTATATTACACGCACCGGTGACACTCATCAGGCTAAAATAAGCAATTTATGACGGATCCGCCTTGAAACAAGTAAGAGAGCTTTATGGCTCATTCAAACTTAAATCCACCTACATGGAGGAGGTGTGGGTGGATGAATGGGAGAGATTCACAGGACTCTTATCTGAGAGACTGGAGTTTGTGTCTTGTGTGACATCAAATGATGACTTAAAGTTTTTAGATTCACTGGTAGCTTACTTAATATTTTCATCTTTTTAAAATTATTATTTAGTTTGTTGCTGAAGACTAACTTCTCGGTTAGGCTTAGGAAAGATCAGGGTTTGGGCTAAAACATAACCGTAGGCTAGAGTTGAGCTCTGGGTTAAAATAGACATTTTCACATTTGTGTAAAAAAAGCTTCTGGGTGAGATGTGATGTGTTTTATCCTAGTAGAGCCTCAAACAGAGATGAGGAGCAGGCTACAGAGGACTCACTTCTTTCTAACTCCACACCTCAGAATGAGCTGCGTTGTTTGTCAGATTCGACACAGCTCAAATCTGATAAACTGCCAAAACTGATCATCTGTCTTATTGTGGGTCTCACTTGATCAAAATCGGTCAGTAATTTGGGCTTTGGGGGCGGCTTCTAAGGTGGCCAATCAGATTTCAAGGTTGGACCTAGCCTCCTCCACCCCTACATACATCCCTGAGTAAAACAAAACTATAACTAGTAGAAAATTTTCTGATGTGAGAGTAAACACAAAAGTAGTGTTTAACAGCTTGGTAGAGAGGTCATGTGTTTATTTTTAATGTTCACACAGACAAACAAACAGCAAAATGACAAAACATTCGCCCTATTCATATATATGTTGCTGTGAGTGTACGTGTGTGTAACCTGACACTGACCTCTTCCTAGAAAAGCAAATAGTCGGACTGTCAGCCAAAAGTAAAATTCTCTCAAATCCTACACCAATCCACAAAATATCACATCACATTATAAACTAATGTGCATCTTTTATGCAGCTTTAAAGTAGATATTATGAATTAAGAATTTCCTCTCAAGGACACCTGGTGGCCTGCTGTGACTCATGACAAGCAGGACACACTACAACTGGCCGGGATCAACCAGTTATGAGCACTGGGTCATTGACTGAGGCTTGTTTGAACAATTTGGTCAATCTGGTCTAAAAAAACAGGACAGATTTCCCCCGTAATCGATCACAACCACGTCTGTGTCTGTTAGTTCTGACACAATAAACCAGTATTTTGATACTGGGAAATCACCAGTCAGAGCTGGTTGTGTGTGGTCAGTGCCCAGAAACGAAAAAATATTTAGCTTATTTGGTTTTGTTTTATTTGTGTGTGGTTTTGAAAAAAAAAATAGACCTGTAAATCAGTGTAAACATGCTTCTTTTTTTAAAATTATAACCATATTACATGGTTAAAAATACATAACTTAACAGTGGAACTAAGAACTGCTGAGTCATTCTACATCAGTCCAAAGAGGTAACCTGCTGATCATTGAAAAACTCTTCCTGGGAAAAACACAAACACACACGTACTCAAGGCCAAGGTTTAACACAAGGCACCCCATTAGGTGAGGTTGGGTTAAAGTATGACTGAACACTGGTGTACTCTTTATTTTGGTCAAAAGCAAGAGTTCAGTCAACACCACAACACAGACTTCATCTGTCAGCCATGAGGGTTATCAGCATCGTGAGTGTGGCTTCAATGCACACAGAGGCTACGCTTCCAATGTTATCATTTTTTAAAACTTATTTATCTGTTTTGACTACTTGTAAATTGCATAAATAGAATATTTGCCAATTATGTTACCTACACCGTCTATAATTTGAAATGCAGGGTCCAGACCCATCGCTGGCATATCAGCCAAATTTGGAGAGGAAGGACACTAAAGAGAAGGAGGATTACAGAAACTTTGAGGTGAGCTCGAAAGCTCTTCTTGAGCTGATGGCACTTATTTAATGCTGTGTTTATTTATGGCCAGAGGGATAAATTCCAGAGGTAAGAAACACGTTATTACAATTATGGGAGTGTTATAATTATGCAAAGACATTATTGACCACGTGTGTTTCTAAGGGCAATTTATCTGTATATTATCTACTCAGGAGAAAAAATCTGACATAATTGTGTCATATAAATCAGAAACAAAATGCATCTCAGGAAGTGATCTATGATTTTTTTTTTTTACCCTAATCAGTCTCAGTCACAATGAGGCTAGGGTGAGGAGGCTGTGTCTATTCTATTGACAAGCGATTTACTTATGTGTTTGTGTGATTGGGTCATATACTGTGATTGGGTCAGACATGTCATGAAGCTTAGACTTTAAACCACAAAGGTCATTGGCAAAAACATTTAAGCATTATTGTGTTGCATGCATGTGTGTGTGTGTGTGTGTGTGTGTGTGTGTGTTTCAGAGTGGAACTCTAATCGACCGTGTCTTCAACACATACAAGCTGATGCACACCAACCAGACAGTGGACTTTGTCAAACAAAAGGTGAGCAACTCAGGAGCATGTGCACAGAAACTCAGCAAAGTGTCCCCAAAAGCCTCTTTACTGAGATACTAGGGAATAAAACACATCCAATATAAACTTACAAGTAATGGTGCAGTGGTTAGAGAAGCTAGCTTGTGACCAGAAACAGGATAAATCTGGGTGGGAAAAGTGTAAAAGCAGTAGTAATGAGGGAGGGGCCCTTGAGCAAGGCCCTTAACCCCAGCCGCTCCAGTGTAGCTGCTCAGACTGTGGTTGAACTGGGCGGGTTTCAGGTGTGCATGTGTGTCTGTGTGAATAAGATCAGGGTATTCCAGTAAAAGAGATGCTTCCTCTCAGTGAAACGTCCACGAATAAATAAAGAAATATAGAATATAAACAAAACAAAAAAAGGTTCCAATGGGAACTTTCCTGTTTTACATGTGACCCAACTATAGTCACCTGCTCCAGGGCTATTTTCAAAACTTTGTGGGATACTAGAGAATATTGTTAATATTAAAAGAGTACTTAGTATAGTGTGACCATTGACTGTAAAATAAAGTAAATATGTCAATGAATATGACATGAAGAATATGAGTGGTGGCTGGTGAATAGTGCCACTATTTGTGTTCACTGGCTGCATTTGTTTGCTTGCACATAAACATAGAGGAGATGGGCCTCATTTGAATAAAGCAAAAGCCTTCCATGAAGTGATTTTCAAATTAACTGCACGCAAACCTGATGTCTTTATCCCTGAAAGTTCATCAGAAAGCATTTCGAATAATCCTAGGTATGGTAGTATGTTTAAAGAACACCTCTCCACTAATTCTGCCACTCTTACCTTCCTGCAGCACTCTGAATGGACTGGCTGCACACACACTCAGATGGGGATGATGGAAGCTGTCTTGTCTTTGGACCAGCTGGTGGATGAGTCCGATCCTGACGTAGACTTCCCCAACTCCTTCCATGCCTTCCAGACTGCTGAGGGCATCCGCCAAGCACACCCAGACAAAGGTACCATTGACAGGGAGAGCGACAAAAATACACACAGAGAATGTGTTAGGTAGATACACAAGACTGGTATGTATCTGAATTCACTGTCCCTGCGCAGACTGGTTCCAGTTGGTGGGTCTGATCCATGACGTTGGGAAGATAATGGCTCTTTGGGATGAACCCCAGGTAAGAGGCAGGTTCAACACAGGAGAAACTGGTACCATCAGGGTGCCTGAACACAACATGTCACACCTTTGTTTTCTCAATACTCTTAATGTTATTTCTATGACCCCTCTTTGATCCCCTTTGTCTCTTGATTATGATTATCATTATCACAATAAACCCTGACATTTTTAATTTTATATCCATGGTGAGATCTAATGAATTCTAACAGCAGTCCATGTGTGCACTCTGCAGTGGGCTGTAGTAGGCGACACCTTCCCAGTGGGCTGCAAGTTTCAAAACTCCATCGTGTTCAGAGACAGCACCTTCCTGGATAACCCAGATGACAAAAATCCCAGCTACAAGTTTGTATTTTCATGTTACATTATCTACAAATAAAGGTCTGGTTGGCTCATTACTGATAAGAGAGAGCAAAAACCACAAGTCCACCCTCTAAACTTAAGGAAATGTATTGCAGGTTTGCTAGACTTATTAATTTTTAGCCTTTAAACGTACTCTGCTATCCTTGTTTATGTCAGTACTAGTTACCTACAGCACCAATATGCTGTCCACTTAAAGAATACTTTTTTCTCTCTTTGAAGTACTGAACACGGGATCTATGAACCAAAGTGTGGGCTTGACAATGTCTACATGTCCTGGGGCCATGATGGTAAGAGACATTCAGGGAGATATCTTGTATTTAAAGTAGTAGAATGTGCACTGCCATTGAAGTGGCCGTTTATCTACAATACTGTACCTGAATTCCTGCATTGTTGTCTTCAGAGTATCTCTACAGGGTTATGAAGTTCAACAACTGCTCCATCCCAGAGGAGGTGAGTAATTTATTACATTAAATGATTGTCAAGTTTTTGGGCAATTAACTTACAGCAGACTCACAAATGGCGCGACAGTTGTTAGTGCAGTAGAGCAGAAAAGGTACAATGATTGTTTTATGGATCTGCTCTTTCTCCGTCTCTCTTCAGGGGTTGTACATGATTCGCTTCCATTCGTTCTACCCCTGGCACTCCCACGGAGACTACATGAATCTGTGCGATGACAAAGACCTGCGCATGCTGCCCTGGGTCCAAGAGTTCAAGTGAGTGTCTTCCTCTCTCATGTGCACATGATCCTACTCGCTGCTGTGACCTGAAGCTGCAACTTCTATCATTCGTACAGCAAATTTGACCTGTACACCAAGACCACCGACCTGCCCGATGTCGAGAAACTGAAGCCGTACTACCAGTCTCTGATCGACAAGTACTGTCCTGGAATACTGAAGTGGTAAAGCAGACAACATAGAAATACTTTGTCAGAAATCAGCTGATTCTGAGTATAATTACACATGTTGAGCAACTCTGAATGATGTATTGTTGTTTTATTGTATCACTAAAGCTGGATTTAGTGCATCCTGTACACTTAATTATCACAGACTATATTTCTATCAAGTTTAACACTATATAACCAAAATAACTGTCTTATGTATACTGGCAATTTTAAATATATATTGTGATTGTTATGTATTTTCAAATAAAAAAAACAGAATCATTTCTATTTTATTGTACTTTAATGTTATATTTTTTTAAAAATACTACATCGATTTGTGTCATGTTTCGTTTATAACACTGACAAACAAAAGACATTTATGAAAAAAGGAAAAAGTGCAGTTGTTTTAGTTCTGTACATACAATAAGACCATAATATAAAAGTGCAACAACGCACACCACAAACAGGAGACAAAGAGCAACGTGAACAACGCACATTCACTTTCTTGATGGGCCGAATAGAATCCATCTTACATTATAAATTCTGTATTTCTCTCTACTTTCAACATGATTTTATCTGCTGACTAGATTTCACTTTGTGGTTGGTTCTGACTTATGTTGAACATTCAGAAGTTTTAAAACCTGGGAGGATGTGCTGACCTAAGCAAGTGCTTTCTGGTGTCGGCAACTGATTTAGGAATAATGTTATGCAGTGAAGAGAAGGTGGGAGGAAGCAAATAAACTTGTTTTTTCATAATTGAAGTAGAAACACACAGAACAAGTTCTTTGGTAATTTTCGTAACGTTTTATGAAGGCAGCTGGTGAGACAAGTCTAAGAAGAGATTACCTGCATCTTTTTCAAAGCTTCCTCTTTTCATCTTTCCCTTTCCTGTCTTCCTCCTCATCCTCATCCCCTAATGCATCTTTCTCCTCTCCTTCGTCCTCCTCCTCATTTTCACTGTCCTCTCTCTCTCTATCTTTATCTTCCTTCTCCTCCTCCTCCTCCTCCTCTGCTGCCTGCTGTTCATCCGACTTCCCACAATGGTCTGAGGAGCTGTCGGGTACATTTTCTGTGTGTTTGCTCACAGTCGTGTGTTTGTTCCTGTTTTGTAATTGCTGGAGAAGACAGATGGTGGCACTGCAGACCACGATGGTCCAGATTAGTGTGTGGGTAGGAACACCTCTGACCTGGGAGCGCACCCACCTGACTGCCTGGGCAACAGAGGTGTTGGAGATGCGACGTGGAGGTGATTTGTCCTACACACAAGATGAAAATTTATCAGTACTGGACTCTAATTAACTAGTTTTTCATAGTTTCTAATGGAAGCTTTATGGCGAAATGAACAATACAGAAAAACATCAAGATAAATTTACCTTGAGTCCATACTGGTTGAGCATGCTTTCTAGGAAGGTGTTGCCCAGGTGCACTGTGGGATAAAACTCCTCATCATAGACCCTCCTCCACCAACGCTGTGGGTAAGAACTGCCAACAAACACCAGGGAAACAGTCAATATCCTGATGTTTATGTGTGAGTTTACTAATAAAATAAAAAAAATAAAAAAAGTGAGTTTGAGGCGTGAAATGGGCTTTACCTGTGTTGAGTGACATTCTTTCAGCGCATACAGGTTACCTCAAAGTTAAGTATTACCAGATTTCTTCGGCATGCGTAAAGAGTGTGTGGAGGGAGAGAGAGAGCGCACTGACCCGTCCGTCTTTGGTTCAGTAAACCAGTATCTGTAGCGGTGGGCTCGGAGGTAGGCAGGAGGCTGCTGATGGAACGGATACTGAGATACATCTGTCTGGATCAATTCTATCACTGTTGAACAGAAAACAAAGCTTTCAGAGATCTACTTGCTTTTAAAAAAACAAAACAAATTAGAATAAACGCCTTGCGGTTGTATGCCTTTGCATACCAGTTTTAAGTTACAGTTTTAATCCATGGGCGTCCAGACTCATATAATATATGTAGCAGGACAATCACAGTATCAACAAAAATATGGATGTTGCTGCAAAGAAGCTACAAATTCTGACACATGGATTCTTCACACACATGTTCAACCCGGCAGCACAGACAATCTACTGTATACAATGAGCACAGTTTGTGTAAAATGTTTTCATTTGTGTATGAATTCTTGAGTTATGACTAAAAAAAAGTGTTTAATAGGTTACAGTGATCTTGACCTTTGACCTCTGACCATCAAAATCTAATCAGTTTGTCCTTTAGTCCAAGTGAATGTTTGGGCCAAATTTGAAGAAAGTGTTGCTGAGATGTGAGGTCACACTGACCTTGACCTCTGACCCCCAAAATCTAATCAGTTCATCCTTGAGTCTCAGTGACAACCTGAAAACATAATGCCTCCAGCCACACCTATCACTGGCGTGGAGGCATATAAACACTGCCCACTTTTAATGGTAATTTAACACCGAATCATTTCAGGTAGAGAACATTCTCTGCACTGAGCTCTATGGGTGGAAAACTTTTAACTACCTGTAACACTGGTCACAAGGTATAACAAGGTTGTGTCTCACACTAGGTGTTAATATATTAATATTAACTTTTATTGTTTTGACCACTCGAAGTAAAGACAGTAGAGCAGTTTGTGCATTGGTGTCTGCAGTATTCTCTTTCCTGATAGGACCACTAGGGGGCACCAAGTTAAAACAGTGACAACAAAACAGTGAGAAATGACTGTTGAAACGGTTCCAGACTAGGCCATAATGTGAGCACAGCCGTACTGATGCAATGATCCACGGTTAGACTTTTTTTTTATCACAACCCAATCTGTGATGTCAGAGGAGGCCTTGCCAATAAGCTGTCAATGACAAAACACCTGCTCTGACACAACTATTTGTGTTTGGCAAAAGGTGCAGCATCATTAAAAGTTTTAACCCATAAAAGCAGTGAAGTGGGAATTAATCTTCCCCATTTGATTCTGTGTTGAATCTTAAGGGAGATGAAGTGACGGGATATACATTAACAAAAACAATTGCATACCATCTCTTTTTCCCTGCAGCAGTCTGTATATGAGGCTGGTGAACCATGGAGCTTGTGTATGAGTCCCGAGGGCAGCAAACCACATTTGCCAGTCCAACCTGGGCTGGTGAGGTGTCAACACTGGAGGAGGTGCACTTAGGTTGCCTGGCTTATACATAAACTCAATCTCCTGCAAGAAAAAAAGAAGCATACCGATATGAATAACTTGCTTACAGTGAAGCAGGACAGTGAGTTTGCACAATGATAAATCTCCATACTATTATTATACAGTTACAGACTGTGCAAACAGCGGCGACCCACTGGAGGCGGAAGCGCTGCCCACTTCCTTTCGGCGGCCATTTAAACTAATTGGGTTGTTCACATGCAGCGCAACCCAGCGCAGAGCTCCAGGGCCAGCTCGCAATCAGCAGCAATCGTTTTGGTGCCCATTTGTATTTTTTCAGTGTGCCCCGAGCAAATCTGGCAAGATTATCACACAAAGCAATGGTCCTTTTAACTTCACTGTTGCAAAATAGGCATTGCCCTGCTTAACCAGGAACACATAAAAGGATATACATTATAAATCCATGAGGTTATTATAAAGATCAGCTCTATGTGTGATTAGAAAAGAGCAGCGGAGCAGGAGACCGGTGTGGAGAAATGCGCTTTTAATGTGAACAGCCGGGCTACTGCTTTGCACGCAAGTTGACCTATAGCAGTGCCTCCTGTGTGTAGTCAGTGCTATACGACATGTTTAAATGAAATTTGCAGTGCTGTCATCATAAATAGCCATTCATTCACCGTCCACGACACTCCGTCATAGCTTCCCTCGATGACAACCTCTGGCCGCCCACTGACCCCAGTCATCCTTCTGAACAGGCCATACGAGTTGACCAGCTGGTAGCGGTCCACCACCTCGTAAGCCTGACGCACTCCCGGCCATATCCTCGCATTAGAGTCATACTCTATATAGGTGAATGGCACCTGGAAAAGAGGAACATGTTCAGAAAGTGATTACGTGAGAAACTTTTTGGTGAAACTGTGGCAACAAGAAATGAGAAATGATTACATTGACATCGGGGGGGGGCGGTTATGACATGAGGTTCAATCATTACAGCACCCACCAGACTAATAGTGAACATAGCAGCTGTGGCAGCAGCAAACACAGTCCACTGGACAGTTCCACAAAACCTCTTCAGGAAACCAGAGACACAAGCACACCTAGAGAAACACATTACATTTTTACCTCCAATGCACATTAATATATTTTCTTTAAAAAATCCCTCACCAACATGCAGTACACAACTACATAATCAAGCACAAACACGCATGCACACAAGAGAGTCCTACCTGAACATGGATGTGACCATCTCCCAGGTGAGAGAGAGGACACCAATCCAGACACAGGGGATAGTGACAGTCTTCAGAAACTGGTTTAACTGGTGGTACGTGAATGCTGCAAGGACAAAAATGTAAACAAACTAGAATTACCGCCTTGTTGTTATATGCCTCCAAACCAATCAAGTTGCAATCTCCATCCATGTCTGTCCAGACTCATATAATATATGTAGTGAGCGATAGAGAGCTTGGCCACATGATGCAGCAACAATCACCTGAAGCTCAATATCAGCAAAAATGCTTCAAATATGGATGTTGCTGCAAAGAAGCTCCAAATTCTAAACCGTGGCTGCCCCACACACATCTTCAACTTGGCAGCACAGAAGATCTATACAATCTAATCTCCCCTTCTGTTCCTAAATTATGGTGTTGAATAATGGTCAGAAAAGTATTTTTGCAGAATATTATGATGTCACAGCAAAGTTGACCTTTTTTTGGGATATAAAATGTCATGAATTCATTTTCATTATCCTGTTAGACATTTGTTTGTAATTTTGTCATAATTAGTGTATGAATTATTGAGTTATGACTAATAATTTTCATTCACATACATGTCTAAAAAACAAACACACACACACACACACACACACACACACACACACACACACACACACACACACACACACACACACACACA
>JBBPCS010000917.1:1823021-1840618 GCA_037974645.1 Hollardia meadi | reverse complement strand
ACACACACACACACACACACACACACACACACACACACACACACACACACACACACACACACACACACACACCTGTCCTGGAGGAGATGGTGTTTTTACTTGTATCCAGCTGCAGGTCAAAGCACACAATTGTTCCGAAGATCAGGAGAGACCAGACTACCAGCTCCAGCAGGTAACACAGCCACGACCACAGTTTGGAGTCTGAACAGAGCAGATAGAGTGTTGATACTCTGGGAGGTAAACTATGACAAACAACTCAGGTCCAAATTCAAACTGTCAATGTGTGTCCCTCAGTAGGCAGGATTCTAATTTATCAGTTTAAAAATGTTTCAAATCACAGTGTGTTTTTGTTGGTGATGGTGGGTGTTTAATGTGCTAAATCTGATGTATGTTGACAGCATTTGACAAAAATATTATCTGTGAAACAACACTGAGCCAATAGATGGGCGAAATTATTTATATTTTAAGCAAAACATAAACTTCAAGACCTGGGAAGAGCAAGACTGATTTTTATTTTTCTACACTTCCCAAATTTGCATATCTTGCACATGTATACACCTGGTAGGTTTTTCATACCATTGTTGCCGATTCTGGCTGCCTTGCGTAGCCAGAAGTGAATATGCTGGTCATCCAGAAGCGACAGGCAGAGGGTCAAAGTCAGCAGGTTGAAGAAATTGTAGTTGCCAGTCATAATGATGAGCACTTGAAGCAGCACCTACACGAAATAAACCCAAAATTAACCAATAATTGATTCTGATGCACAAAACCAGGCAGCTATTTGTGAGGGGTGATGATGTTTTTAAGCACAACCCTCTACATGCAAATCCTTACTAATTGTAGATTATTGTTTAGTATTTTTTTTTTGGGGAGGGGGGGGGTTTAGTAGTGCAAAGTCAAAGTTCAAAGTAACTGAGACAGCTAAAGAGAAAAAACACATTTAGAAAAAAATTCTAACAATCAAAAAACAGAGTTTGAATTTCTACCCACCTGCAAGTAAAAAGCCCCAAGCCGCAGTCTGCGGAGTGGGCTGAAGAAAAGCAGGGGTACAGCGATCTCAATGACGTAGGTCCCCATCACACTCAGCTTCTGCCACCACACTGGCAACTGGTGGGCAAACCAGGCCAGCGGGGTGGGGATACACTGAGTCTCATAGTGGTATGTTAGCGCTGTCGAACACACGGTGAATGAGAATAATTAAATGGAAAAAGAAAGATAAACCAGATCCTGATAGTTTACTAACAAAAGGGTATGCCAAAACAGCCAACAATGAATGATACGGCTACAGTGGCTGAGATGTCACAGCAGTCCAATTGTAGTTTTCAGATTGTAGTAATGTCACCTAACTTCTAAACTGTTGTAATCTTTTGTGTCACTGACACAGTCTTGTAGTGTTCAGACCTAATAAAAAGACAATAACACTGATACACACCTGTGAGGCCCCACCAGGTGGGACAACGTGACGTGAGTTTTACCACACCAGAGGCAAACATGAGCCTGAAGAGCAGCCAGCGTATCAGCCAGAAGGTCACGCGATCATGCTCTCTGACCCCTCTTGACCCTCTGATTATTGTCAGTGGTGCAACAAGGATGCAGAGGAACCCCGTCTCCAGGAGCAAGTTGTCCCTGGACAAGAGTAAGTAGGAAAAACAACAGAAAAGTGTGGAAAGTAAGAGGGAACCGGAGTTTTCAGTCTAAATAATTATACAAACATAACTGTGAGGTTACAAACAGTATTATACTAACAAAAATCTAATATAAAAGAGCCATAAATGTACAAATCACCACTCACCACTGGAAGTAGAGAAATACCTGGCCCACCTGAAATGAAAAAAATGGCCAGTATAAGAGAAGGGAAACCACGACAGTAATCTGTTAAAGAAAACCACTGGATGCTGTAAACTCACCTGATACATGGACAGGTACAAGGCCCAAAGGCAAAAAAACACCACACTATCTCGGAGAGCCTCCACCAGCGTGGCGGCGAGGCTCAGCACAGCCCCAATGAGACACAGCAGCTCCATAGCAGTGTGCGTGTCCAAGCCAAGCCGAGGTCCCAGCCACAGCAGGGTGGGAGAGGACAGCAGTTGTTCACCTAGAGGTTTACCGCTGTATCGCAGCTGCCAACGAGCAGGCAGCAGCCCCTCATTGCCATAGAGACCTAGAAATAGACATAAACATCGGTTGCAACAACATCAATCAACATAAAAGTGTTTTGGTAAGGTGCCAGAAGAGCTTTGCTGCTCTTCAGCATCGAGTCTACAACTAAATCCACTGGAGAAATTAACACCAGCCTTCCAAAACATATCTAGTGTTGTGATGTTTTGGTGGTGATGGTGGCTTCATGATTGTTCAACTGTACTGACATTTGAGGTTTGTGAAGGCCACAAATTATGACGCACATTGGTTGTTTTTTTTTTACACACATCAAACCATAAGTGCTTGTGCACTGTATGCAAGAACCTCCATTTACACCGTATGTTTCTCCACTCATTTATTCAGGTTTTTTGTTTGAGTCTTCACACGTCTTTATCTATTAGTACTACAGACCATGGAGACCAGGATCAATGCCTACCTGACACAGACCAGATACAAATGCCTGTTGTTAAGCAGCCTAATACAAAATATAAAATAACGGGCATATATTTTAAAGTGCCCCTCCAGTCAAAACCATTTGTCTTCTTGTTCCTTCATGAATGTTTGACCTTCATTTCCTGGTCCAATATTCAGCATACGCAAGTGGCATGTGGAAACTCGAAGCCTCCAGTGCACATACACTGAGAGTGGACTTTACAGTGAAGTAGGAGACATCTTGTGTCCAGCAGTTAAACTTGTAAATTTAAAAATATTTGAATATTATATATTCTGAAGATTGTAACAAGGGAGAAGGACTGTACGCCATTTTCAAGATTTTAATGTGGTAATTATACTTTTTTTCTGTAAAAACCATGTCCGACACACCCTGAATTTTTAAATGTACAGTATTTCAAAGTGTGTGCAACACATGGGAAGACAAAGTTGTCTAGATAGTTTGATGTGATCTAGATTCTGTAATTTTATTTCATTAACTATACTCTGAAATGGATCCATTCGTTGGCAATTGCAGATTCCATGTTTAAAAAAAAAAAATCAATTTAAAAATATTGCAAATTACTTTCCTGAAGTGGAAACATGAATGGAGAATTCATTGTTGGAAAACCATGCACTGGAAAATGATGTTGGTACTGTGACTAAATACATATTCAAAATACACTTCCTTTAAGTCATGGGCGTGCGCGACGTCTTCTGGACTTCTGCTGGGCTACTACAAAACGAGTGTATTGTAAAGCAAATGCATTGTACTACAATACCCACAAAACAGATGTTTTGTGGTGGGGTTTGTGGGTACTGCAATAGAATACATTACTATCATGTGTGCGTATTTACAACAGTTTGTGTCTCCCTCCGCAGGTGTAAGCTCGTAAAGTTAGCTAGGAGCAGGGAAACATTTATGAAACTTCCAGGTGGTTCTTCACCACGTAACGCAGCATGAAAGGCACAGGAAGACGGGGCGCCACGTTCCCAGCTAACAAGCTAACACATAGCACTACGCATAAAAGCAGCAGTGTGAAGTTACGTGAGCTAGCTTCCGCACAGGCAGCAAAGTTGTAAGTCTCACCTGGTATCTGCACATACAGAGAAACAAAAGCGGTCAGATAAATGACCGCCATGCACCAGAGGAACATACGCCGTGGCATGATGATCTCCCCCATGTCTGAGCCGAGCTGCTGGACAGACAGCCGCTGCTTTCACCGCTGGGGTGCTGCTGCTGCCTGTTCCTGTGGCAGGACCACGGGAAGCAGGGAGCGGGATTTAACGTGGCCGGGGGACACGCAGCGGTGAGCGGTAACGGCCGCCTCAAGATGTCGCTGGAGTTCGTTTGAACGTTATTGCTGCATTCAGCGTGGGAAGAAACCATTAGTGTTCAACGGTCGGTTTTCAGTATACTTGTAGTATAGTTGTTCCTGCTGACAACTAAATGTGTCAATTATGAACACATTATGAGGAAGGCACTTTCATCCTGAGCTTTGTAATGAAAAGTCTAATTAAGTCGATATTTTTGAAAATATTTTTCCAACAGTTCTTTGATTTCTACACAACGCAATACATTCCCACTTCCAGTGAAGACCAACAAATATAAAACCAAACAAAATAAGAGTCAGTCCTTTGTGCTGAAACCATGAATGTATGGCTTAAACCGCTTGATTGTAAAACAAACGACAGATTAATCAATAATGAAAATCAACCCTACTGTCAAACGTATGGAGTTAATTGAGAGTGCTTTGATAAAATAATTTAATCATATAGCTTACAGTTGTATAGAGCTGACACGATTAATTGATTAGTCTTTCAAAAGAAAATTAGTTGAAGACTATTTTGTAAATTGTTTGTCATTTTTAAAGCAAAATATCAAACATTTGCTGGTTACAGCTTCTAAAAAGTAGATTCGCTGCTTTTCTTTGTCATTTATGATAGCAATTGAAGAGTGTTTTGACTTTGGGCTCTGGGATATTGTGATAACCACTGTTCACAATTTAAAACAAACAAACACACTTTATAGCCTAAATGGTTAATTGTGAAAATAATCTGCAGATTTATTGATAATGAAATCAATTGTTAGTGGCAGCCCTACATGTGTATAAGTTTGCTATTGAATATGATATAAATGCAAGTTAATTTACCAATAGCTGTGGTGGAATGTAACATTTACTCAAGTACTGCAACATAATTTTTACAGTGAGGTAGTAGTACTTTTAAATAACAAATCTGAATACCTCCTCCACCACTGGCCTTAAGTATCGTATCAATTTCTATTTTATTCCTGTCTATTTAAAAAAGTGTTCAGTTAAAAAAAACAAAGAGACACATCTTTGTTTGAGTTTATTGTGCAAGACTTACCAGGCCAGCATACAGATTCATGGCAATAAAAAGTGGGTCTGCATGCTGCTAGTCAGAAAGCAAAAGCATCCAAGTATGTACATTCAAGTTTTAAGACACAAATATAGGAAACTGATCACAAACTGCTGATCGCATAAACAGATTATAGTACCACTAATTCTCTGACACCGAGTCAAAACATCATGAATTAATTGCACAGGCAAAATGAGCAGTAGTTTTGTTTTGTGTTTTACAAAAATACTACTATCTGATTTTAGACAACATTTACACAGTTTCTTTTTAGGTGGCACCTACACCAGAAGATGATTTTTCCAGCATTGGACATGAACGTTGAGGATGGACATCAGTAGCAGGACTATTTATTCAGAACATGAGCAAGAAGCATCAAGAAGAGGAACTGATCTTGGAGCTGCAAATGAATCAAGAGCTGCTTTAACACACACACACACACACACAGCTAAATGTTTAATTTAGTAAAAACAATCTCAAAGACTTAATTTGACCCCAAAGGGCCACCATTATGACACTAAGACTGCATGTCTGTTTCATTTACATCCATCTGACATTATACCTATTACCATTTGGCCTCTCACTCAAGATGCAAATTAATGAAAAGCATACACATTATGCCATTTGAAGCCATTTTATGATAAAGCAACAAAAAAAAATCCTAATAGTAAAAGTAATAATGGCTGTTCTAAAAGGAAAATTATTGGCCTATAAAAATATGGTCAAATGCCTATAATCCTGGCCTGTTTTTTACTGATGCATGTAAAAAAAAAAAAATCTGTGACATTATTTGACACTTTCCGAGGAAATTTGATTATCTTTAGGATTATGCATCTGAGCAATACTGTGGCAGTAACTAAGAAGACTATCCATCAACAAAATCAATACAAAATCTAATTTAGACATTAAAACTTGACACCAATTAACTAATTATAACAAAATCGCAACACTGGTTTGCCTGGGTTGTTTGGATTCCATCTTCAAAATGTCCATTCTAGGGTGAACTTTCTATTTTGTGGAAGGGCATGAACCTGGTTGAAATTTTAATAATTGCCTTGCCTGACTATAATATAATGTGACCACTCTGAAGATGAAAAGCAGTCCAACACTGAGAATCTGACTGCATTTAAATTATTCAATGGTATTGGCATCCATTTAATGACTCCTAGTTAGATGGACAAATTAGTCATAGCTGCCTCAAGCCTCACTTGTGTCCCCACACAACAGGATGGCCAACATACTGTAGCTTTGAGTGACCCCCAGTATGGACGGCTGTAATACTTAAGCAAACATTAGATGCACAGGGGTCTTTTGGCTGTTGTTTTAAGTCTTGAAACACTCTTAGATGACCTAATTCCCAAAGAGCTGCATCAGTATCGCCTGCACAGATGCCCTCTTTAAACCAACAGAGAAACATCCTGCACTCCTATATTAATACAAACTGCATGTTTTTGAGTGTGTATGAGTACTTGGTCTTGATTGCCTGTGTCCAAACCTTTGGATCTTTTACAGAGTTTGAAGGCAGACATACAGTAAATGACTCATATTTGGACGGCTAGCCTCAGACAGTATGTTCACTCAAGATTGTGTGCGCTGCAGACAAAGGAAGGCTCTGTGGTTCACTGTCATGTAGCCCCATCTGTTCCGCTAGTGCAGGTCTGTCCGACATTTGAGGGAATGGGCTCCTGGTCCGTTTCCCTGACACAGATGACGGCATCACCACTCACATTAATGAGACACTGAGCCTACAGCAGAAACAAAGGCAGGGAGATTAAACCTGAGGTCTGAGGATAACAAAAGTAGTTCATGGTGCTTTCGTGTATAGATGGACTGTAACAGGTAAATACTTCAAGGATGTGTGTGTGTACCTGGTTCTTGTTTGGATTCTCCATAAACACACACTCTTTCATGCTGTAGGACACTACTGCATTGCCACCCAGGGCTGCTACATGGGCTCGGACCATTGCAAACACCTCTGCTATGAATGAATGGAGAAAGCCACTGACGCCACCTTCCTAGCGAAGACAGACACACGTCATGCGTACAGATATGTCCACACTTTGCGTAAGATGAGCCTATACATGTGTAGCGCCCTTGCAGTCTTACCTCCCGCAATGACGTCGTCTCTCTGATAAAAAACATGTTGATGATCCCGAGGTATTTAATGATGCGTGTCCCAGGGAGAAAGGAGAGCGGCGTCATCTTCACCACGGTGACTGAACTGCCCCCAAATGGGCGGTTGGAGCGCAGTGAGCGAGAACGTCCCTCAGGTAGCGGACTGGAACGCTCCAAAGATGAGACTGCATGTTTAGAGAGAGAGAAGGCAGAGGTCCGAAAGAGGGAAACATGAGAAGTAAACAACAGGAGGGGAAGGAGAAAAAAGAAGACAAGGGAATGGAGATACCAGAAAACACTCAAAAATAGTGGAAACAGATATGAACTTTAAAGCAGAAAGAAATTTGAATGTGGAAAATGCAATCCTGTTAGCGTTTGCACAGCAGGAGTTACATAGTGTGTACATACACAGTGTGTACACTAATAGTATGTGAGCAAGTCAGTTGCCTGTGTGTGTAAGGTACATGTGTGAGTTGACATGTAGTGGTGTGGATGTGTGATGCCAAGACAATCATATGGAAAGCGTGCGCTGCCATGCATGTCATGCATATGAGGCAAACAGACAAAGAGACAGTTACACAGTGTCTGCAGACAGACGGACAGACCTGGGCACAGCTGTGTATGCTTACATTTGTGAATACAGTATTTGCAGTACAGTGAAGTACATGAGAGAATATTTATATCCGATTGCATTTGTGAAAGGGGTTTGAGAAATGGAGACGACAGAGACAGCTGTGAGCTGAGCTGGGCACAAGTACAAGGAGCCAGAGTGTGAAAGATGATCCAACGTCTTGCTGCAAATTTACCTTAATTTACCTGGCTTACATCCATCAAACCAGGAACCTTCAGAGCCACACATTAGATTGACGTTTACTTACAGTGCACAGGACTAAAAATCATACCACACCTTGCAGAAAAGCAATGCCCCCCACCCTGGACCCACTATGCTACCACATTCAGATTTGTATGTGTGCAGTATATCCTAATAAAGTCTTCTCAGTAGATTCACGAATGCAAATGCAGAGAAAAATCAAAGGAATTCTTCCAGTAATTGTAAGCACGCTAAATGCGAAAAAAAAGAAGCTTTCGATTAATTTGTCATCATGGTTACCACAGCTACAGGCATTTCAAAGCCAAGCTGCGAATTGTGGATCCCTCTGAGGGGCAGGGCTTCAACTTCACACTCTAGCTGAAAAGCTGGTGCTTGATTGACGATGCTCCGCCCCCCAGCGGCATGCATGGAGGGGTGTGTGAGTGTTTGCGAGCATGTGTGCGGGATTGCTTGTGAAATCGTGTTCTGTATTTGTGGGTATGATCACCAGAGTGTGCTAGAGACTGTGTCCTCCTACTTGTCTTAACTGATCCTCGTCTTATGGTGTGAGCTTTCAGCCTAAGCAGCTCTAGCCAGGTGCTGCATCTGTCTGCAAAGGAACCGTAATCAACGGAGGCAGCTGGAGAGAACACACACACACACACACACACACATACCCACCACACACCCGAACATTCACAGACACAACAACAACAACAACAACAAGAGAAAAAAAACAAAAACAAAAACAAAAACGAATCAAGACACACAAAAAAACGAAAAAACAAACAGAAAAGAACAAAAGTGGATGAGGTTTGGGAGCGGTGCAGGATAACTCTCCGAGACAAAAGGATGAAAAGTCAGAACAGGGCAGTGTAGTAGTTTTGGTCGCGTGGAAGTTGGGCAGGAGTGATGATTGAGAAAAAGGGGGCTTACCTCGAGATGAGATGTTGGTAGTCTCTGGGACACCTGTCACACACACAAACATCAGTCTACCTTTGTCTTAGAGCAAAAAGAGTTCTGGGTCAATCCCATGCCCTCACCACAATGCCTTGATTCCAACGAGCACAGACGTGTTGCGTTCCGGCTGCCTTGAGTCTGTTTCATCCTCCACACGGCTTTATAACCCACCAAGAGTGTTTAGAAGCGGAGAATTTTGGCTGTCCAGTTTTGTTGATTTGTTCAGATTTTGTTGATTTGGTCACTTTTCTTTAATTTTCATGCTTTGTAGTTACTTTTTGTCTGTTTTGATGGGATATAGGATTGGTAGTCTGCACTGGGTGTTTAATTTTGAAAATTTACTGGATTCTCTGCTCCATCTGCTCTGTGCAGCTTGATGTGGCTTCCTTCAAAAATAGATTAGGCGCATATTCTCCGGGGAGCCGAGCAGAGAGCCGCTTCTGGGATGCTTCTGAAACGCACCGCAGCGTACAATCATCGTCCACAAACGGTCACAATCAACTTCGGCGTCCACGTCACAGCCAGAAAGCAACGCAGTGTGCCCAATGGAATCCAGGGCTAATAGAGCATGTGTTACTAAGCTTTCCTCTACAAATCTAAAATGTTTTGTACATCACAATGCTCCATGATAGTCAGAACTTGCTAGTGTGCTATTGGTACCGTGTTATGTTCATGTAAATGGAAAGTAGGCGATACTGCTTTAGGAGCATGACGTCTCATCTAGGCAACATCACACTGCCACCTAAGTTCACATCCACAGAACTCACTGGGCTATGACACACCACTATTTATTTACCTGCTGAATGAATCATAACCAGCTGATTTTGGCAGAGTTTTGCAGCTGGGGTGAGTAAAGAGACTTTACCTAAAGTGTTAGTGGAGGAGATGGCCAATGCCTGTTAGTGAGGCAGGGCAGAGGTGGAGGTCGGGGTGCAAATCTTTTAAAAAAAGCACATGGCTACCTGAGATTTTGGATGATGTCTGAGTGTTGGCGGATGACGAGTCTGTACACAACTCTAAGGGAAACTGCAGCTGCTCTTCAGTCTCACTGCATCCTGTAAAGAAGCACACAGGTACTTCAGCCGGATATCAAACACAAGACAAAAAGGAAGTGATGTTTCATAACTGGGTTACACTGTATAGGCTAGCATGGTCTTATACTATCTTATAAAGGATAGTTCTGTTTTCATACTTCACTACGACAGAGACAAACCATTAAAAGCCTTTTTATGTCCCTGCATTCAATCTCATGGTTTGTTGAATATTGAATTTAGCCTTAGCTCAGTTACTGCATGACTATCGGATCTAGTAGCTGTTCTACTCAGAGTTACAGCATTAAAATGATTCCAAATACAGTAGATGGCTTTTGTACTTAAACCTAGCCTACTAATTTGACTAGTGACAAAGAAAACACATTATATACTGTACATGTTCCAGTTTACTTTGTGTTCACAAGCACCTACAGTGGATGCTTATATAACAGAAAATGAAGTTTCATGCTATGGTACAATGGAAATGTTTCTTTAATAAAGCTGTTAACTATACTGATGAGTATAACGTATTAAACTTCAGTGCTGTCAAACATGTGACTTGCTGTATTTGTGCAAATGCAGCAAATGATACCACAGATCCAGAAATTGAGCGAAGCAATGGTGAACTGCATGCCTTCAAGGTATAAATGACTAAACTATCTGTAAGAAGAAAACTTTGTAATCTCATTTAACCAGAGAGACCTTTGGTGACGGGCTTGTCTGTTGGCTTCTCCTGAGTCTGCTCCATGTCAAACGTCATGGCAACCGCTGTCACTGCGACCTGGGAGACAGACAGACAGAGGTACAGTCGCCAAAGTAAGAAAAAAATTAATTTTACTATCAATTCTGTTGTGCAACTTCACAAATCACAGATGGCCTACAGCTTCTCACCTGTATGAGTTCTTCTTCTGGCACTGCTACAGTGAAGTTGAGATGACAGAGACAGCAGGGGATCATAGAGCGCAGCTTGAAGTAAAAACTCTGCAACACAGAAAGCACAATTAAATGACTTGTAACTCCCCATTCAAATCACAACCACCATTATAAACAGTGTAATAGCATGTAATAAAGCTTGGCAGTACATGGTGTGATTACCAACTGATCAATCAGGGTTTCTTACCTTTAGCAGATTCTCACATAGGTCAGTGAAGATCTTATTCAAGCCTTGGTTTGTAAGATTGATATTACTCAACCTTAAGACCCTCACTGATGTAAACATCTGGAAAACAGTAACAGAAACAAGACAGTAATTTACACTTAACCTTGTTTAAACTGTAGTTTTGCTGTAGATGTGACATAGGGTGCATTGATGATAACCATAATATAAAAAAATGAAATATGAATATTGGGTTATTAATACACATATGATAATATTTTGTAAATAATCCATCTCAGAGGTTAGGTCTTGTGAATCTTTTGTTTAAGTTAATGAATAGAGAAATAACAGCCAGATCAAGTGTAACTGTTCTTTTTGTTCAGTTATGGTTACAGACTCTTTCCATCTCCCAACACTTGTATTTTGAGTGTAATTCATTTACAGAAAATGAGACCAAACCCACAATAAACAATGTTAAAAATGAATGACTGACACATTTTTTATTTTTTTATTTTCTATAGGTATTGCGATAATATAGTTATTGTGAATTCTTCAGGCCACAAAAATCGTGTAGTGAAAATCTGATATTGTGACAGCCTTAATGTGAAAAACACCAAATGTGCACAACAGCACAGTGTACATGCATGAAAATGTCCGGAAATATAATTCTTTCAAATTACATTTTGGTAAAGATAAAGGTTAATGAATTAATAAAGGACCTGAACTCCTGATGTCCAGTTGTCAATCCCAGGCATGATCTCAGTGTTGCAGCTGTAGAAACCTGAAGAATGAAAAGTGAAAATCAAAACAGGGATGATAAAGCGCATAAATAATGACAACTGTAAGAGCCTTGACTCAATCAGGAGATAACTGACACTAGCATGTGTAGTGGGTGATGATGTACTGTAATGGCTGTGGAGTGAGTGAATAGAACATACCTGTGGGGGTAGGGGCATCAGTGAGAAGGGAGTGGATGTCCTCCACGGCATCAGTGTCATCAATCTACAGAAATGACTGCAAATGGTTACACTTGTTCGTGGAATTAGTTGCATATAAATGTATTTATTATTATAGATAAACACCTCCAGGACGAAGGCATCCTTCTTGCCATGGGAGAGATCCAGTTCTGACACTTCGTCTGAGCTTTCTGAGTGGGAGCGAAAAAGTCTGGATCGTTGCCTCGGCTCAGGAATCGGAGAACCCACCACTTCCTCTGTCAGCTCCTGCAAGAAACAAGGGACAGGCCTGAGCAGAAGGGATGTCAAAGTAAACATCAGAATACCACAACAGCAGCAGCAGCAGCTCACATCTGCATCTCACATCTGTCCAGACTGCACAGCTAGTAGAAAGACTTATGTTAATAACACACCACAAGCTCACACTCAAGTAACCAATCCGCTGCACCATTACATACACATGGTGTTAATTTGAATATGGATCTGGAAGAGTAAGAAGTGGTGCAAACACACACACATACATACACAGGTGAGAGTGTGAATGGGCAGGGTAGATTCTCATAATACAAATGCATTAACACAGATACAATCAGTCTACAGTTTGTTGCCCTTGAGAGGTGACTCTGGAGTGGGTTACACATCATCCTGCTCCCAAACGTCCCCAGTTAAGAGTTGTTACACAGTTATAGTAAAAGTGTTGTAGTATTGCGATTAATATAGTGAAATATTTGTCATGCTTGCTGTGTCTCACAGCTAAAAGTTGCCGTGCTCAGTACCATGTTTATGCCGCAGAACACCTCAGGGTCCAGGGCAAATAATTTCTTTAATGATCGGAAAGAGACAAGAGTGGTAAGTTTATCATGATTAACAAAGAACAGACTATATATATATATATATATATTATATATAATTATGTACATGATTTCAACACTGGAATGGAATTACACCCAAAATAATGGAAACAATTCACCACATTCACTACACTTAACGTGTAAAATAAAACCTTATTAACCTGATATAACACAACATGTGACACAGAGGCACACATTTTAAGTATTTAATGACCATAAACTGTACAGATTATTCTGACATCTGAGTCCTAAAAACCCATTTTAGAATTTAAAAGTGGACCCAAGATACAGGTAAATTAATACTATTAAATGATTCATCGGGGTAAATAAGTGCCAAGTCTCCAACACATCTGAACAACAATTTTAAAAATTTTACTTGAAACAGGTTCCCAAAGATTTCTATTTACTTACTGTGGGCTAACGGAAGTCCCAATTTCCCGCATGACACCCTGGCTAGTGTAGTGTTAAAATGAAACACCGTAGAAACCTAGTTAGCAGAGACTATTATTCTCCATGCATGTGTTGTGCGTCTCACCGGAGGGTTTATTTGATAGATCTCTTTGTTCTTGGCAATGGTGTCATTGATTCTTTTCTGGATGGTCAGGATGTGGTGCTCATTGCTCAGGTCACCAGGAGTCTTCCCTGCAATCTGGATGCCCCCTGGTGTTGGCAGGGCAGTCACATACACTCCTGTGGCAGACTGAACACACACCCACACAAATTATAAGGGCCGTGTTTCAGCAAACACACGTATGGCTGGTTAAGCTATTAAACTAAAATGTTAACCTACAGCCAGACCCAGAAGCATGTTCTCGCCGACACTGATCTGAATGTGTAAGCCAAACAGAGCGTTCATGCTCCGCAGCTTTAGCTTGTTCATCAGCTGAGTGTGCAGCTCGTATTCCATGAAAGGCAGCAGGTTGGAGATGGCTGTCGCATTCACTTCACCCTGGGCCTTCTTTTTTAGACGACACAGTCTAAAACACAATAAACATTGGCATTAACTTTTGATCAGGGTCTTTGAGTGAGGCTTCATTTTGGGACATGCTTTGTTCAGGATATATGCTACCACGGTGACAATATTTTTCAGATAACATGTGCGATTGTATGGAGGACCAAAATCATAAATCAAGAACTAAATAAATGATGCAATAAATAAATTCATATATGTACCAAAATATTATTAAAATAAATCTAGGATTGAATTAATGGCATATCCATTTATTTATTGTGTCATTTATTCATTTCCTTATTTATTTTTGATTTGGCAGTTTTAGGTCCTCCATACAAGTGCTGAATCACAGGGATTAACGTTTCTTAATCTTCCCTATGCACTACTGTATATTTTACTGCACTAAATTTTACTTCTATTATAGTTTTAATCATGTTACTGTTCTTTCTGTATCTTTTCTATCATTTTGGAGCTATTTAACTGTGAGGAGTTTTACCTGGCTTGGATAAGGCAGCCCTTTCCTGTGACAGCTGCTTCTGGTGGCAGGTCGATTGTTGTGAACAGCACATCAGGAACCTTAAAAAAACAAACAATTATAATTTATTAATTTTCTTTTTTCACCAAACTGCATTTAAAACTGCACAAAAATCAACCAGGAGTCTTTGATTTAGGCAAAAATATATATATTCAACACCTTTTGTCGTCTGCAGTGGTAACAATAGGTAAGCTGGGTGGGAAAGGGCATGTTGAGCTCATCGTACGGGATATGACAGAAGCCACAGCTCGGGGGAGACGGCTCCTCAAACCTGGTGAACACACACAATCCTGTATCAGCCTCGATAATGAAATCCAAGCTGTAGCACCATAAACTGTTCACGTTATGAGGAATTACTATCAGTGTGCTCAGTATCTGAATCGGAACAACCTGTGATCAGTGAGTCCGATGTCTAGGCAGCCTTCACGCATATAACGAGGATTCAGGATGGCTGCTGTGCCTGACGCTGACAGGATACACACCTCCTCGCTAAGTTGAGGTGAGATAGACAGATAAAAAGAGATAGAAAGGGAGGAGAATGATAATAGGGAATGAAACCCTGAGAATTCGTGACAAATAGCAAACTGGTATATACACACTGATTCAACAATAGGTAAAGTTGGCAAAAATGGATAAGAGGTAGTATTTTTCCACATATGTCGTAGTACATTGCATACCAGATGCTAGTGCTCTCGCTGTACCCCACAACAGCATGGCAACCAAGAGCTTTTGCATGAGATTTGATCTCCTGTCGAATCTCCTCCCACCAGGCATCGCGAGTCTCTGGCTCATCTGCAAAACACAAAATTATCAATCAAACCACTTTCACTAAACATTCTGATGGGCTGATCAAAAGACCTCACTCAACACTCAAGTCTAGCTAACGATGAGCTAAACCTAACTAAAGGTTGTCAACATTGTTAGATTAAAAAATGTCTGCCCTGACAAGTACAAACAAGAAATCTGACTAATCTGTATCTAATCTGACTGCTTTGATTTACCAGGAAAAAAGATAAACTGTACAGTTTGTATTTTCTGATGATTCATGAGTTAAATGGTGTATTAAAGCAAGCCAAAACCAAGTATCAGTTTGTGAAACAAAGTGACAATGAGAATGATTTCATGAGAGTTTAAGGATGATGATGAAGGCAATGGTTTGGTTAGTAGTGTGTGTTCTTGCTGGCATTTCTTGAGTGCACATTAGCTAAATATCCCTCTCCTCTATATCTCCTTTCAGTCAGCTGCACCAACAGAAAGTACAAAGGTGACATATATAGCCACCATTTGGCATGTTTTGTCTGTGGTGGTCTGACTATATAAAAAAATCCTTTGCCTGGTGTGCATCAAGTGTTTTCTACCTTGTTCACAGAGTTTTAGCATTCAAAAGGATTGAGCCTTCATCATACTGGCTAACACATGGGTGTGTTTCAATAGTCTCATGAGGCTTTGCTCCAATACCACCTCTGTTTTACTAACATTGCTCATAAGAACCTAATCATAAGTTGTGAGTTTAATCTCACTCATTTTATAGTTCTGGATCACTAAACAACTAAACGCATGAAGGAAGCGACATCAGAGTATTGAGCCGCACCCCATGACTTCCTGAGAGGGCCACATGCTGACAATGCCCCAGAAAGAGAGAAACTCGGCTGCAAGGAGAGACAGGGGGAGAGGAACGAATGAGGGGAAATTAATGGGAGATCAACTGAGGAGATGATGAATAATGGCTGATGGTCAGGCATCAGGCTGACGAGGTGGGTTCCTTTAAACCAGAAGCAGCATGTCACACAGGCACAGGCTCACCAACGTGCACACTCATGACCATGTGCACACTCATGGGCAGAGAAGGGCCATATTCATTCACCAGAGTCCATCAAATCTAGTCTAGTTTTTAAGTTAGATAATACTGAGTGATATCATAATCCACCTCCTTTTCCCAGGCTCACACCTTTCCTTCCATCCCTATCATACACCCAAAATCATTTTTTGATTTTCCTCAACCTCCACCCATCCAATAACCTGTCTTCCATCCATCCAGCCATCCATTCCTCCTCCTCCTCTCTCTCTCTCTCTCTCTCTCACTCTCACTCTCAGTATGAATACGGCCCAGTGAGTTAGGGATGCACATGCCCGGTCAGTGGCTCTTTGTCACAAAGTAAACCTCCTAAACCTCCTCTGGTCTAGACAGGTTTGACCATGATGCTGATTCAGGAAGCGCTGAGACAACGTTTGGGAAGAGCTGCAACTCTTCTGTGCAGCAAGATGAGCTGGGTGGGGGGCAGGCTGGGCTGGATGGGGTGGGGGTGGGGACACAGCGCATGCTCAACTCAGCTTAGCACACACCCACACAAATTAGAGAGAAGAATGGCAGCTCACTGAATTTATTAAATTTTAGCCACACACTTTCTAGCTAAAGTCAAATTTGAGAATATTTAGGCTAGCTGGTCTACATTTGCGAAATGTCAGTGTTAAGTGCATGTTAAGAGGTTTAACTTCACTGAGCTGCCATCACTCATTTGGGTGAGAGCAGTAAAAGGGGGGAAAATACCTGCGGTGACACTATTCCAGTCTAGCAGTTTGTATGAGCGCGTGTTACCCATGGCTGGGCCAGAACACACCGTTAGTACAGAAAAGAGAGAAAAGGAAAAGAGATAGTCTAACAAAGAAGCACAGCACAACAGCAGCACTCCACAGTCACTATGCAAAGACAGACAGCACTTCACAGTCACTATGCAAAGACAAAATTATATTGAGGCCAGTAAAAACAATCTCAAAAGAAGACTAATGAGGAAAAGAGGAGAATAGAGATGAGTAAAAGCTACAGGCCTAGCTGAAATCTTAACAAAAGATTTGAGGAGAATTGAAGCTATATAATATGAAAAAGGATCATGCAGTAGCAGTCTAACTCTAGTATACTTTTTAAACTTAAAAAGGTGCCCTGTGGAGTTTTCTTATAAAGAAACAAAAATTGTGTTTACAGTTGGAGTTTCTTGCCAAAACACTGTGCATCTTAAATCATTTGTAAAGCCAATGTCTTAATATTTTAAATTGTTGCACAATATTGCCACCCACTGACAAGCAGGGTCCAACATTAACTAAAAAAATTACAAAATAATTTTTAATGGCCATAAATCTGAAGCTTCACAATGATTTATTATTATTTTCAATTATTTATTTTTGATTTATTCCTTAAGATCCTCTCCACACATAAAAATTCTCTAATATACAGTGCCAGTCAAAAGTTTGGACACACCTTCTCATTCAATGGCTTTTCTTTATTTTTATTATTTTCTACATTGTAGATTAATATTGAAGTAATCAAAACTATGAAGGAACACATATGGAA
>JBBPCS010000917.1:1804920-1822921 GCA_037974645.1 Hollardia meadi | reverse complement strand
TTCAATATTAATCTACAATGTAGAAAATAATAAAAATAAAGAAGAACCATTGAATGAGAAGGTGTGTCCAAACTTTTTACTGGTACTGTATGTCTGACATAGGTTTGCAGAAAAAAAAAATCACATTAAAATCCTTAAAATGGCACCTATGGTTTCTCCCACATTAAAAAGTCCAGAATATACCATATCAATCAACTACAGCAGTGACATCCTCCGTTTTAATGCATTACTAATAATAATCTAATGATATAATTTATATATATTAGTATAACAGTCAGGAGGGTCGAGAGTACTTAATATTTTAAGCACACCATCAAAGAACGATAAAATGACACAATTAGACTGTCGTACGTTGCATGCTGGCAGTGTTGCAGAGTCAATGCAACGCAAAACGTGGTCAATCAACTTATGTGTAGTGGTGATGAGAGTTTGTAGTGAAGTAACCCCATTTCAGAAACCTGCCAATGGTGGCTGAACTCATTTATTTTATTGGCCAATGTAGATTTTTTTATTTACAATTGCAAGTGGCGGGTGCTAATAGCAGAAGGAAAAAAAATCAGTATCTATCGCATCGGCCTCATGCTCGCATGGGCGTCCTTGTGCACAATACAGAGAAATGGTAAAGCCATTGCTCCAAAATGCTACTTGTGGTCAAAAAAAACTCCACAGGGTACCTTTAATGTTGCCCTATAGTTGATAATAGTCGAGGCATAGCAACAGTGAACAGGGCTCTTTTCAGAATGGTTTCCAACTTTAACCTGCAACTTGGATCAGGGAAAACTATGTGGAAAACTAAGCTGTTTACACTAATTAAAATGGGAATTCTGCAGGTGAATAATTGCAAGTCTAGACCTTCATAGTAAAATCATTTATGGGTAGCTTACTTTGGTTCCCCTGTCCACCTCTGAAAAGAACCCTGCATATCCTAACCCAGCCAACATTCATCAGCACTCCCCTCTCCCTAAATTTTCAAACTTCCATTAAATTGAGCAAAGGGCAAAATTACTTGGACTGCCAAGTGGACTCAGACAGTCTAGCAACTTCAACAGGCAGCCACTAGCCTAATGACCAAATTTTCATCAATATAAATCTAATTTAAAAAATGTCTACATAATGCACGAAAACATAAGCATTTCACAGATATAAGAAGAATATTTGATATCTCAAAGCAGCAGAGCACATATAAGACACCACAGCACCTTACTACAGCACCACCTGCAGCCAATAACACCACAAAATAGAAGCAGCAGGCAACACACTGGAGCCATGCACTACTATTGCACCTCACCTCCGGGGGACAGCACATAACAACAAAGTAACCAGAGCGCGCACGCACGCACGCACGCACGCACCTACGCAATAACTTTATGACAAAGGTGATGATAGCCTATCCTATCCCATTTACATCAAAATGCTACCAAGCTGCAGGCATAAAGTGTGACCAGGAACAGCTTTCACCTACTTTAGGACTCATACATAGCTGAAGTCTTTCTCCATAATTTCTCTAAACAATCAAACAGATTGGGACTAGGACCATACACAACTGTTCAACACAAGAGGATAATAGGCAGCATTAACTAACAGCCAGTTGCAACAAGACTGGACATTCACACGATACTGTAGGTCAATGGAGGAGCTCACTCATATCGTTTTACTGGACAATGGACAAGCAACATTAGGACATTGTGTGTTTGTGTGTGCTGAACTCACCAGGGTTGTGTATACGGTCCAGTAGTTTGACAGAGCGAGCGCTGACCACTCCACCGACATGAACCAGAAAACCAGGTGGGAAAGACGTCAAGGTAAAGAAAGGGAACTCCTGCAGATAGCAAACGACCCCATTATTTACAGTAGGGGAAAACACACTCTGGACTTTGCAAAAGTATTTTTGCTAGTCATATTTAGTGACTAGCAAAGGGACTAGTCACTAGATTTTAAGGAATTTTTCATGATTTAAGGTCTATATCATCAGTGTCTGAGTTCAAATGTTACTTTTTGTTGACTGTTTTGAGTGTTTCATGTTTGGTTAGAGATTTCTTTTGGTATTTCTTTAAAAAGATATAAGACCTACATACAAGCACTGTATATTGTAATGTAATACAAAAAATATATATTTTTAGAACATTCAGGGTACATATGAACTTTTTTTAAATGTTCAAAATTGAATACCAAACTTGTCTCTCAAAGCATATTGCAAAGAAATCCCAAACACTTGGTACTGGGTCTTTAACTGATGTGTGTATACTTTGGTGATAACAGTGTTAGGAAAAAAGCCAACATGCAGCAAGGACTGAGTGTGATGGTGTCCCCCATGCAAGGTTTTTACCCCAAAGGAGTCCCCACTCGGTCCATTCCAGCCTACAATGGAAGATGCAAACTCAAGAGCATTTCAAATAGATCAGGAAGTGATTAAGCCTAGATATTTTGTGTCACTGATTTAGTGAATCATTCAATACTTTCAAATCTATATAAATGCATTAATTAGGATTGAAATTGAAAGTGAAGAACAAACACACACACTCAAAAGGTCCTGGCTGAGGATCAGGGCTGTTTTACATGCTACTCTGTGTCCACAAAAATGATAGCTGGTCCTCTGCCTCCAGTCAAATAATATGATGCAAATCCATGCAGTCATTTATATGAGCAGCAGAATCACTCATTTCAGAACCAGAATTTGATAAATTCAGTCTGACAGGGGACTAAAGCGGAAGTTAGCCGCTTGACCGGCGTAAGCCACTAGTGTTTCTGCTCTATTGGCCCCACAATGCAAAGATCTGGGGATTTTTAGACCCGGGAGGTTGACTGTTTTTGGCTCAATGCCCCACTGAGCAACTTTCATAGGAATGAATGGGGCCCCGCCTCCAAAGCTGTATCCAGATTTTCCCTTAATAGATCTATGATAAATACCTGCACTGCCTGTTAGCATCTTGGTATTTATTCTGGGTTGACATGATGACAACCTTTACAGAAAATCTGAGGGTCACGTTGTGATTTCCAACCATGCAGGTATATGTGATGAGAAGAAATCATATGGGACTACCATTAGTTTCTTTCTTGTCCAGTACTCCAGGTAGGAAGACAGCTACTAATTTGACTGACGGCTCCTCCCACTCAGAGCATGAGCACAAGAATGAGGTGATGAGGTGAGCGTGCTCATTCCCATTACTGACACAGGAAAATCAAATTAGACTTGGGAAAAGAAGTCATAAAGGAGAGAGGTGTTTGAGAATCCAGAAGGCACACCGGCACACACAGTCCAACATCCCCTTCAAACCTGAAGGGAACACAACTCCCAGGCGTCCAGCCCTCTGGCTAACATGTTTGTGAATTTAGACTGCGGTGGATGCTATGCAAACACACAAACAGGGTCAAACAAGGACCCGCTGCCATGTTGCTCAACCCAGCCTGCCCCTCTGAGATCTACAAACAGCAGTTGAGGGGCGGGTTAGGAGTTGACTCAGACTTGGTGGTGGCCATCAGCTGGTCAGGGAGTTTGGGGGAAAGGTGGAGAGAGACAGAGACACACTAATGGGACATACCCTGGCGTTTAACAATAACCCAGAGGAGGACGCTCCCTGAGTAGCACAAGGGGTCAAGAGAACAGAAAAAACTGAATATTACTTGCTCTTACACAGACCCACTCCCCATTAAACACTTACAACACCTCACCAGTGTAATTTAGTGATCTTTCACAAAAAAATGCAGCACTGATATGTGCACTGATATGCAAACTGCATGTCAAAGTATAAACTGTCAAAAATGCTATCCCTAGCTCACTGCATTGACTGGTTTTGCTGTGTGTGGCTAGAAACTAAAACCATATGTTTTTATTGTTTAATTGCAGTAATTCAGCTAGTTAATCAAAGCCCAGCCTGAAAAAATACACCATATACTGTATGTGTATGTGAAATTAAGTAACACCGAACACTTCAGCTTGCATTTTGCAGTGCATTTCAGTCTCAAATGTCGCATACAGAGAGTTGTGTGAATGTTGAGTGTCATCATACCCTCTGCTCGAGAGCCGTCTGCGTCTGTTGTCTCAGCAGGGTCTTCAGAGGCCCTGCCTCCTTCCCAGCGCTGCCCCCGCTGCCCATTCCTGATCACAGAGGAGAGCCTGACTTCAGTTTATGCACTTTCAACACACAGGTCTAGAAAGCTGTCAGTTGATTATTACATTGCAATATTAGTTTTATTATGACAAATCAGGTGAAAGCAACTGCTGGAGCTGCACACAACATCATAGACTGGGAGCAGTCAAGAAGCCTGCTTCATCCTCATCCTAAGCCTAGGCTAGGCTACTACTAACATTTGCTATTGTTCAAGCATAAATACTGGACCTAGAGTAAAGTTTGGGTATGTCTGACAAACACATCAAACCACATGCTGAGGCAGGAGCATCCTGAGAAGGAATCGGGACTATAAGTCAGTCGTGTTGCTTCACAATGAGTTCTGGGCAGTAACAGCATGCATGTTGAGTTAATGTTTCTGATGACACCAGTCAAGTCGATCTGGGTGTGAACAGTCCTGCTGTTGACCCAATATACAGGAGAGGCCCAGACGCTATCGTTGTAAGGTTCTGTTATTTGATGACACACAGCGGTCCTACTATACCGGAGGCTGCCAGCAGCAGGTCCTCGGTGAAGGACACGCTCTTTCTCAGCAAGGCAGAGTCTGAGCAGATGGAGGAGGGAAGGGGTGGGGTGGTGGCTCTGAGGGCAGAGCCTTGACCACAGCCCACTGAGCCAGAACCAGGAAGGGACAGAGTGTCTGTGGAGAGGGTGGGGGAGCTGGGGCAGAGGAAGATCCCAGGCCTGCGTCTCACTGGCTGGGTCCCCTCTATCCAGCAGAAAAACAGATGGAGGGTGCACAGAGAAAAAACAGATATATTGAGAACAAAAAGATAGAGTAATGAGGAGAGTGGTCAGAAGCACAAAAACTGAGGAGGGGGAGAGAAGGATGTGATGGGGAGAAAGTGGTTACTAGCGTAGAGAATATATATAGGAATATGAATAGTGAATTGCCATTTTGTTTCATGTAAGCTATTTTCTTTTTTCTTGTGTTTTGTTTTGCTCTAAACATTCACTCATCTAATCATCTCTAACCACTCAGTGGGGAGTGACATAGCCATTTTCACTTATTGTGGAAGTTGTGGTCGAGGCTGCTAAGACCAGTTAACTTAATGTTTTTGAGTACAAATGAAGAAATTTTAAGACATACTGTCGATATTTTTGTAAATCAACTTACAAGAATGTGTACAACAGCTTCAATCACATCCACGCTTGTCGTCATTTTTCATGGATGGAGCTAGCTACAGTAGCTGATTGGTTGTTTCTCAAACTAGTGGAAACAGCCGTCAGTGTGAGCAAGACCAGAACTATTTGAATTGCAAAACAAATTTAAGCCAAGCTCCAGAAAAGAGGTGTACAAAGACTGGGCACAAACACAAATGAGTGAGAGAAGCAATGGCACAATACAGGGGCAGAAAGTGAGACTAAACATGAGAAATAGATGAGCAAGAATGAAATATGAAAAAGAAAAGCACTGGAGGGATGGTGGTTGGTCTCCTCCTGAGGAGTCAGAAGAGCGGCTCTTGTAAGAAGGTTCTTCAGGCTATAACAGCGTTTATAGCAGAACTGCGTTTTGTGCTCAAGTTGTCCTTGGGGCAGAGTTTGACTACACTTACCTTTTCCTCAATTATTAACCATAATGGCTAACCATAATGAGTGCCCTTAGATCAACAACAGACCCTCATGAGACACAGTGCTTCAATTAAAGACCATAACAACAGGGGGACAAGACTATTACACTGATCTGGTGTGTCTTCACACTACACTGTTTTTTAATAGTGTGAAAAAAAGAAGAAACACCAGGCCACTGAGGACAAGGGAAGGATGGGACCCAGCTAAACAAATATACCATTTTTGATTTAAAAAAAAAAGTTAAACTCAACCATGATAAAATGCCAAAAATAAATAAATAAATAAAATCAACAAAAATTCAAAAACCACCACCAGAGTAGCACCACAATGAGGTGGAGGAGAAGGGAGGGTTAACAATGGGAAAGGTGGACGGGGCCAAGTGTTCTTACCCGTCTTGGGCGTCAAACTGAGGTCTGTGTCTGATGATGAGGACTGGCGGCTGCATGGCTTGGAGGGAGAGAAGGGGGGAGGAGAGGAGGAGGAGGTGGGAAGGGCTCTGAAAGGGGTTGGTGGGCCAGAGGACGAGAGCAGGTCCTCACCAAATACCGGCCTGCCAGGAGAACATCACACATACACACACTCACGTCAGTCACCACCTCACCCTCTGAGCGTGTGTATGTGTGCTCATATGGGAGTAGTTCAGTGTTGCCATTGAGTGGGAATGGGACTATTTGAATGTGTGATTTGTTTGCTTTGGGTGAGGTGTGTTTGAGGTGCTACGGATGGCTGGGGAACAAAAAAGCAAGCGTGGAAAGCAAAAATTAGATAAACACAAAGAAACGCACGTGAACACACACAAACAAACAAACAAACATTAAACTAAAGAAAGCAACGTGGCACACAAGAATGTCAGATTCAACAGAGGATGACGAGCTGAAGCATGTGTCCCAGTAGATTGAAGCAAACGTAAGGTGACTGTAGAAAGATCACAGGTCCACAGGCCCACAAACCTTTTTTTTGTTGAAAATAGCCAATAAATATGCAGAATGATGCAACTGGGAACCTGGCTACCCACCCTCTATTATTGGAAAAAGACATGGCTGGTGAAGGGGATTTAAGGGTACTATAAACTGGTTTGGTCTTTCTCTGACAAAAGGTATGTGCCTTCCTTCTATAGCTTGATGCCTGTCTACAACATAGCTTTATTGCTACTATGTGGCTGTCGATCAAGCACACTCCAGCAAAAATATATTCACTTTCCTCCTTCCTTATAAACATCACCATCTACTTCTCTTTGTATTTTAATAATCTTCTTCTCTTTCTTCCCTGCCTCTGCGTACCAGTGAAGATGAGCGTGGGAACAGAGACAGAGAAGTTCTGGGACAGTCTCTGGGAGCTGCAGGCCGAATGCACTGGGCTGTTGTGGGTGGAGCGGCATCCGTGGGCAAGGGGAGACCTGGGCCAATCAGCACGCAGAGAGAGGAAGATGGGGGGCCGATTCGGACACAAGCAGTGAGAAACGTCCCAATCCGAATGTAGCCAGACAGGAAAGAAAGAGACGCATACAAGAACCAACACCACAACAATTGCAATAGAGTGAAAAAGGAGACAAAAAAGGAAAAGAAGTTTTTACTCCTTGTCTTTGCCTCAGCGGGAAACTCATGCAGAGCTCAGATCTCACATACATACACAGCAGGGATGCAAACATAACAGAAAAGGTGACAAAGGCAACTTTGGCTCATTGAATAAACGGATAAAGAGGAAATAAGATGAGAAAATATATGCATAATGTATAGAATATACATATACTCTATATTAGGTGCATCATTTCCTTAACAATTTTTTTTTAATCCGCTAAAGACTAATAATCACATGGGCGGGGCAAGAATCAAAGTCATCACCAAACAGTGTTTACATCCCTGATACACAAAATCTCACACACACACACACACACACACTGACACACTGAATAAATGCATCAAAGAGGCACACATGCACTCAACTGTTATACTTACAGTAACTACATGAAACCACAAGCTAACTACTCAGAACAAAGTGGAGGAGCACACTGATAGAGGCTGAGCAGAACACACGAGGGCCAGATACTCACTAATAGATGCAGCACTAGAACATGCAGAGGCAGAGCAGAAAGCCATGCAAGAGCGGTCTAAAAGAGCAGACAAGGGAGGAGGGGGGGGGGGTTGAGGATGGCTGTGTGTGTACTGTACATGTGTGTGTCTCAGGATATGTTGTGTGCTGTTAGTTTCATGATGCAATACTCGCAACAAAATAGACGCACAAACTACGAAAGGGAATCAAAAATACCGAGACACACACAGGAGTAACTGCTAGAGTATAAACATTACATATAGGACAATTCAAACACACACTCTCTCCTCTCATGCACACACCTATCAACTTTTCCCATTCTCACAAACTAGATTTACAGAAAAACTTGCACATAAAAATGGGCAGGGTGCATGCTTGTGTTGTTGGTTCATACTCACTCTTTTCCGTCCTTGGAAGGGGAATTGCAGGCATTGGAAGCAGGGGCTGTGTTTGGGTGCGTATGTGTTGTGGTGTTGGGGGCACTTCCAGAGCTGAGTTTGTCCAGTGTACAGGCAGTTCCTATGGCCCGGACCACGAGGCCAGACTCTCCCTCCAGGTCAAAACACTGCAAGTAGCCCACCACTGCATTCCCTCCCATCTCCAGTACCTTAAGCCCTATTTTCCTCTGCAGCTCTCCTAATCAGGGGACAACACACACACATCAACCAAATTAACAAGAGAGAAATGGGGAGGACCAAATTTCTCTTCCTCCACACCAACATGAAAAGAGGATCACTGTGATTTTCCTTACCAGACATGAGAGAGATGAGCCTCTGACGGGCCTCATTAGAGGCCCGAGGAGTTCTAATACGGTCAATCCACTGGTACTCTGGATCTTCATTCACCACAAGTTCCTCCACAAACCCATGCACCATCACTGCCCGGTAGCACCGTGGAATAGATGTGGCTAACATACACAATCAGACAAAACACCACATAGAGTCAAAGGATTTTAGATTCAATGGAAAAAGTTCCTTTTAACTTCTCTTCAGCTTTATTTATTTTTTTAAGCACATATTCTTAATTCCTTGTTTACAGATACACTGTTGGCAGTGACACATTTGTTGATCTTGATCTTGTAAATGACAAGATCATCAACGTTACACCTACTACATCAAAATTATAGACCTGGAATGAAAGATTTTCATGAATTGCTTCTATGTAACCACCGTATGTACTTTCAATCTGCATTTTATGTGCACAAATTGTGTCTTGTGACACTGTATTTTTAAACTGAAAACAAATAATTGTGAAGGAAAGGCCAAATCATACGTACTGCAGAAGAACTTGACCCCACAGGATGACTGTCTGAAGCGGTTCAAATCGTTAAAAAGCTCCACTTTGACAAGGACATTGATCTCCCCTCGGATCCCTAATAATAAAGAATAGTAAAAAATGTTAAAATGAGGAATACAAAATAAGGGAGAAAAATGTGAAATTATCATGGTCCAACTATTGTATTTTTGTACCGTGGATGGTATCATAGATGGGAAACCAGCCAGAGATGACAGAGGCAGCCTCACTGCACAGCAGAGGGTCAATGTCAATGTAAACTTTCCCTATGGCATCATTAGCACTGTAAGTGTCGTGGTCCAACACTGTGACCTGCAATGGCTCATCCTGCAAGTCCTCATCTTCAACCTAGACAGCAAGAGAAGGAGAGGGAAAGAAGACAAAGGGGAGCAGAGATAAGAGTTTAAGAGAGGTTATGAATGCTGCAATTCAATGCAAGTCATCCACAATGTGTTGAGTATTGAAATAATACTACCACTGCCTGCCAAGTTTGAAGACAGGTTCACAGCCATTTACCTCAAATTTGAACCACTCTGAGTTCCACTGTGGATTGAGGGATTTGGGACAGACGTCGGTTTTGAAAGTCGTATTTCCAAACTTGACCTGGAAAATAAAATGCACCAGCCACATCTTTTAAACGCCTCTCTTAAATAATGATGATGAACCATACAGGAAACAAATATATAGATGTGAATGGTTTCATTTAAAAAAACAGCTTTGCTCTTCAAGCTTCACTCACCTCTACAAAAGCATCAGTAAGATCACTAGCTCTGTCCATCACAGGCAAGTGGCGCCCTGCCACAATTTTGGCCTTCAGCTTCCCAGGCATGATTTAGTTTTAAGTTAGTCTGTAAACAAAAATATCAATAACACTAATAAATGTATCAGTAGCTTTTCAACTGCTGTAATCAACGCTGCTGTCACTAACAAAAGTGTAGGCTGAAGAGTGGGCCTCTTAATTTCATGGGCATATGTTGTTGACAGTATGGAGAGCCCCTTCCTCTATTTACATGTTCACTAGCTAATAAGCTAGCTTCCCTCGGCGACACAAGAATTTAACTTTCTAGTTTAACTCTAAATAGCTTATCGACTTGGTTCAGTTTTCTGTTGGACTACATTTTGTGAGCGTGACAGCAACTGTCAGTTAGCTAGATTGTGTTAGCAAAGCAAGGCTAGCCAGAAAAGCCACTTAGGCTAGGTTAACTGCATTGAAGTCACAAGCTCCTTAGCTCTACCTGTTCGGCCATGTTTTTACAATCACACTGCAAAACCACCACCCATGTAACAAACATATCATCTCTTGGTACTCCCAGTGCAAACAGCATCATTCTTACCAGTGCTATAATATCAAAAGACAGCTGCCAGAGCGGTAGCAGGCTCGTTTAACTCGGACATTATTGATGACAGCCCACCGCTCCTCTGACCTCCGTGTCTCTCCCATAACACGATACGTTAGTCCCCAGTACACCAGGCAGGAAAGTGTCGTTCAAGTAGGAAATATTCATCAGCTGATACTACGGCTAAACAGATATAGCTTACGGGTGACGTTACGACCGACTTACTAAGTCATTAATACATTCCTGGTCATTACACATGTCGCTGGTTAGCGCGCATAGCCAACGGTTAGCTCGACGATACAGCCCGTGATGAATGAGTTGTCAGGGGTTAGAGTGTGTTGCCTTCCCCTGCACTCCGTAAGCTTGTACTTCCATTGTAAACAATAACTAGAAATGTTCCTCCGTGTAGAAATATAACACTTTTAGCAACTAACTTCACTGGAAATAAATACATACATATACATAATAAGCACTGAAGATAGATTTTGTTCAGTATTGATGTATTTTACGTGGCTAATATTCAATAAACGATAGTATTCCGGAGCTACGTAAAGGCAGCGTAAGGGTTTGTCGTGGACATGCGCAACATTAAGAACTAGACAACTGGTCCTTCTCCATTTTCCAGGTGACACCCATGGGTGACACTGGTCGGAGGTGCACTCACCTTTTGTTAGAGATACAATATGTGATGTTATGTATTATTGGTCAGTCATGTTACGTTGTTTAGCTCTTGTTTCATTGTACTTTTTGTTTGTTTTATTTATTTATTCATGCTGATACAGAAACAAATAGCCTAAGTGTGTGGATTTTTTATTTTTTTTAAAAACATTTTTGTTATTGTCAAGAAATACCACAATGTTGCTTCCTATATTGTTCCAGTGCTTTCTGAAAATGTGCTGTCTGAGACCTATTTGTCACGAAATACTAAGCCTTGTGCCAAGTGGATTTGTTTGAATTAACTCACAGAGCCTACAGCTTGTCACCTCTGTCCACTGGGGGAAGTCAGACCTTAGGTTGGTATTTCCGGTCTGTATTTATCTATGAAGACAAATGTCTGTGCCATCCCTGGAGCTATGAAGAGGGAGTCAGCACTCAAGATTAGGTTACACAGGTATGACCTTCTACAGTAGAAGTGTTAATATAATAACCTTATCTCACCTGGACCCATTTTAAAGGTTATATCTTTCCTTACATAGCTGTTTAACATTACTAGCCCCTTGTTCATTACAATATGTGGAATAATTCCAGAGGGACAGGAAGATGACGAGGAAGTTGTTGACCCCAAAATAGATACAGTGCAAAAGCTGTGTTGCATCTCGTGCTGTAAGGGACCACACTAAACGTGCCTCTGTAACAACACAACATGCTTTTGTTCTTGTAGGCCCACAAAACATATCATCGCTCTCACAGAAATGAAACATGTCAGAGGAGGGTGAAACCATCAAGGTCAGAACTTTCCAACCTTTAAAGTTTGGTGACAGCTATGTCATAAAAAAGAAAAAGACACAATCCAAAACATCCAAGCAGCATTTACTTTTTGCACCATAATATAGCTGCAAATTTTAATCATGTCACAAAGCACAGACATGATTAAAAAAGCCAATGTATTCTGTTTGCAATTGAAACAGAAGACAGAAGGGTCAAAAATATTACTGTAAACTCGTCCATCTTGAAAGCGATGACAGAGCAAATGATCACAACGTTCCTCCTTTCTTGGTGATCCTACATAAACCTGTGAACACCCTGTAAGAAATAAGAGAAATATTAGTTGTGTGGTTCGCACTGTTACCTCTGCCTGTGATCCTGAAAAACAATATAAAGGTATGAAGAATGGGTGAATGTTGCAGGTTGAAGCTTTGATGTTCAAGTCAACATACTGTATTATAGATGATATACATTTTAGGAATTTCTATTAGCAACAGTTTAATCATTATTCAACAAGTTCAACATATTGAGCAGATGGGACAACAGCAGGTTAAAGTTTTCACTTATCAATCCCAAAACATCTACTGGATCGACTGGCACACAATTTTCTAGAGACATTTGTGGTTCCCAGGATTCAAGGGGTGAATACTGCTGACTTTAGTGATCCCCTCTTTTTAGGGAAATCTCTCAGCAACTACCTACTGGATGGATTGCCGTGATATTTGGTAACATTCATTTATGTCCTCCTCAGGATGAATTGCACTAACTGTGATGATCCCCTGACTTTAGCGTCATTATCAGGTCAACATTTACTTTGGTTATTAAAGTTATTTGGTTTTAATGATCAAATACCTAAAAAACAAAATTAATGACATTTCCATCAGCTGCAGCCATACTTTTAATTTTGAACTAATTAGCAAATGTAAGCATGCAAAAATAAGTAAACATGGTATTTGTTACACCTGTTGTTGCCACCCCTGCTCCTCCTGGAGTCACTGTTTTAGCTTATATTATGCTCACATGGTGCATATTCCACAGTAGTCTTTATTTTCTGCTGTGTGCTCTGAACTTGATGGGAACTTTTTTGCACCCCGGGCCCAACAGGTTAATCTGACCATGTGTTTAATAGTGACGGAGTGGGTGCACCACATTGTGTGGATGATAAACATAGCAACAGAAAGGTTATTGAAAATAGCAACATGACTTCTGCTGTGAAGCAGATACAAGTTCACAAATATATTGCATACACAGGTACACTGTGAGGAATATTGTATACAGTATATTATATTTTGTTTTCTGTTATTCCTCTCAGATGACACAGTCCAGGATTTAAATGATCATTTGGGCAAGTGCTTTACTTGGGGTTCAGACTGGGATCCATTTTCATTGTTAATAGGACACCATCCTTTCCTAGAGGTGATAATCTTATCAGTCAGTGAAGTGTTTTTCAGTTAACAAGCAGGACTTTCCCATTTACTCCAGGCAACCCACCAATACTTGTGGTGGGAGGTGTCACAGGGTTATTAGAGTGGTTGGAGAAAGAGAAGACCACTCACTACCTCCTTATTTCAAGGTAGCACAGATGTCATCCTGACAGGAAAACAGCTGCTGACTAGAGTTTTGACTTCAATATAAGACTTTGTCGAAACATTTCAGATTTACCTGGATCAAGTTGCCTGCAACACATAATAAGAGCCTACAAGCTGCCTTTTAGCGATGAACAGGAATAATATTAAAACCAATTTTTTTCTGAAAGCAGAATGTCATTATGATGTTACTGTGTCAGTGAAGTTCATTTAAATAGCACAATATCACAAATCACAACCTCACAAATAGAAGAAACCTCAGGAAGAGCAAGCAAGGAGGGATCCATCTTTCAGGACAGACAGACATGCAAACGTGTACAGAATAAATCAACATAGTAAAATTACAGTATGGACACCCAGGTTGACTAAATTATAGAGTGATTGCAGACATATATGAAGAATGGATCTGGGAAGACAAGGAAGTGCTGATTTTGTGTTTTAAGAAAAAGTTTGATGGAGACCTGAAAATAAAGGTGGGGTTCACTACGACAAGCAGCAGGAAGTTATTCATTTCCAATAGAAACATGCTACAAGAGGAGTTTTTTTTTTAAACCAGAATATTTAGTGGAGTGACTCATCTTCTCAGTAGAGGATCTTTGATGCACAACCCTTACACATAAAAGCAAACTGAATTCTTGTTCTTGTACAATGATGCATGTTCTGATATTCTCATTTGCTGTTTATCGCTGGACTTTTTCCCTTTTTCAAATCAGCTTCTTCTAACTGTTTCTTTTTCAAGGGTTCAACAATGTCTGATGAGTAAGTTCTGTCATCACACAATTTTAAAAGCTAATTTTTCCAAAAGTATTTATTGGCCTATGAAGAATTTTTGTCTCAGAATAACAGTGTCTCTTGTTTGCTTGTTTATCTCTGATTTCTCCTGTCCAACAAATTCCACATGGCCATCACAGTGATGTAAGTAACTGCCTGCATGTCTTTCCATCTCATCTTAATAATTTGGAAAAACAAGTAGAGTTTGATGTGTAATGTTGCTTAAATTCCTCATCGTTCTTCCTTTCTCCTCAGTATACAGCACCCTTGGCCAACAAGGCAGAGGCAAAGGTAGAAACACTTGTCTGAACTGACGATGTGTTCATGAATAGTCCCATTGTGCTAACCTCTCAAGTGTTTGCATATTTGAATGACTGAATCTTTTCACTCATGTTAACAGCTTCACTGGAAGAACAAAATCATCTTATATTATTATTACTATATCACCTTCTCATAATTTCCATAAATCCTGTTTACCTAGATCATCAAAAACAAATACAAAGAAACAATTATACTATTCAATAAGCTTCTCATTCATGATTTCTGCCTTTAATGGTACATGGAGCATGCGATGAAAAACTCATTGAATTTTAATATCAAAATCAAATGTTGCTGGTGTCATTTCTTTCATATTGATGTCAGCAGGCACATACAATACTTTTCAGTGATGTTTTGTTCAGTGTCATATAAATGTATTTGCATGGTAAGGAGACATTTTGATGATGTAATAAGGTAGCATGCATTTAGTCAAGAAAAATATTAGTTTTTTTAGCTAATACAAAAAAAGTTCAGCTACCTAACTAGGAACCTATTTTAGCTATTGCAGATAAAGAATTTGTAATTTTATATTAAAATTTATATTAATATTGCAGAATTATTGCTAAAAGGTCAGGTGTAATAGCCTTTTTCATATTTTGTATTATTTTCAGCCCAAATGCAAGATTTCAGCCTCCCGCAAGCTCTCGTTGAAGGTAAACACTTCATCAAAACAGCACGTTAACTCATTAACTTACAAAATGTACACTATCTTTACATAGGAAAATCATAGATGTAATTTCCTACACTACTCCATGTTAACTTTGACACATCAAGATCCTCTTGCTCGCTCGTGCGATGGAAGAGCTGGAGGCAGAGAAGGCGGCTAGAGAGGAGGCGAAGGTTCGCCACCTGGGTGAGAAGCTTCCGCCGCTGCAGCTCACTGGTTTAACCTTGGATGACCTACAGGTGAGTCACAGAAATCTGTCAGAGGAGGTAAAGCATAGCGTACAAGAGTGTCATGTTCTTGTACCTAAACAAAATGTGGTTATTTGTTTCGTAGAAACTCTGTAAGCTGATTCACGCAAAGATTGATATGGTGGATGAGGAGCGGTACGACTGTGAAGCCAAAGTCATCAAGAACAACAGAGATGTATGCTATGCGCCATGACATACCAGATTTAAATGACAAACATTGAAAAATAAATCAATCAAGAAAAGGAATTGTCTCTCAACAAAAAGTCATCAACTACGCTTTTCACCATCTCTAGATCAATGAATTGAATCTAAAGGTGCAGGACCTTGGAGGGAAGTTCAAGAAACCAGCTCTGAGGAAGGTGAGAGTCTCTGCAGATGAGATGATGAGAGCTCTCTTTGGATCCAAAAACAAGGGCTCCATGGATCTGAGGGCAAACCTCAAGTCTGTGAAGAAAGAAGACATCAAACAAGAGAAGGTATGACTACTCAAGCAGACACACAGGTATCCAAAATCTTTGAAAAAAACCCTGCAAAAACCTAATGGTCTGTCTGTGTGTTGTGATATCTTAGGAGCTGAACATGGAGGTGGGCGACTGGCGTAAGAATGTGGAGGCCATGTCTGGTATGGAGGGCAGGAAGAAGATGTTTGATGCATGATTAAGGTTTGCAGGAGTAAGAACCAAATTAAAATTGATATACTGAAAAAATGAAGACATAATATCACAGAAATTGCATGATTTAAATATTTGAAAAGAACTATTTTAAGATTAAGTGCATTAGGCCCATGCTTGATGAAGCCATGCTATAAATTTTCCAGTACTTAATGCACTGGTCTTTGTTAAAAAATAGAATTGTGAATACACAGTATATTACTGTCTGATAATGCTGTTATGTAGAAGAATACAATAAATTTGTATACATTAGTTCTCCTTTTGTTTCACTTGCACATATGGTTTGGTCCAATAGACCAGCACAGAACATTTGTACCATTGGTTGGATTTAAATGGACTAAAATATTGCAAAGAATCCTTTGGGTACGATATTAAATTTCATTTGTAATTGCAACATAAATGACATCGTCCTTTTACACAGTTATGAAAAGGGTACGGTACAGTGTCTCTGCTGAGCTATGCCATTGACTTACAGTGACAAAGCACCAGAGATATTTTCAGGAGGATATACTTAGCCTTTCTTCTTGACTGGAATGAATTCCTCTCCAATAGTAAACAGTAAACACTGTCACGCACAGTTGTCCTTGGTCTGACATCAGAGAATGGCAGTAAGACGAAGGTCGAATGATGGAGGGTGGTGGGATGGAGTCTGCAGCCTCCACGGAATTTGTGAGTGCTGTGTGAATGCCAGTGAACCTATTGCGTAGAGCATTTTCATCACCGCAGTAAAAGCTTAAAATGGTCCTCGTGCTTCACATTTGTACAGTCTCTCTTCGCTTAAATTGTCTTTTCCAGATTGAGTTTTGGCTAAAAAAACAAACACTGAAATCATCAGCAGTCTGAATTTGTACACACTTGGAAGAAATGCATCATAAAGCAAAAAGTAACCTTTAACCTTACTCATCTAGTTGCAGGACTACCCAAACATCATGAACCCATGATAGAATCTGTACAGTTTCCCTTGAATACAACTTGACTATATTTTTAGTTAGTAATACATTATTTGTGCTTTCACCACCCTTTAGGTCAGGGATTCTCAACCTTTTGTAACTTAACCCTTTATAGGGCACTCATTGAAATACTTGGAAATTCCATTTTCAACCCTAGAGGAGGATATTAGAGGATATTATAAGACTTTTTACTTTTGTGACTTTTTCAAAATTTTTCATTTTTATGTATCAAATCAAGGTCAATGAAGTTACCATATATGGTTCCTCGCCAGTCTAGGGTAAAAAAAAAAATTCAAAAAAGTGTATTTAAATAAAAATGTTAATTATGGACAAATAAACACATATAATGTTAAAGGAACATTTACTTTATTTATAAAATTACAAAAATACTTATTGTATACAAACATTTTTTTTGAGGTACTGATACTGGCACTTGTCACAAATATCACACACACAGTATCAAAGTCCAGTCCAGCCTAGTCTGACTCACCAGATGCACACTGCAGGTATAAGTCTGCTATTTGTTGCTTGTCTCAAGCGGGTTAGGGTTAGGGGTTAGGGTTAGACGCAAAGTCTGTATCTCTGGAAAGGAAGGTCGGATCGAGTTGAGACCGGTGTGTTCAGCGCCCCCGAAAACCCCATGTAGACATCAGATCCGATGCGATCCGACCTTCAGGGAAAATGTTATTAACTAGGTTATGGGGATGATAACTCCCAAGTTAGGGTTAGGGTTTTTGGGTTAGGGTTTCTGGGTCATAACTTTTGTTCTGAAGGTGGTAGAGACCTGGAACCAAGTCCTACCACCACATTTATGGGGACGAGCTTTCCATTGGTACACAATTATTTAATCCCACCCCCTCTCCATAAGTCCCTTTTAATTAATTCATTATCCATCTTCCTTATAAATATTACCCTCAACAATAATTATTTTCATAAACTTATCCAAATATATAGTTTTAATTACCAATTATCTTTGTCTTACAAAAT
>JBBPCS010000917.1:1768667-1793104 GCA_037974645.1 Hollardia meadi | reverse complement strand
ATTATTTTCATAAACTTATCCAAATATATAGTTTTAATTACCAATTATCTTTGTCTTACAAAATACAAATTTATTACTGATATATCAAATATATAATGTAATTTAAAAAAACAACTCATTATTGATATATTTAACCTTATCAAAATATACATCTAAATTTATGTTTATATACAAAATACATATACAATTTGAAGTACCATATACTGTATATTTATAAATTATACAATATATGACATACCATATTTGTTCATACATACAGTATTTCTTATAAATGTATACATATTTACACCCACATACCAAGAGACACATACCTCAAAATTTGCACTGTTATTTACAAAAAATAAAAAATAATCAGTAAACACCCAATGATAGTAAAACGCCTTCATCCCTGTACCTTGTGAAAATCATAACTTTATACCACCTTTGGAACTGGTTTATGTTTAGACATCCCTTGAGCTCCTCATTCAAACTGTTCCATAGTTTCACTCCACAAACAGAAATACAGAAACTTTTCTTGGTCGTACGCACACTAACAGTTTTGAAATTAAATAACCAACTAAAGGGCGGTTCTCCCCTTGTCTGCGTGGGTTCCCTCCGGTTACTCCGGCTTCCTCCCACATTGAAAGACATGCAGGTTAGGTTAATTGGTGACTCTAAATTGCCCGTAGGTGTGAATGTGAGTGTGTGTGGTTGTTTGTCTCTATGTCAGCCCTGTGATGAACTGGCGACCTGTCCAGGGTGTACCCCGCCTCTCGCCCAATGACAGCTGGGATAGGCTCCAAGCCCATCCCCCCCACCCCCGCGACCCTGCATAGCGGTGATAGATAATGGATGGATGGATAATCCCCTTAAATTATAACTTTTTTCTCTTTTAGTGAACATTTTTTGAATATTTCCTGGTAGTTGATTATTTTTTGCTCTAAACATTATTTGTGCTGTTTGAAATTCCACCAGATCTGCAAATTCTAATATTTCTAATTGTAAGAATAATGAATTTGTATGATCCCGATACCCAGGTTTGTGAATGATCCGTATTGCTCTTTTTTGGAGAATAAATAGTGAATGTACTGTAGTTTTGTAATTATTGCCCCAAACCTCTGCACAGTAACTTAAATAAATTTTATATCCGTCAAGAGGTGCTCCCGACCTGGTTAACTCATCAGCTGTTCAATCAACTCGGGGGGAAAAACACACACAGTTACATCACAGCCAAGCAGAGTAAACAGCCTCAGCCTAAGCAGGGGCCGTCACATATAACATTTTCCATAATTTACAACATGTTGAATAAGGCTGTTTTCCATATACACAGTCTGTAGTCAAATAAATATATATTTAATTTTGTCACAAACAAAACAAATTTTTCATTCAACAAAACCCAGTTAAGATTCGTGTGCTTGTGATCTTTTATGATATAGGACACTTGTGTGCACACTTCCTTGGAGTGTGAACTGTCATTTGTCTTTGGATCACGTCAGTTCCTTGCAGCCAGCCAGATCATCATGGTGCACGTCAGTATCTTCATATCTAATAATCCAATGAAATAAACTCTGAGCACATCAGTAGTATCTCCTTAGCAAGTGACCGAGAACAGCGTCCAATCCTACGTCAGCACCCTATGTCACCATATCTGTCGGTCAGCAGGTATTGCCATTAATGCAGCAGGAATCCTACTCCAGCCTTAAAATGCTCTGGTTGCTGTGGTCGTAACCAGCGTTGGGGAAGCTACTTTGAAAGCATAGCTTTGCAAGTTACCAATTACTTCACACTGGAAGCAGTTGAACTACAGCGAAGCTTCCCCTGGGGAGAAATCTAGTTTGGTTAAGTAATGTACAGCCACGTAAAGCCGTATGAATGTAGTTCACACATCATTATCCTACACCGAGATTCAGGGGTGTCCAACCCGTAAATCGGCGTAAGACAAAACGAGGACTATATTGAATGACAATGTAAGTGACTGTAGTGCTTGGTCAAAACTCTGCAAACGTCAATAAACTATTCAGATGTTCGTGTTGTTGGACATGTTCTTAGGATAATGATGTGCGAACTACACTCAAACGGCTTTACATGGCTGTACATTACTTAAACAAGCAGAGTAATCACACTGCATTTCCTGGTCAGTAGATCGTAAAACACGCCCACGGTACATGTAGACAAGGGATCCTCAGGCCACGCCCACGTAACATCTGGGACCGTTACCAGTTAATTTGTTCACCTGTTAAACGGTCACGCCGGTGCCTTGGATATCCACAATACGCGCAGCCCCTGGTACCTCGAAAAATCCCACCATGACTCGGGGTAACTGGTACTCTACACGGAGCACTCTCGATCATCTAAAACTTTCAACAGGGTTTCCTGCCGTCCTGCCCTCTGCTTCGGTTCGCCCCGCTTCAAGCATGCACGAAGCTGCACGGACAACGGAGTGAGCAATGGAATTTTATACCACACACTCCGCACAACTTCATGACAACACACAGAAGCTGCCAGAATAAAATCGGAACGAAGCCAGCTTTGCCTTCAAAGTAAAGGCATGCGTGTCACAGCGACGAAAAATAAATAACGCTCGCATAGCAATGACTAAATGTCTTAAGCCTATCGTATATTACCGATAACATTTCTAATTTTCTTCATAGTACGGTGCACTGTAGTACACGTCAACACCTTTGTCACTGGTTGTCATTGTCCTATATATACAGTCAGTAGTGACTGGGTTATTTATTTTGGAATCCGCTTCCGGAAACACTTTGTTTTGGTAGCTAGTTTGACTTCACGCGCTCTGAGATTGGAGGAGTGAGCAAGGGCAGCAGCCATCACCCTTTACGTTAGAAATTGACCTGCAACAGGTAACATCCACATTAACAAATTCCTCCTTTAGTGGGGTTTTTTTTCTTTTACGGATTTTACCGGCAACACCCGCACATATTATACTATGATATAACATGTATGTAGCCTCACGTTATATTAACGTTACCGAAATTCCTTTCAAGAACGCAGTTAATGTTGGCCCTTGTTAAATTCATTGACTAGGAAGGTCGACAGCGTAGAAAAACGTATGCTTCACGTCATTACGTATGTATGTATGTAGAAGGGTTTTGAATATAGGTATTATGGACATTGAACATGAACATGCCTGTAACAAGTGCAAATATTTAGCTAGGGCCAGGTTAATGCGCCATAAATGACATGCTCGTACAAACATCAGCGTTAACCTATATCATATAGGATCATTAAGCAATAGTGGTTGAAAAAAATTACAGGTTAATTAAACATGCTTGTCATTAAATAATTAGGGAATTAAATGGTTACAGAGCAATTAGCCCACAAATAAAATTAAATCATTCTTTACAATTGTAATATACCTCAATACTAAGCCTTTGTTGTTGCATTTTACCCATTATCGAAATAAAATGCACTTGTAATAGAAAATGCCATTGTTGATGTACCTTATATGGACTGTGTGTCCGCCGTGAGTCCACTCTCTTGTGCTTTAATTGTCTATTATCAAGCAAGCAAAGAAAGAACAAAGAGAAAATGGATCCTGCTGTTCTGGAGGGGAAAAAAAGCCCCTCCCAGGTGAGTACCACACTTTCTGGGCAGTGATCACACAGCAGACAGATCACGTCCGTAAACCGACACAAGTGTCCGAGCTGAAGGATCAGATCAGATCCTGTTCGTCCTCGGTGTAAGAAGACCCTGACCTGCTTACTGCAGGTACACTCTGCATTAAACGAATAAAAAACAACAACATGACACTAGGGTCATTTTCAAAATACACTAAAGCCCCAAAATATAAATGCTATTCATTTATTCTGTGCAGATGGAAAGTAAACTAATGTTGGAATGCCTCTATGATTATTTTCCTCATCATTTATCCAATGAAATATCAGAAAATAACGAAAAAAAAAATGGTTGTTACAATGCAGAAGCCAAATATATTTAATTTGCAATTCATCCAAAATAAAGCAGAAATATAATATATCCATCACAAAAAAAGTGCTATAAAGCATGCATGAAGTTCCACATCATGGAGTTAAAGTTCAGCTGAATTAAATCTTCCTGTGAAATGCAGACCGTCAGCAAATTCCTTATTTTGTTCCCACAGTTCTTCATATGTGATTTATCGGCAGAGGGCAGGATGGGGAAAAAATATTTAATTACTGGTGACTGCCAGCTGTGAGAAACAGATCTAAGAGTCAAGAACATCACACACACACACATTCAAGTTGAAGCTATTGTTTATTATATATCCTTCTGTCAGGGCAGACCAAGCAGTGACCCTTCCAACAGACAAAGAAACTCAACGCACAACCCCACAGCCCTATTTGAAATTAGCCCCCAGTTCAGTTTCTACCCCGCTCTACAGGTGCTGTTGACTAAAATGAAGGGCCAACATCTTCCTTAGGCGTACCATCTTACCAACAGCCTGAATCGGATGAGCCAAATATGCAAACGTTCACACTTGTACTTTTTTTTAATTAAAACAGTAAATTAAGACTAAAATAAACCGTTTATTACTCGAGTGTGTCCAGGAGAAACTGATTAATGTCCTTTCTAGCTGGTTGAAAATGCACATATTCCAGTTAAGTAATTGGTTGTTTTCATCATTTTAAGAACAATACAGAAATCACAAACACGACACAGAGGAAAAAAAAGAAAAAAGAAAGAAAGTATAAAGTCATTATTTCCAAATAAAAGGTGAACAGTCCTGTGCACTGCGGGCTATAGGGGAGCTCCAAATCTAGATTGAGAGACGCTCAAAGCCCGACAGCTATTCCAGGTCAAAGGTCTTATTACTCCACCTATCCACAGTGCTGCTACATACTGTACATACTTTAGGACACGAGCACTCAAACATTCAGACACATCTATGCACACAACCATCACAACTTCAGGAATTGATCAGTAGGCCCATGAGAGGAGGGTTGGATGGATGGTATAAAATGTGAGGAGAGGAGGGGGTATAGGACAGAGGGGTAGTGCAAGGTGAATGGTCTAGCCCTTGACGGGTGAGGGTATGAAATTCTGCACTTGACGCTTTTTTTTCTCCTACCCAAAACGCTGTGAAAACACATGCACAGTTCAAAGCTGTGGATTGAAAGGGTTCAGGGGTGGGGTTGTGGTTGTGGTACAAAATTTGTCCCACAGTGCCATCAGCTGGGGAAGCCCCACCCACTCTGCTAGCAGCCACAGTAAAAAGCCCAGACACAGAGAAAGCCAGAGAAGACGCACCCAAAATCAGTGCTCTCGTTGACACGCTCAATCTCTCTCTCACACACACACACACACACACAAACCTTAAACACAAATGGCTGAAGTTACAAAAGTCTGAAGAACAGATGAACCACAATAGTCGCATCTTAATCTACACCTTTGCTTCGCTCGCAACTTCCTTTTCTCCGTTCTCAACCTCCATCTTATCATCACCATTCTCCTTGCCGTCACTCTTCACCTTCTCTGCTTCTTTCTGTTCATGAGGAGAGAGGGGGGAAAAAAACATGACATTTTCTTCAATTTCCAGACAGACTCTTTGAAAAACTTACCCCCCTCCCCCTGGTGGATATTGTAGAAATCACAACCCCTCACCTTTGAATCCCTCTCTGCAAATTTCTGGAACATGTTGGCGTAGATAAGTTTGTCCTTCTCATGTTGCTCCTTGATACGTTTCTGACAAAGAGCCACCTGGCAGGATATAATGAAGGAGATGTCAGACAAACATATTTTCCAGATATGAAAAAGATACAATACAATTTAAAAAAATGCCTTCAGATTTTTACTACACTTGAGATATGTCATTATTCAAAGACCAATTTGATGAGATAAAGGATGTTAAGGAATAGTTTCAACTTGGGCTTCAGAGCGTGCAGCTAGAATTACCGCTTTGCAGTTGTATTTCTCTCATCCATGTCTCTCCAGAATCATTATATGTACTAAAGACTTTAAATGAATTTAATTTAATATTAATATAAAAATGTATTAAGTGCAGTTCTAAAAGTTGTCACTATTGACATGTATTAAGATGTATACAATCACTACATTTTCAAGGTGGGCACCAGACCCCTCAATCTGGCCTTGATGACCTGAAAATTGTGTGCTCTGAAGGGCAGGGAAAAGCAAGGTGGGCAGATTAAAGTAGTTTGTGAGTAAACGCTGAAATATACAGTATGTTTAAGTGTATATTTCCGTCTCATAATTCGACTGCACCCACATTAAAACTTGTTTTTAAAGTTTGAATTAATATAATTGAATTAAACACATCATTTAGTCCTGCACTAATGATGGAAGCAAAGAGTGAGCCATCTCAAATTGTGTGGCTGCAGTTATTCCAACAAAAGTTATCTCATGGCACTTTACATCTACTATTTTATGAGCTTGAGCCAGATATAACGAGAAGTACCACCTCGCGGTTGTATTCCTCCACACACCAATCAAGTCCCAATTTCCATCCATGTCTGTCCAGACTCATAATATATGTAGTGACTGATAGAGAGCTTGGTCACATAGCGCAACAACAATCACCTGAAGCTCAATATCAACAAAGCCAATGAGATTGTGGTGGAGTACAATGCCTCAAATATGGATGTTGTGGCAAAGAAGCTCCAAATTCTAAAACACATGCATCTGTGACCCGGTAGCACAGATGATCTATATCAGGGGTTTTCAAAGTCTAAGACTGTGGGCCTCCCCTCAGACAAAGCTTGGAAAAATGTGTCCCCCTTAATTTCATTCAATTCCTGGATGCCTGTAGGATCATTTTGACCCCATAGACAATCAAGACCTCAACAATTGAACCAAGATAGCCTAATGTTGCTGTTTGACATAACTTCAGACGACACCAAATGCATAAAAAAGGTTTGTCCAAAGGCTGCTATTCCCAAACTGGGGTACGCGTACCCCCAGGGGTACGTGAAGTGACACATACCCCTGAAATTACAAACAGTCCAATTACAGTTTCAAACTGACATTTGAATATAAATAGATAAACATAAATAGACATCATGCGATCTTAAATAGTCTGAATAACCCAGTCGCACTGCTGAAATTACAGTCATGTATACCCTCTAGTGTTCAGAAAAATAATTACACTGCCAAAATAGCCACAGGTAGGTTAGTCAAGTGAAAACATAACAGTTAGCTCCCTCACTGCTGGAGAAGAGGGCGGCCATTTTGGTTGCTGCATGAAAATGGATAAATGGTTAACAAGAGTTAATCCACCATCCATAGAGATATCAACCGCTACCACCAGCAGAAAGCTAACTATCGTGGAAACCTCTGCCTTTGACAGCGACCCTGTTTGCTCTTCCAAGTCTACCAGGTATCAGGATGCTAGCAGCAACACAGGTGTTGCTAGCCAGGCTACTGACAGTGATGACTGATGCAGAGCTTCGACCCCCTGATGTGGGAAAGCACGCTTCAACAGACTGAGAAACTACTGGTACATCATCAAAAAGACGCAAATATGGTGAACACTACACTGCTTTGGGATTCATTGTATTGGAACTGGTGCTTTTATTCGACCGCAATGTGTTATATGTGCAAAGGTTCTATCTCACAACTCAATGAAACTTTCACTTCTGCACAGACATTTAGAAATAAAACATGTTAATTTGAAAAATAAACCACAGGAGTAAGACATGTATTAGGGAAGCAGATACTGTGAATAAGAAGGGGCTAGAAGCATTGTATATGGTGAGCTATCGATTGGCCGTTTCACGGTGCATCAGTGATATGGCAGGGGACGTTTTGAAACAGCTACTACTTTGCATACGAGCCAGTGACTTCTATGCACTACAGCTGGACGAGTCAACACATGTAGCCGGCCTGGCACTGCTGCTGGTATTTGTCTGGTACATTCATGAAAGGACAATTAAGGAGGACATGCTCTTCTGCAAACCACTGGAAACAAGGACAACTGGGGAGGACATTTTCAAAATTCTGGACACCTTCGTAACATCAAATAGACGTGTGTGGTCAAAATGTGTTGGCATCTGTACAGATGGCACAAAGGCCATAAAGGGGAGACATATTCATTCAAATTGAAAAATGAGCTTAAAATGTTCTTTATGGACCATAATTTTCTCCTGTCTAAGCATTTGCATGATGAAGAGTTTCTTACACGACTAGCTTATCTGTGTGATATTTTTTCTTGTCTAAATGAACTTAATCTCGGATTATGGGGGCTCTCCACGACCATATTCAATGTACGAGATAAAACTGAGGTTATGATACAGAAGCTGAAGCTCTGGTTAAAGTTGGTTGAGTTTGAATGTCTGAAGTTGTACGCGACTGTAAAAAGTTTGGGAAACAGTTATTAGTTTATGACTCTGGGAAAGTGAGCAAAACACTAAAATTTCCCAAAACTACTGTATATCTGAACCATCTCTGTAACCAAATCACACACATTTAGGCTGTTCTATGTAATCTCTTTTCATAACTAATGTAATATTCTTTCATTTCCATTCTCTGAGCCTCCCCTGAAACTGTTTGGAGCCCCCCTGGGGAGGCCCGCATCCCACTTATACCACCCACTTATGAATTATACCATCTAATCTCCCCTTCTGTTCCTAAATGATGGTGTTGAATAATGGCCAGAAAAGTGTTTTTGAAGAATATTATGATGTCACAGTGAAGTTGCTGTTTGACCTTTTGGACATAAAATTTCATGAATTCATCTTCATTATCCTGTTAGACATTTATTTGAAATTTTGTTATAATTAGCGTATGAATCCTTGAGTTATGACTAAAAATTTGTTTCAAGATCACAGTGACCTTGACCTTTCACCACAAAAATCTAATCAGTTTATCCTTAGGTCCAAGTTGATTCCCTCAAATTGTTCCTGACATATCGTGTTCACAAGAATTGGACTTACGTACGTATGGACGGACAACTTGAAAACATAATGCCTCCGGTCACGGCTGTCACTTGTGTGGAGGCATAAAAATATATCATATATACATTTATATGTGTGATTGTATATAGCAAGCCGGCATTCTGTAATTAAAAGAGGCGTGACGAGTAACACAGCAGCGTCAGGTTCTAGTGTGACGTTTTAACATGCGCAACGAGCAGCACTTTGTAAACAATGGAATAACATGGCAATAATAATAACTTATCATCCCTGTTATGTCGTGGATGATCTCGTCCTTTTCTCTGAGGGTAAGTAACTCCCAAACCTCATATTATCTCCACAATTTGTAAACATTTTTTTTTCTTCTTCTTTGAGTTAGCTGCTAACTACTGCTAGCTGCTTTTAAATCTCCGTCAGCCCTGTCTGGTTCCACCTCGCCGGCTCATTTCGTTTATAACAGACGTCGATTCTGTGCTGTTTCTACCTCCGTTGCGGTGTCAGAGGTGGAACAACTTTGACCCCCCCCCCCCCGATTACGCCTCTGTAATGTTTATATAGACGCAGAGGCGCAAAAGGCTCACATTGAACAGGCTGTGTAAAAGGGGCTTAGAGAGCAGCATGTGTTGGTTTCATTTTGAATGATATCACAATAAATATAGTCAGACCTCACAGCAAAATTTGTCTTTACTGTATAAAAAGGGACACATTCATTTATATCTATGAACCTTTCTTGGACTTAACAACAAAATCAGTCATGATTGCAAAAGACCCAGGTTTAAGTTGTTGGACTTATTCATTAAGACACATGGCATCATACCTGACTCTTGGCAGCTTTGTTAGCAGGATACAGTTGAACGACTTGTTGGAAGTCATTTCTTGCCCTGTCAAATTCCTTCATACCGCACAGTGCCTCTCCCCTTCGGAATAAAGCCTTCTCATTGGATGCATCCAACTCCAGAGCCTACAATCACAAAGTATGATGAAATGTTTACAGTATTTAATAGGGATGAGCAAGTGCACCATTACCTGCATCTATTCAACCAATTAGATTATCTGTATCCATACTCTGAATGGGCAGGGCTTAAACCAGACTTTGGTGGTGATTAAACCTGAACTGGCCAGGACAAACGAGAATCTGTTCATTTAAACCTACAGCACAGAACTTCTATTATTGATATTGACACAGCACACTCAGATGATACTCATATTCGTATGCTAGTTTTAGCCAAATACTCTCTCAACCACAGTATTTAACCACATTAATAATCAGAATCATAGTAAAGCACTCAACCCATATAACAGACATTTCAGTGTTGGCCCTACCGTTATTTAGGGGGGATAATGGTATCCTTGTCAAATGTGTGTCCACCTTAAACTTTACCTTGTCACAGTTTTCTAGTGCTTGGGTTGGGTCCTGCAGCTTAAGGAAGCACATGGCCAAATTCAGATGTGCAGCCAGCCGCAATGCTTTTGCTTTCATCTCATCCTCCTCTGACAAACCAGATTCATGTTCCAGCCATGACACAATCCTTTTGTATTGCACTGACGCCTGCTTGTATTTTCCTTCCTGAAGCATATGGAATCAGTGCATTAGAAAACCTGAAAAAAGCATTAATTTCTCTTGAAAAAAAAAATCTGTACCTGTAAATCTTACCTTAAAATATTGTGTTCCTTTCTCTTTAACAATGCTGCTCTGTTCCAGCTTCTCTACTGTGTTCATCTCCCATGCTTCCTTAGCCTAACGAAAATGAAGCATTAAATCACTTCTTAGAGGGGAAAAGGTCGCAGTACGCAACATACATGTAATGGAATTGGCCAACTTGTCAAGATCTATTTACCTTCTCAAATGCGATCAGCTTGATTTTGTATTGAAGTGTTGCTCCGCCAGGAATGTTATACTTTGAATTTCCTGCATTCCCAAAGCCATACCTACAAATAAAATACAATTATCATGCGTCATCGCAAATATAAGTTTATAAATGTTGTATTACCTGTTGCAGTCCAACTTCAATTTTGCAATATAGACTGGAAAATGCTTAAGTTCTTTCATTTTTTTGTCATGTGACAGCTTACAACTCTTTTAGTGTTGGCCAAATTTCAGTCCTGTTATTGATTAGTCTAAACACTACAATTGCCTTATAGCTAGGGATGCACGATTTTTATTTTTCAACCGATAACCAATAATTACCTGCTTCTCATGGCCAATACCGATAAAATAACCAATTATTTCACATTTTAGTATTTTAAAGAAGTTCATAACCTGAGGGCAAGAACGGCCAAGATGTAGTGAGCAAAGATGGATGATTTAATATTCCATAGCTCTAATAAGATTTGTTGTGTTATTAATTATAGACTTTGTCCCTCTCTAAAACTTTGTGGAACATGTATTACAAATTGCAATCGTGTTGTCTTCCTCTGAAACTGGAAAAAGACATCCACACCAGTGACAACATGTTTGGCTCTCTAGTCTACACTGTGTGGCTCTACCCAGGTGCAGCAGTTTGGTGTTGTGTTTATTGGCAGATTGCAAACCACATCCAAAGATGCATACTGCCAACTAATGTATCAAAGTGTGTTTATGCTGTGCTTTTTATTTCAATGAAAGCAATTTGGCTTCATATTATCAGCTACATTTTTCAACTAATAATTTTATTATCGTCCGATAAACGATAATTTCCCATTATCAGGTCGATAATTTATTTGTCAAATAAATATTGTGCATCCCGATTTATAGCCAAACAAAATTCTTTAGTTTATAACCATTCAGGTCTTCAATACGTAATACGTCGTACTAGATGCCGACGCTGTTGTGTTACACATCACACCTCTTTTGACTGCGCCGTTGCTTTGTTCAGTGTAAATAAACAAAGGCGGTGTAGAGAAGGGTGTTCATTGTGGAGATATTGCACAATCTCTGTGTTAAAAGGGCTATATTTAGATTTATCATTACAAGCTAATTAAAGACAAGTAAGAATTTGTGAATAACTGTTCAGTTTTAGAGATTAAGATCAACACATTCATGATCTAATAAAAGAAAAACATAAAGAGACATTGATTATTACAACACAACACTACAGCAAGACAGTAAGCATTGATTTGTCTTAATACAAGTGATCATACTTAGGCTTCATAATGAAGAGGGCCTCCTCTCCCTGCTCCATAGCCATGATAGCTTTTTCTACTCCAGCTGGAAAGCCAAGATTCTCTCCATCTCCAATCTCAAACTTCAATTCTCTCTCATCAAATACACGCCCCTCACAGCAACCCTCCAAAGTGACTGAAAGGAGATGAAATATGTGGTTAGCTTGTGCTGCAAATCAGTCTCTTGAGTCACAAACTTGTAAACATGTAGTAGATTGACAGTTTAAGACAAGTGATGCAATTTCCAAACCATCAATCAAAATCTTCTGCTTTGTTCAGGATTGTAAATTAATCACAGCAAAGTAAATTTACAATGGCGTTCGCACTGCAAATTAATTATAGTTAAAAAAAACATATGGAATCTTTTTGTATAGTGGAAGAGAACCCATTGTTTTAACTTCAGGAGATTTTAGAATTCAACACAATTGCATTTTTATGACATGGATGTATGCATTAGGTGTCAATCTCAACCACTCATCCCGACTAAAATTTAAAGGTGGCTCTGAACATTTGAAAAACAGCAGTTATAGGCAACTTTGATTGGTAACACTTACAAAAGACTCCAGTAGACCCCAGCTTTCATGGGGAGGAAAAAAGTAATAAAACTTTAAAGCCCCCCAAATCATCCATGCCCCCACTCTCCATCCCATTGCCCAAACCAACAAAAGGAGCTGCGTTTGTGTCTTCGTCATGTTGGGCAATTTACTTATAGAATGTAACATTACACATTAGTAGTTACTGCATTACTTACACAAAAATTAAAACACAAAAGTACAACTAGCTGTTATAAAAATGGAAGAGGGTAATGTTGTTTCATAGCAGGTGATGACTTAAGCACAGAAGCTTAAGTTTACTGCAGTTCATTTCAAATCAAGTGGTAGGCAATATTGTAGAACCTAGTGAAGGCTCATTTATGCATCCACATGCAGTGGTTTCTTTGTATTAACACTTACCCGCTTAAAGTGTGATGATATAGAACAATAACCTAGACAACTCTTTTGCTCCAACTTTGCTGAAAGCTGGAGCTATTTAACATGGGTTGAAATACTGTAGCAACAGCCCAGATTTCCCATCATGCCTTGCACTGTACTGAGTAGTTCTATGTAATTTGCTGTTGTTTTTTAGATTTTGTAATGCGTCTGTTCAGATATTTTGACTGTGGCAATTGTCATTTTTGTGCTGGTTCATAGATTTAACCACTAGTGCAGTGGTGTTGTGTGGTGAGAACTGGGCTGAGTGGAAGGGCACAGCTGCTGCTTAGCTACTAAGAGCCAGCCAGTTTTGGAAGAGAGAGCCCGGGGCACAGCCGGACCTTCTGGAGGACTTAACACCCACAGTCACATTGGATTAAGCTCGTATTTGCAGCCGTTAGCCAACGGGAGGAGACCTCAGAATTTACTTTTAAACGTTTTGGGATTAAAAAGTGGATTTATCTTCACTCTCACTTATCAACCTGTCTGAAGCAGGTGCTTCACATGACATATGAGGTGCTAACGTGCTTACTGTCGGGTGTTTTGGTACTGTAATGTTGACTGCTGACTGGAGTGGAACTGTACTTTATGTCATAAATGTACAGAGAGGACACAGGAAAAAAGGAGTGAGAGAAGCAGAGTCTCTGGTGAGTGTTGACATCATGCTGTGGCTGAACTGACTTCAAACGCAGACACGCTAATGTACAGTAACTTAAGTATTCTGGCTGGTGATTTGCATTACTCGTGCAGGTGTTTTATTTTGTTATTTTCTTTTTCTTAGCTGTGGCTGCATTTTGGCATGTCGACCCATCACACTAAAATGTTACCAGCAGAAGCACTGCATCAAAAATCCACAGTGCCTGTAGCATAGATGCTTGCTTTTAAGAGGACCATAACTAAAAGCTGGATGCGTTACCTTCAACAGCTGCTCCTTCATTAGGCTTGGAATATCCCTGTCCTTTAGTAATAATGCGACGGATGATTCCTCCATCCTCATCAACAGTTATGTCCTCGCCTCGAAATTCAAACAGTTCAACCTACAAATGTGCAGACATGTAAATACATATCATTTCACATCAATAAAAGGATCAAGATATTCTGGATTTCAACCACAAACACAGGATATCACTGAAGCTTACCTCAAAAACAAGAGTGGCATTGGGGGGTATCTTGGGTGGGCTGCCTGCAGATCCATAAGCATACTCTGGCTTACAGATCAGCTGGCACAACTCCCCTACTTTCATTGTGGCTACACCGATGTCCCATGCCTTTATTACTTGACCTAAACACAGAGAAGACTCGTTATCAACATCGGCTGTGCAAGTATAGCAGGTGAATGTTCATGTCTCTGCTAGATATGAAACCAACCTTTGCCCAACTCAAAGGAAAACTTCTCTCCTCTGTCTCTGCTTGAGTCGAAATGAGTGCCATCCAGAAGTGTGCCCACATAATGTACAAACACTTTATCTCCGGTCATGGGCAGCTCTGTGCCCGTGCCTTCCCTTTTCATCAGCTGGAAAAAAAGCAATAAGAGAATTTAAGGATTTATTTAAAAAAAAGGCATCTGTGCAATAGACATGTAAACCCAGCGCCAACACATTTGTGTCCCGTACACCCACCCTGCACTATGGTATTTTGCATCATAAGAGATAAAGCTGTAACGTCTAATTCAAATCCTTGTGTGCATGTGTGCGTGCGTGTAAGTAAGTGTGTTTGAACATTAAATGCCTCCATCAGCATTAATAGCTTTTGCATTTGCTCGTTCTCCACGACTCCAGAACCTTCTAGAAATGTGGACAGTTACATGGCTAGTTATCCATGTTGTTGCCATTGTACTAAAAAAGTTAGCTGTTAAACCAATGACAAGAACCAAGATATATAGCATTACGGTGTTCTCAACATTGTAGTTAGCGTGCAGTAGGTGATTTTATTGACAGTGCACGCGACACCACAGCTAACGTTAGCCTAGCCGGTTGAGAAAACACCAATGAGCCAGCTAACCCCTCAGCTAGCTGGTTTAAATATACACCAAAGAACTATAATTTACCTTCAAAACACCCCCGTCTTTCTTTGGTGTGATGTCCTCTCCCTCCATTGGGATGGTGTGTTGTCCTTCACTTGTCTGCTCCTCTGCAGTCATTGTCATGAAGTAACCTTTTAACCTGACCTGCACTACAATTCAGACCAACACTGGATAATGGTAATGGTGGCTAAAGCTAACTAACGCTACTTCTCAACCACACCAAGTGCAACAAGCAACAACCTGAGTAAGGTCAGCGCTAGCAAGCTAACTAACGTTGGTTAAAGCTCTCCGCTATCCTTCCTTATTTGTGAACGCCACAGTCAATAAAACACGCTACAGCTTTGAGCTAACAGCGTTGAGATCGTGCTATCGTTGTGCACCAGTCACGCTTGGACACGAGCAGGATATGGGCTTCGGATCTGGTTGCTTCAACTCCACGTTGTCTAGCAGCCAAGCATCTGACAAGCGCTTGAAGAAGGGCAGAGAATTTTCCAGACACTCTAGGAGGAACCAGGGGGGGCGAGCCATTTTTTGGCGTTAGTTATATCTCATGCGCATCTCCCGGATAGGCGGTGCACATAAAAAAACAGAGCAAATGCATACTTTAAAGTCATATTGTGCTGTCACATACATATTTAATCGTTCTGATATTCTATATTAACCAATAGTTACGTGTTGAATTAAAAAATAGGACATATATGTTCATAGCACCGTCCATGCAAGCTGTGCAGTATATTAAAACATACACTCATTGTCTTATCTTGCATCCTATTGGTCGGATTTTGTGTCCACTGTTTTCTGTTGGCGCGTTGTTGTCTACCCGGGAGTCGAAAATAATAACAGAAGTAAAAACTTCTTTGTAGGATATCTGCGGGTAAGTATAGCAACGACCCCTGTAAGATAATGACCAGCAGTAACCAGATAAAAGTCTTCAGCTAATAAGTTTACTTTGATTGGTTTTATGTTAGCTAGCTAATATTATAGCTATGGACTCGATTTTCAAACCAGCTTAGCAGGTCGCTGTGACAGACTTTAAAATCAAACTTCAGCTGCTTGACATGCCATGTAGACTAACTGGAGAGCTCTATAGTAAAATGTTGATTGACTTCGTTGCGGTAAATTAATGTAGTTAAATAAGGGAAACGTAATCAGAAATTCGTCAGGATTCCAGAAAGATTGATCTGAATAAAAGCAGAATCCAATCAAAAAGCAGATTATGGCGCCTGTATGGGTGCTTCGACATACAGCAACACTATCAGAAGTAAAGGCTTGTACAAGCCATTCCAAACACTGTCTGCAGCTGTTCAGTTAAGTAGCTAGGTGCAAGACGTGCTTATGAACAGAACTGAAATGTGTTATCTAGCTAACCGCTTTGTCATCTTTCAGGCAGGCTCAGGAGCATGGATAATGGCAGGACTCAATTCCCCTTTCCATACCAGCCTTATGACATCCAGGAGCAGTTTATGCAAGCCCTGTACAGAGCACTTGACCAGGGCAAAGTTGGCATCTTTGAAAGTCCAACTGGAACGGTGTGTTTGTGTGCATGCATATAAAAGAGATTACAGCAGAAGATATTACATTTTTATTAAATTATTTGTTTTTTTTAACATGTATGTCCTATAAACCAGGGCAAGTCCCTGAGTCTGATATGTGGAGCGCTGAGCTGGCTCACAGACTACGAGGAGAAGAGAAGACAGGAGGCAGCTGCTCTGCTGCTGGAAGGAGAAGCGTCTCTTTCTACTTCTGCTGCTCAGTCCTCCACAAGCAGCTCCTCAGCGGAGCCGGACTGGATTACTGATTTCGTTCAAAAAAAGGCAGAACGAGATATGGTTTCAAAGTTGAAGGTGCGGATGTCACTGTATTTCAGATGTGATCTTCATGTGGATCTCTGGGAATTTTGGCTCTTGATTTTTATTGTATGTTTTTTGTGCGTCAGGAGGAAGAATTGAAAAGACAGAAGCGGGAGGAACGATTGGAAATGATCAGACAGAATGTTCAATTAAAGTATGCAATGAAGAGAAAAGTAAGTGATGTTGCACAGAAATCTCACAAATTCACCCCAACATTCCAGCCCAACCCATGAAGTTTCTCTGTTTGTGTCAGTAGAGCTGTGAAGATGATGAGGCATTCAAGTTGCTCCAACTCAGTAAAGAGGAACAGACAGAGGCGCAGGGAGATCAAGAGGACGAGGAGCTTATCGTTGCAGAATATGAGAGCGATGATGAGTCAAAGACCAAGAGCAGGTGAGGGCAGTCATTAAACGGTTGCCAGTCACATCAAATGTCACATCGCAGTGAGAAATTGCAGTGAACATACAATGACAGTAGGGTGTGTTTGCTCTCACGCTCAGGTTTCGTGCTGCTGAAGATGATACTGATGATGAACTGGTTGAAGAACATGTCACTAAGGTGTGTGAGAGACATATGTCACATTGTAACTGTAAGAATGTCATAAGAGCGTCCCTCTGTTATATAATGAGTGTCACACATTACACTGAAGTGAGACTATATACACATTGTGTTCTCAGATTTACTACTGCAGCCGTACTCACTCCCAGCTGGCCCAGTTTGTCCACGAGGTTCAAAAGAGTCCTTTCAGCAAGGACATCAGTCTGGTCACCCTGGGCTCACGGCAGGTATGTGCATGCACACACACATGCACACAAAGATTCCCAGTAAAAGGGTTAGATTGTAGTTTATTTGGTTAAATCTCATCAATTGTGAATATTTATGTATAGAATACAAGCAATACATGTAAATGAACTGAGAAATGTTTCATCCTTGTTACTTATATTAGGCATTTGGAGACCAAACGTGACATGCTGTATTTTTCTTGATGGTGATGTTTACTTGCTGTTTAATGACAGGAGTTTTCGCTCGCTAGAACACTTGAGAGCTTTCTGGCAATTTCTCTGTAAGTCAGTCCTGCATTTCCTCAGAGTAATAAATAGCTTTTCAGACATTAACGCCCTCTCTGGAAGTTATGAGGGGAATTTTCACAATTTTCTTACTAAGATTAAGCAACTAATCAAGATAGTAATCAGCAGATTCATGGATTATGAAAATGATTGTTAGTTGCAGCCCTACTTGAGTGACATGTTCTAAAAGAAATCTCAAGTAGAGCTTAACTAATAGCTGGTGCACTCAACAAATTAAAGCATGTATGTATTATAAAAATGTATAGACTGGTTAACAGCTGGAAAATATTTGCAATATGTTGTCTGCTAAAGCAGCATAACGTCTTCATTTCTGTTCATCCCACACAAAGAGTTTTTCTCAGTTAATTTATCAGGAACAATGCAAGAAACACTGTAACAGGTTTCAATAACATGGTACAGATGTGTTGCATATAAGTCTAGCCAAGGCTAATTTGCAACATATGTCCCTGGTTAGGCTTTTCTCCTTAAATAAGGTCATTACATATCATCATTAATAAGAGTACATCAATTAAATAGAGCACCTAATACATAGTGACAATTCTCATACATGTGATCCTATAAAACATTACAATATTTACATCCCATTCCAATAATTTTTCACTCACGAGTGCATAAATATTGATTGTTGACCATAACATCTGACAGTATTTGCACAGAAAACAGCAAACTATGTACTTTCCAGAATCTGTGCATTAACGAGGAGGTGCGGCGCCTGGGCAGCATCCAGCGCATGAATGACCGCTGCTTGGAGATGCAGAAAAACAAACATGGTGAGAGCCCCTCACACACTAGCTCCAGAACTATCTGATCCTACAGAAGAACATTTCCAGCTAACGGCAGGCTTGTGTGATATCTGTCGTTTTCCATTTCGTAGAGAAGCAGCATCATGAAGAGGGCGTAAAACGTAAGCGTGGCCCAGCAAAGAGTGTGTGTCCCTATTATAAAGCTTCGGCGCTGCAGCGGATGAGAGATGAAATTCTAGGGACAGCCCAGGATATAGAGCAGCTGTTGAAGCTGGGCAGAGAAACACATGCATGTCCGTACTACTCCACACGCCTCGCTGTTCCCCCTGCACAGGTAACGCTGTCCTCAGATCCTCCATTCCTGTGGTGTCATTACTTTGGAGATTGCTTGTTTGGTGTGCTGTGTTACTCTTGTTTTGTTTTTTCTACATTTCTGAAGGTGCTAGTTTCAGCTTTTACAGTATATGTATGGTCTATGTTTGTTTCCACAGTTGGTGGTGTTGCCCTATCAGTTGTTGCTTCATGAAGCGACAAGAAGGGCAGCAGGGGTCCAGCTGAAGGGACAGGTAAGGCTCGATGTTATACTTGAGCATTTATAATTCTATCATAGATTTTTTTTTTCTGCTCAACAACTGTCAGTATTATGAAAACCTAATTCCCCAGTAACGTTAAATACACTGTTTCTGTGTACTTTGACCTCTGGCACACAAGGCCACACAGCAATAATATTTCTAAACAAAAATGTAAACACATGACCAATATGATTGTGAAGTATTTTAGACTGTTTGGGTACCCGATAATTCTGCCATACTTTTTTCAGTTTTATATGGTGGCCCTGAGAGCTCAATGCACTCAAAACACAATCAAAATAAAAAAATTCACTACCATAAATATATATATACTGTATATATTTTTACAGGTGGTGATCATAGATGAAGCTCACAATCTCAGTGACACACTCTCCTGTATACACAGTGCAGAGCTCACTGGAGCACAGGTGAACACATTCATTTACAGATCATGTAGAAAATGTAGGTTTAAATAATGCATGTTCCCTGTAATATGCTAAAATATGAATTTTCTACAGCTTTGCCGTGCCCACTCTCAGCTCACCCAGTATGCTGACCGCTATAAGTGAGTACACACACACACACACACACAGAGAGAGACTCGCACCCTGCACTCCTTCACAAATTAGACATTGCATTACCTTCCTGACTCCCGATGATAATGTTTCTACAACATCAGGAGCAGACTGAAGGCAAAGAACCTGATGTACATCAAACAGATTCTGTTTGTGATGGAGGGGCTTGTCCGGGTGCTGGGAGGTGAGTGTGTTTGGGCTAAAATTAGTTCTTGATGATTGATTATTGCCAGTCTGCAATGTGAGTAGGAGGGGAAATTACTGGACCGCGCACATGTCACATTTCCACTTATAATGTAAATGTTATGCTTGCAGGTAAGGTGGGGCAGAATCCACAGAGCCAGACTACACAAACAGGTCTGTAAATAGTACACACTAGAGCGGCAAACTAATGATTATTTTCATCGTTAATTATTTCTCAAAATGGTAAAAAACAACAACAATCAGTGTTTCCCAAAGCCCAAGATGATGTCCTCAGAATGTCTTGTTTTGTCCACAACCCAAAGATATTCAGTTTACTGTCATAGAGGAAAAAATACTCAAACAGATTAACCAATTATGAAAATAGTTGACATATAATCGATTAATCTTTGCAGCTCTAATACCATACACACCTAAGCAGACATCGCTAACTAGTCATGTTTCTCTTATTTTGTAGGAAATGAAATGCTTACCATCAACAACTTCCTCTTCAAGGCTCAGATCGACAATATCAACTTGTTTAAGGTAGTGAACAAAAATATGTTATTTTGCCCTTAAAAATCACAATCGTAGCTTCTAAACACCAAACTGTAAACTTTTTAAAATGTCGCTGTCGCTCTCACTTTAGTTACAAAGATACTTTGAGAAGAGCATGATCAGCAGAAAAGTAAGTATTTAATTTGAATGCATGTATTGATTTGTGCCTCATATAAATACTGTGTAGTTCTGAGAGTGACCTGTTAAATTAAAACCACACGCGTCTTCTCTCTGCAGCTGGGTGGCTTTGTGGAGAAGTACGCCGGATCGGGTGTGAGTCTGCATGCTCAGAGCAGCTCCAACAAGGAGAACCGGCGCACCGAGGGCTTAAACCGCTACCTTCAAATGCTACAGAGCAACCAGAGCACTGCGCCAGGTCAGAGGGCTGGTGTTTATGTCACCCACGTATTAAAACACATTTTTGAGATGGACATCCTTTATTATTGACAGAAATGGGATCTTATTCAGTAATGAGAAAAGCTTAAAATGCTCATTTTCAGAGAAACTTACTTGGATCAGGCTGTCATGAAACTATATTGTGAGATGCGCTGAAATTCACTCCGCTGCATAGATATTTTACAATAAGCCTACACTCATTCTGCGCTTTTTCAGACTTTACCCACAATTAAACTATTACCAAAAACATCACCTTGTATGTAAAGTTTACAGGCAAGAGAGTTAATATCATGCATGCTGTTATCAAACTGGAAAACTAGCATGTTGCTAAAAAAAAATACATTTAGTGCACGCAAAGCTGCAATGAGACCTAAGTTGCATCATATCCATGAAGTTTCCTCCGGTTCATAATGATTTATCTGTTCTGTTGGCTCCCATATGTGCAGTGTCTTCAGCTGACCAGCAGGGGTCTGTCGAGGCGGAGAGAGTGCTGTCTGCATCTCCCATGATGCAGGTGGAGGGTTTCTTCATGGCTCTCACCAGTAGCAACACTGACGGCAGAGTGGTGGTGCACAGACAAGGTACCGTTTTAAAAGCACAATACCAAATAAAGGACTGTGATGAAAGAAAGGTGTTCTAAAAAAAAAAAATACCATATTTGTTTCATGTCCAGGTACTTTGTCTGAGAGCAGCGTCAAGTTCCTGCTGTTGAATCCAGCGGTCCACTTTGCCCAAGTGCTGAAGGAGTGCCGAGCAGTCATCATCGCGGGAGGAACCATGCAGCCTGTAAGTTATTTTAAATGCACTAAAGACAAAAGCCGTTGCTGTCTATGTTTAATAATTCTTAAAGATGTTCCATGTAGGTTTCAGACTTCAAACAAGAGCTCCTCTTTTCTGCTGGAGTGGGAGAGGAGCGCATCGTTGAGTTTTCCTGTGGTGAGTGGCCCATTTTATAACACCGCAGTACTTTAAGGAGTTCCTCTTTTCGTGTTTTTATGATGCACTCTTGCTCTTAGTGATTTTTAAAAAAAAATCTACATTCCTGTTTGAAGACATTTTTGATGAATAATATAATGCTTGGCAGAAACTCAAATAATAGATTTTTTTTTAGCATGAATACAAATTTTCTGTTTGGTGATTCACTCAGATTGACTAGATATGAGAGTCATGATTCTGGTTCAAGTGATGGAGGTAACAGATTATATCATTATATCAGAAGTGACCGGGAAGAGATGATAAACATGGTACAGATAAACATGTCATGAACTAAACCATTAATAAATTGTCCATCGACTCTATACAAACAGTAGACTCTATGTTTACTGCATGTCATCAAACAGGTTGCGTGTTGAACTAAGAAGATTGTTGTATCACAAGCTACCTATGCATATACAAAGATGTAGCGTTGCTGTGTCCTCAGATTCAAGATCAAGTAAATTTTTAACACAAAGATTTTAGTTTACTATTCATACGCACAGCTAAGCAAGTCTTAGTTATGTTGTGTACTACATACATGTTATGTGCTGACATAACTGTATTGTTTGGGTCTGATATTTTTATTTGATCATGAAAATTTATTTGACATGTTTGCATTGTAATATTTAAATCAACCAAGTAACAAACTTTATTTTTGTCTGGTAATTTGTTTTCTGTAGGTCATGTAATTCCTCCCGAGAACATTCTTCCCCTCGTCTTGTGCAGCGGTCCATCTGGACAGGAGCTGGATTTTACTTTCCAAAGCAGAGACTCTCCACGCATGGTAACAGACATGCACGTGCTATTTTACAAAGCTCTCGCTGTAATTTCGTCGAATGCGGCTGTGTTGTTTACACAAGCATTGCTGCAAGTATGTGCCCGTTTGTTGACAGATGGACGAAACGGGGCGCATTCTCTCCAACATTTGTAACGTGGTGCCGGGCGGGGTCGTGTGCTTCTTCCCTTCTTACGAGTATTTGAGGCGGATCTTTTCTCACTGGGAGGCCAGTGGCACCTTGACTCGTCTGGCTAGCAAGAAGAAGGTACATCAGCTCTGTGGTTTCTTTTATTTATTAACGATTTGAAAAGAGAAAAGCTTTCTTTATTGTGTCTTAACTCAAGAGATCTTCTTTAGTCTTTAAGCTATCACGGTTACTCCCTCAGATCTTCCAGGAGCCAAAAAAATCCAACCAGGTCGAGCAGGTGCTCAGTGAGTTCTCCCACTGTATCCAGGTAACCATCGGCACTCATCACCAAGTACTGACAATACATTATATTATGGTCATGTTTCCATGTCTCTTTTCTTTTCATTAGAGGAGTGCCATGGACAGCGGTGGTCTCACAGGAGCGTTGCTGTTCTCTGTAGTCGGAGGAAAGATGAGCGAGGGCATCAATTTCTCTGATGACTTGGGCAGGTGTGTGGTGATGGTGGGAATGCCATACCCCAACATCAAATCCCCAGAGCTGCAGGAAAAGATGTCCTATCTGGACAAACACCTGGTGAGTTTACTGTCCCAATAGCCCTCACGGTATCCACAAGCCTGGCAAAGGAAGGAAAGGTCACAGGAGTACGGAGATAAAGCTCATCATCAATCTCATCTTTTTTTATTAAAGCCTCACAGTGGAGGGAGGAGCCCTGGCCAAGCACTGATAGAAAACCACTGCATGAAGGCTGTCAATCAATCCATAGGTAATGATGCAATATTCATAAAAACAGATATGAATATTTATTTATGATATTCACCTGCTGGTGAGATAGTATGATCAGTATTCCTACTGTATGTATTTCACTTCATCTGCCCAAAGGAAGAGCTATCCGTCACCGTGGCGACTATTCCTCCATGGTGCTGTGCGACCGGCGTTACTCTCGACCTGCTACGCTCGCCAAACTTCCCACATGGATCAAAGATCGCACCAGCACACACACAACTTTTGGCCCTGCTTTTGCTGCCTTACGGAAGGTGAGAGCCAGGCACACTTATGTATCCACACTCAAACCACCGCATCATCATGACTAAAACTTATTCACGTCGTCCGTATATTCTTTTTCCCCCAGTTCTTCCAGGAGAAGAAGCAGAAGCGGCTGTAGTTTCAACTGACATTTCCCCAAGTAGTCAACTTTACAAGACAAGAAGACGTTAAGAAGAAACCCAGTGCAACTCATTCTGCAGTTTTAAGCAATCCAAGAAATTAAATCTGTTCCAATACAAGAAACACTGTGAGATATTTAGAGGGCTGTGTAATAAGTCCCTTATGACAAGACTGCCGCAGCTCTTTTATGCTGCTGTACATTTTCTGAACGTTTTGAAGCCATCAGATGTCTTGAGTGCTGCTGGCTGGAGTTCAAGGGTCAACCAGGGGGGAAGCCTTTCTGTTTTACATCTCAACTTTCATATTTTGTCTATTATTTGTGTTCTGCCTTGGTTTGCTAACAATCTCTGGTTTAGAGAAATGAAGATGAATTCTAGAATAATACAAATGATGGCAGACAAAGGCCAAGGGGGGGGGGGGGGGGGGGGGGGGGC